>JAHHFK020003623.1:0-364175 GCA_024533555.2 Aedes koreicus | reverse complement strand
AGTGTTAACAGTAGTAGAAAAGCTTGTGAAATTATTTCTGGTACGACGCCAATAAAGGTTCAATGCTTGCCGAAACCTATGAGCCCTCCGAACTGTCCTTAAGCCCAACCAATCGAGACATGTTGGGCTCTGAACAAGGCATACTTAAGGAAACATGTTATAGCAGCAGATGCCATTGAAAAATTTACGAAGGAATGAAAAAAAAGAGTCTAAAACAATTGCGAAAAAGTCTGAGCAGAGACTTATGAGCAGCGTTAGGTCAAAAGTGCGTTCCTTGGCTTATTATTAACAGTAGTAAGAAATTATATGCTACTGAGAGGGAACATAATAGAGAAATGATTCATGAAACCAAAATAAAATTTCCAAAAAAAAGTTTTTATCTTGATTTTTAATCGTGTTTATACTTTCTGGGAGCGCAACGATGAGTGAAGTAAACTGCAGTACGGTGTGAGCCAGCCAGTTGCTAATGCTTGGGGCATATCAATGTATCATATTAGCCGACATGCTTAGTGTCACATTAGCATGAACGAAACAATTAATATCAGATAATTGATTTCTATTATCTGCTAAATACTGTGACACAATATTAGCAAAAAATTTAATAGGCCATAAGCAGTCATCAGTGGATTTGTACGATCAATTCGATTTTCCCAGCTAGAGAGTTTGTTTGATTGGCATTTCGTCTAACTTAACGTTGCATGTTCTTGTCAGGCTTGGCTGGCAGTAGTGGCTAAGGAATAGTTGCGTTTTCCATACAATCTTAAACCATGTATACAATTGCAAACACAGTACGGAAAATTAAACGGTTCCTATAAAATTCACAAGTGCAATCTTGCCCAAGCTTACTGCACGGATAGCATGCTGAATAAAAATTTCAAAAACTACGACCGTCACGAAAAATTAGAACATTGAACGCTAATATCTCAATCATCTGTTGACAGAACAGGGTCTCAAAAATCATTGAAGCGATGAGGGTAATGGTCTCGAGCTGGTCGATAATATCAACATAATCATTACAGCCAACATAGCCGTTCATCATACCAACATGCAAATCAAACGGCCTTTTTCAGAGCCAACAAATGATTTCTGAAGAGTGAATAATCTAATTTTCCAGACACCTACTTATGCTGATCCAAAGTCGGATTAGAACAGCACCTTACATAGTGCGTTACGATATTCGCTTGAAGGATGGATAATCTATCATATTGAATATGACAATACATTAAACACAATCCCACTTTATTATACACCTTACACCCCCTTTGCTGTAGACACAAACACTTCAGCAACTTATTCATCTGTTAAGAATACAGCATATATTACAAAACTATCAACGGATCTTACAAAACAAAGCCATCAATACTACTAAAAATAAGCGCAGGGATATATAATTTCGCGATGATTTTATTGTGGTACGCATTCATCTCAATTCGGTTTATCTTCTCTCGGTTTGAATGGATCACTCCAAACTCTCATGTCTGTTCGAGCAAGAATAAAAAAAATTAAGAAAATGTTCGATATTGTTATCTCCTAGAGTTCTTACTTCCAGGTTGAATTTCCTCCTGTCGAATATTTGCTCGATTAATTTGCTGTATTTTTCCTATAATTGCACAAGCGAATTTAGCTTTAAAAGTTATCAAATGATCTGAAATCCATTACTTACTGTATTCCTCCGGGTGCAACATTGGCTGAATGATGATCGGATAGCAAGCCAATCCAATCAACCCAACGATGCCGCCAATAAAAAGCGCGTAATTTTTTCCCCTTAGTCTTACTGGTGCCATGTTCAGGTATGAAAAACACACTGTTCTATGTTAAATTTACTACTCAACTTTTTAAAAATTAGCAAATTTTCCGGATTATGTTATGCAAACCGCACTGTCGCACGAAAACAAAATCTATCACAACACATGATTGTGACAGTTCTCTGTATTCCAATTGGAATGTAATTGCACTTGATTCTTGAACCCTGTGACTGAGCTTGCCAACTATCGATTCTACATTACCGACCAGCGATATAAACAAGAAAACGCCACTGCCTTGTCAAACAAAAGGATAAAAAATCAGGAAACTGCGTTCCCTCACGAGAAGTAATTTCAAATCGGCATTTTTTTCAGAAAAGACCATTAGTTTTCTCATAATTCATGAGCCATGACCAACGTTACGGTGGTGTTTGAGTACGAGGAACCAGAATACTGTCGGCTCTGCCTGTCAGAGGCAACGAAGTACAACGAATTGGTGACGATCGGACAAGTCACCACTGACGTTGAAAAGGGAATCATCACCGTCATTCGTGAGCTACTGAAGATCGATGTCTGTATTGGCTATTGTTTAAGTTATGTGAATGTGTTAAGAACTGAACAATCGTTATATTTCAGCTTGATCCAACAAAAGACAAGGATTCGTTCATCTGTTCCACGTGCGTGGAAAGTTTGGAAGAGTTTCACCGATACAAATCCCGCTGCCGACAGAATAATGAATCTCTAGAGAAAAAAGCCAATGAACGGAAGGAAAAGCAAATTGAATTGGCCAAAAGTGCCATAGAGAATACCAACGTGCTGGACCAGGTCAAGGATGGTGAACCGATCAAGGTGGTTATTCGAATGAATGCCGAAGGGAAGGCATCTGTGCGACTGCAAGTTCAATCGAAACAGCCGGTTAAGACTGCTGAAACCAGTAATGCGCCAATTCAACCGACACTTCCAGTGACCCAGACAATCGCCAGAAAGTTGATACGGCTACCGAAGCAGGAATACTACTTCTACAAGACACTGAGCTCCAACTGTGGTCTAATATACGGAGGATATCGATACTGTGCATCAGTTCCCCGGAAGAATGGCACCCATTGGATCTGTGAACAGCGGAGGAGCCACGAGTGTCTAACGCTTCTTTACGTAGATAAAGCGTACAATGCGTTTTACCTGCACTCGGGCCACAATCATGAGCCACCTCTTCTAAGACCAAATCTTCACATTTACAAAGCAAAGGATGTCCTAGCCAAAGTTATCGAGAAGGAAGAACAAATAAGAACAATACGCATGACGAAGAAGGTCGGTATTATTCGTTTATTTGATATAACGGTAAATTAAGTTTCATTTACTCCATTTACAGGAAGGTGATGAGCAAAATCATCAACAATGTTCGGACAAAGAACTAGTTGCGGCCTTATCGTCGACAGAAATGCAAATTAAAGATGACTCGGACTCAGAAGTAGACAGTGAAGCAGAGGACGAAGACTTTGACTCCCGTGATGATTTATCCGATATTTCCGATTCCCAAATGGTTAGTGTAGAAATGTTACCGGATGAAGTTAAACAGGAACCTGATTCGAAGCCCGATTCAGCAGCTTCATCGCGTGTTAAAATAGATGCCGGAGAAAACACATACATCATACAGGAGTTGACATAATTTCGTATGTTGAATAAAAGATCAATAATCGCTTTAGTTTACAGATGTTACATTCAATTAATCTTGCACAACATGTACTTTTTCTTATTTATCATATCTATATTGTGCTTCACTACATCACAGCCCTTATCCATTATCCTTAGAGCTAGCAACACACTCCCGAATCTGGTGTACCATCCACTGTACGCCGTCCTGAAGTCCCTCCCCGGTTAGGGCATTACTCGAGCTGATGTGCCACGGTTTGTCTTTGATCTTTTCTAACCCTAGGCCGGCGGCGATCTTCACACTGCTCAGCGCATCCGTACAGTCCATTTTGTTGGCAAAGAAAAGAACCGGTACCCGTCGGTTGGCGATATCCGGGTGCTGCAGAAGCAGTTCCAGCTCGTCCTTCACGACCACTACGTAGGAGAAGGAACGAAATGAATTAAATACTTGATCATGCTGTGCTAGTTGACCTTACCTAATCGCATCCGATCGCTTGAGTCGATAACAAATACGATTCCCTGGCACGATTTGAATTGATGCTCCCAAAGGCTTCGGTATCGCGTAGCACCGGACATGTCAAACGCAGTGAAGAATACTCCCTGATCTGTTGAGGAGAACGAATTTGGGTTGGTTACTAAATATTTAAATCTATACAGTCGCTATGCTATGGTCGAAAATGCAAAAAATATCTTGTCAAACTCTGATGACTCAAAAAAATACAGCGCTAGAAATTAAAAGCCCTTGGGGACGATGCACTTGTGACGTAGAAGGTTGTTTTTTAGATTTCCCCTCTCCCATTTTTATGCGTAAGAAAATGCTAGACCCCCTCCCCCTTCCCCAAAAAATCCTTACGTAATAAGTGCATTCCCCTTAGGGAAAATTCATCTACAAGGATAGATCGATCTTTTGATAAGGTAGTCCTTTTTTGAGATGCCCAAAAAGTATGCTTCACTTTCTCATGAGATAGAGGAATACATGTCTCTACAGAAGTATAGATATTATAATTTCATGCGGGGTAGGTTCCCTGGCAGTTCAGCTCACATTTCTTGAGCCATTGAGCTGCCACCTTCTACGCAATCGACTCGAGAAGTCCCCGACAGTTGGAACAGCCTCATGAGACTTGCAACCCGCTAATCCGCTGAACCACTCGTTCCTTGGTTCTCCCGCCCTTTTCGCTGCAGAGCCGATATGATTTGCGCAATGGCTCCGTTAATCGAATTCCACGCACTTTCGCCACGACACATTCTATAGACGACGTTAACTGGGCTGGTATCTGTCCCGCTTATGGCAAGCACCTCGCTTCGCAATCAGCCGAATCGTTGACAGTACGTGCCCCGGTGTCTCTTGGACGTCCCCGCTCTCCGTACAGAAGGGTGACGTCCGCAAGTCCGAATCGATGCAAGTATTGCCTGAACAAAACGGCGTAAGGTGGAAGTTTACCTCTCCGTGCTTCCTTTTCATCCAGATCGACAGATTCGGTATGAGCTGGAACGTCCATCCGTCCGACCGTTCTCCCCCATTCTCGCTGCCATTGGTCCATCGACTTCGCTCTCACCAGCTCCCGAACTCCTCTGATCTTACTCCACTGATAACATTCACTGTCCTCCGCCAGTGATGCCAATTGGGATTATTAATAACGCATACTGCCTCCGATGATATTGTTCTGTACGACTCACAACTCGCATGGCCATAAGCCTGTACGTATTGTTCAACTTCGCCCAGTTTCTCTTGATTCCCATCGCTGCGACCCACGCTGGACATCCCTATCTCATTATCGATGATGATACACTAGCTAGTAGACGCCGCTTACTATTGCTAGGTCCGTAGCTATTCGGCATGTTTCTGGCTACCACGTTGATCCTACGCCGCCTTCCCACAGGCATAATCTACGCAATGAGGTGTATACAGGTGGCGAAGAGCAAGGTGTTTGTCGGTATTAGTAACGAAAAATGTGTAAACAATCCATGATTTCGGGTGGTGACGTAAAACTCCAAAAACAAGCGAATAATAACAAAGCAAGTTTAGCATCCTTTTAGCGAATAATAACAAAGCAAGATAGCATTTTTCAGCCGAAGCCTTTAAAAAACTATACCGATTACTGAAAATAAACATTCCACCTGGTGATATGCTGCTGTTGTGAATTGTTGTTTTTGGAGATCTACGTCACGCATGTTTACAAAAAAAAGGCTGTGCATCATCTCACGAACACAATGACAGAATTTTGCATTACACTAATACAACCTAACCACTTCTGCTCCACCTGTATAGACCTCATTGTAATCTACGTGGCTGTTGAAGTTTAGACGGTCGTCGATTTTCACACCCAGATAAATACTTCAGCACGCACTTCGAGGCTCCGAATTTAATTTCTGCCCATTGCACCGCTTTGCAGTTGCTGACCAACAGTATCTCCGTTTCGTGGTAGGTTATCTGCAGCTTCGCCCACTGCATCCAGTTTTCAATTATGCCAATGAACGAATCCAGGTTGAAAAAGAAGAAGACACCGAGTGGTGATAAATCTGACAGCTCCCATGTTAAAGTATAGGACGAACATTTTAAAATACTTCTAAAAAATTCAAATGAAATTTTAGTTAAAAGCGGTTTGTTGTATGATGGAAGAAAAATCCAAAAATACTCAATAAAGACATTTTCAATAAAACAAAAATAAAGTAAAAATGATGGCCCTATTTTGCAGTTTTGATTTTTCTTCCATCATACAACAAACCGCTTTTAATTAAAATTTCATTTGAATTTATTAGAAGCATTCTAAAATGTCCGTCTTATACTTTAACAGGGGAGCTGTCAGATTTATCACAACTCGGTGTCTTCTTCTTTTTTCAACCTGTATTCGTCTATTGTTTGGACGACTTTACGGCCGTCTCGACCACTGTCCGAATAGCATCCACCGTAGATTTTCCTTTCCGAAAACCGAATTGCACCTTTGATAGACCCTGGTCGCTCTCCGTAAATTTCGTCCACCTGTTGAGTATGATCCTCTCCAGGAGTTTCCCGAACGTATTCAGCGAACATATTAGCTTCTTTTGTTTTTCACCTATACGGGAAGTGGTCTTCCTCTAGACATTTCTGCAGCACATCCCTAAACATGTCCGGAAACGTTTGAATCGCCACTTTCAGAGCCACGTTTGGGATTCCATCCGGTCCGGGTGCCTTCCTCACCTTAAAGGCCCAAACGCAATGTGGACGGAAACGGCAAGTTTGACAGTTGTCACAAATGACGTCGATATGTCCAATTAGAATCAACTTGAAGCTAATCAATTTTCTATCCGAAAAGCAGGTTTAGTCAGATTGGGCTGTTCCGTTGCCGTTGCCGTTCCGCTTCCGTTATCACTGCGTTCGAGCCTTAAGCCCTTCTCACCAGCCACTGCCACGTGCTCCTCGTTCGAGTTGCGTGCCCTTAGCGTTACTTCTTTCTTCCTCGCCGTACGATGTACGTGTCTCGTCGTTGGATCGTGCGTCGGAAAAAGTCCATCTACGACGTTGGACAGATTAAATTTGGAATAAAACAAATTTGCTGTTAGTTCAATCCAAGATGCATTTTTAGGTGCATTATTAGTCATCTTAAAACTAATTACGGTTACTTAATTACTCCAGCCATTAGGGTAGGTGCAGAATTCTCTGCAACCGATTTAGCTGGTTTTGTCCAAGATTTTCGAAAATTTTCTATAGTTGTAGCTTGTTGTTTATATTGAGAGAGTTCTCTCTTCGCGAGAGCCCAATACCGCTCGATAGGTCGCAACTCCGGGCAGTTAGGTGGATTCACCGCTTTCGGTACAACATGGACTCCTGTCGCTTTATACCATTCCAAAATGGGGTAGTGACAAGATGCCAAATCAGGCCAGAATAGCGAGGGAGTAATCGTAGCTGCGTAGGAATGGTAACAATCGCTTCTTTCGGCATTCTTCACGGTATATTTTCTTGTTTACCGTTCCGGTATTGATGAAGCTTTGGCTTGCTCGACCACAGCTGCATATTGCCTGCCAAACCGCGTGTTTTTTGGGAAACTTAAAATTTTTCTTCAATCACCAAATGGTCCTCTGCGCTGTTCAGTTGCATGGCAGTATAATAAGATATCCCAGGAAGCTCACTCCAGCAGTTAAGTTTCATCATCCATTATCTCGCCTCACTTTTTCGTCAAATATTCGCGATACAACTTGCGAGCTCGGGTTTTAGCCGTCACATTCTGTTTATCATTATGGTTCGGAACAGTTTTCACCTAGAACGACTTCATACCTTACCGGTGCTTGGAAGTATACACGAAAGTTGGGGACATTTTTATTTTTCTAGCCACAGTACGTACCAAAGGATCTGGTCTCTTCTACAATACTTTTCTTCACCTTCGCGTCCTTTTGGTGGTTCCTGAGATCTGTTTTACCCCTTCCTGGCTGTTGTCACACGTATATCGTAAGATTTAAGAACGTTGTGGACAGTGCTTTAGGAAAACCAAGCTTTTTTGCAAGTTTTCTTCACTGACAGATCCGAATTTTCATTGCGACCGCACTCAATTTCTTTTCGCACTTGCTCTTCTTCTACGTCATCTTCGATCTAGAAGCTTTAGTATCACCAAAAATACACTTTCACTATACAATGAACAGACATACGTTCATCAGTCTGCACAATAATTCACGCGTTGATGAAGTATTTCCAGAGATATACGTATTTAGGAGTGTCCAGATTTTGTCGCGAACAAGCCTTAGCAGTTCGTCCTGCTCAGTCTTATCTCCCATTTTAATTCGGCCCTGGCCCTGGCGCCTCTCTGGCTGCTGTAGTTCTAGCTCTCCGGATTTTTCCTATGGCTCTGGGACAACTAGGGCGGAAGTTGCAGAGTTGCCCTTTTTACCAGTAAGCTGTTATTGCGCCGCTTGCGGTACTTTGGCTACAGGTTGCTCGGCATCGTTGCGTCGCATGGCCTCGCGTTTTGGTTCGAGGTTGTCGTCGAACCGAAGTCTTATCGAAAGCCCTTCGTCTTTCACTTACATTCGCAACTTTTTGTCCTTTGTATAGCTACAGAATTGTCGTTCTTGTCGTTTGCTCAATTGAGTTGAGTGAATTGAGTTCTTGTCGTTTACTCAAAAGTTCCTGAGTCAATAGCAAGTACTTTCAACGATTACTCGTAGTTGTCATAGTGAAGAATTTACACCAGTTAACTGTCCATAAAGCTTAAACAGTAAAAGGATTGTTTTTATTTATTATTAAATTGTTATGTAATAATAAATGTATCTGTAGCAAATTAAGTCTTTTAGAAATAGATAGCAAGCATAGATAACGTCAAGTTCATGTTAAACTCTTCACTACGCACAGGATGAAACATTATGATGGTACACGAATGTTTAAAGACCGTATTGTTTTTTTTTGGCTACACCTTGAAACTGCTATGCGAAAACGACTACGACTTAATTTGACAGCTGTTCATTTTACGAGTGTTCTCGGCATAGTCAACAAGTGGATTATGTAATCGGTGGTTCCAAAATTGTACTTGGACTCCATCACAAGTCTGTTATGCCAGTTTGAAAGCTACACACCGCCTACTACCCCATAAATGCCCGCTTTCCCACACCTTTGTATCGTCACAAAGCACCTCTCACTCTCATCGCTCTCATCAATCGGAGCGTCAAAAGACACTCACCCGAAAGGGTTTTGCATAAATGGGGCAAGGGGATAGGCAAATGAGGGAAGGAAGAATAGGTAAATACGGCAAAATTCGGGTTTGTTCGTGTCTTAAACACTGGCCAGACTGGGCAGTTATAACATGTTATAAGCCTATCTTGGATGACGAATTTCTTGTTGAAATTATTTGACCTGTCTATATCGTACAACGGAGTAGCCACAGTGCGCGTCAAGCTCAAATTTATCCAAGGTGCGCATAAAGTGCGAGTGTTTCCGTAGTGAGCATTTCTAATTCTGCGAAGTTCTTTAATTCTAGCTTAAGTACGCGTGCATGTCCAATTAGGAGTTAGTTGTGTTAGTAGTGTTAAAAAAAAACATTAGTACAACCTGGTTAGTAGTGTTAGTAAATTAAACCAAACCGAATTAGTAATTGGTTTGTATTGTCCAAAATCCATTAGGTTAATGCGCCAGTGTGGGTCATCTCACATTTGGGCAAAGTACTGCGAGTAGGCTCGGTTGTAAAGAAAAAGGTAACTTTTGGCTAAACGGTTAAATTGCGGTTGGCTTGAACCGATTCTGTGAATGGTGCTAATACCAGCGACTAGGTCCACAAAGGGCCTTTTCGTTTATTTTGTTGGCAGCTTTGTCCTGGAACAACAATTGTTGTGTCTCGTCGCCGGTCATTTTGCAGTTGCCCCATCAACCTGTGAGCAGACCAGAGGCAACACCTGATCACCAGGAATCAGAACGTGAACCCGCGCTGTTACGTTCCCCGGATCGTAGCCGTTGCCACCAAAACCCATTATCACCACAAAACTAAGCCAACAGCAAGTAGCTAATGTGACGTTACACTTAGGTTAAGAGAAGAATTTCACCTCTTATTTGTGTAATTTCTGTTTTTTTTTGTAATATAAGGTTCTTGTTCATGTATTTCTGTTGGAGTTAAAGTTCAAACATGGGGTAAGAAGTTCTCACTACTATTTATATTGATACCGTTACTTCGGATCTGTATAGCCTGGTCTCATATTGTGGCTTTTGAACATTGAAAACATAAGACCCATTTACCCTTGTTTGCCTTTGTTGCTGCCTGGTTTATAGACGAAAAAAAAAAAAAAAAAAAAAAAACCCTATCGCCGTGAGTGTCTACTCTGAAAAACAAAAATCGTTATACCGACAATTAAATCATGGTCAAGATGACTATTACATATAATGGCTACAGTACCCATGAAACTGGACGAATTTACCACGTTCATGGCATTCTTGACTATGATCATGGTAACAAGGACTATTCCAACATTATGGTAAAGGTTTAATCAACTATTTTTTATGGTCGTTTCCACCATGATCATAGTCAGTTCAAAATCACTATACTGCAATAGTCATCCTAACCCCCAATAATGGTAAAATTGACTATCGAATTTGTCTCTGTGTAGTAGCGACCATTGAACGACAGAGAGAAAGAGAGTATTAGACACCGGTTGTTGTCACTTTTCCTGACCCTGTAGATCCCCCTATCCACTGAGCGTATTAGAGGGATAACAATTAAGCAGCTGAAATTATATTTTTTCGCTCAAGTGTAACAATGAAAGGTTTGACAGAAGAAAAACGTAAAACTATTGTGACCAAATACTGTACGGAAACTGGTTTATCGATGTGGAAATTGGCGAAACAGGAAGGAGGTTCAAAATACGCTGAAACGGTTCGGGACACATAATGCGTTGCTGGATCTACCTGGCCGTAGTCGCCAACTTGGTCCATCTAAACCAGATTTGGACAAAAAGATTGGTGAGCATTTTGAAAGCAAAAAGGAGTTTTTTGAGATTGTGCAAAAAAAAGGGGAACATCGATCGGAATGGTTCAGCGCGCTAAGGCACATAGCTTTCTCAAGACCTACAAGAAGCAAAAATGTCCCAAACGTAGCAAATTACAAGCGACTTCCGTGAAAACCGGAGCTCGTGAGTTATACAATGAGGTTTCGAGCAAAATGGAAACGTGCATTATTATGGATAATGCAACGTATGTTAAGCTGGACTACAAAACGCTTTTACAACACAATTTTACACTGTAAGTAAGGAATGGATCTGCCAAACTCAGAAAACTTATTAGTTTGTGAAAAATTGGAAAGAAAGTACTAGCTTGGCAAACAATTTGCCAATGTGGTTTAAAATCTTCGCCTTTTTTCACACTTGCGAACATGAATGCCGAAATTTTCCAGAAGGAATGTCTTCAAAAACCTGTGCTACATCTCATTCGAAAGCACAAAGGTCAGACACCGTTTTGGCCTGAGTTGACGTCATGCCATTATGCGCGTTCCATAATGGACTGGTATCAAGAAAACGGAGTCAAGTTTGTAGAGAAGGCGATGAATCCTCCAAATTGTCCGGAAATTGAAAAATTTTGGGTTCCAATGAAAGCAAAACTTCGGAAGAAAGGCACAGAAGCCGCTGACGTCGACAAATTCAAAGATGATTGGGTAAATGTGAGCAGAAGCATTGATGGAACCGTTGTCCAAAACCTAATGAGGAACATTAAGAAGAAAGTGGGTGACCTGGGGAAGTCAACGAATAACTAAATAAATATTACTGCTATTTGATCATTGTAACATCATCATTGAAACATCATTTTTATAATTTACACTTCAAAAAAGAAATACAAGCTAAAAACAGCCTTTTTTTCTGTACCCATAATTATCGAAACAGTCCTTAATGTACGTGTGAATCGCAGACAAAATCATGTGTAAAAATAATTTCGTTTTTATTTTTCTGCTTTTCTAATATCTAAAATTCAAAAATGAAACGTAACATGAATCAAAAGAGAAGAAAAATGAAGTGTTTTGGAAGGAGAACCGAATATAAGAGATAAACTTCATATTCGAAGGAGTGTGCTGTGCAGTATGTAGTCAAATTTAACCGAACTGAACACTTCTGCAGAAATTGCTGAGAACATTCCTTTAATCAATGTGTCACATGAATACATACATAGTTAAAACGAACAACATACAACTTAACGAACCCAACCAACAACGACGTTTACAAACAAAACCATTACACAACAAGACAATAGTATAATTGTATGATACGGAAGGATAGATTGATGAAACCTTTTACAAAACTGGAAGAACTTCATAGCTCTGAAACAATCAACCAACAACTCACATAACTATCAGAGAACTTTGGAATGACGATGCATCGGCACTAGATAGACAAAAATACATGACAAATCGAACCCTTTTCACAAAACCTTTTGAATAAGATAACAACAGTTTCAACGCTATTCAGCGTACAGCTAGTAATCTGAGAAAAAAAAAAAATGTCGGTTTGTCGGTGGTGGTAGTACTTTGACTATCTCTTGTTAAATTGAAGCCTCACTCAACAAGCTCTGCTCAGTCGTTCGTTGGCGTTCTGCAAGTGTTGAGTTTAAATTGAAACGGTCCAAAATGCGCATTGGAGCTACCATTCCCAATTTCAAGGCCGATACGACCAAGGGTCCGATCGACTTCTACGAGTGGCTCGGTGATTCGTTAGTTTTTTTCGTTTTTCAAATTTGTTTTACCCAAACTTGACGATGTTTAACGATAAAATTAAACTTCAGGTGGTGTGTGCTGTTTTCGCATCCGGCGGATTTTACTCCGGTTTGTACAACAGAGCTGGGTCGGATTGCCGTGCATAAAGAGCACTTCGAGAAGCGAAATGTGAAAGTTCTGGCCCATTCCGTTGATGATCTGAAGTGCCATGTCGATTGGGTTAATGTGAGTGTATGGTAGATGGTTTTGAGTTTCAAATTTAATGAGTTTGGCCTTGTGGAATAGGATATCAAATCGTATTGCCCGGATATTATTGGAAACTTTCCCTATCCAATCGTTGCGGATCCGACGCGTGAGCTAGCGGTGAAGTTCGGAATGTTGGACGATAAGGACAAGGATGATCCGGAATTGGCGCAAACCGTCCGGGCGTTGTTTATTATTAGGTGAGTTGTTAAACGCTAAATCTGTTTGGATTTGGAATGATCCTCAACTTTATTTGGCTAAGATTGTTGTGGTGCCTGCCACACAGTGTAGAAATTCAATTAACGAAATTGTTATTCAAATTGTCAGTCCTGATCATCGCGTCCGGTTGACTATGCACTATCCCACATCCACTGGACGGAACGTAGAGTAAGTAGAATGTTTTTCCCTTTCACCAAAGTCAAACTAATAAATCAGTCAAGTGTCTCGACCTCAACTAATGATATCGTTTTCTTCCACTTTATAATCTTTCTCCTCTTCCACTTCAACCAGCGAGATTCTCCGAGTCATCGATTCACTGCAGTTGACGGATCGTTTGAAAGTCATTGCCACGCCTGCTAATTGGACGGTAAATGGAAATTTCTTATCAGCATCGTTGCCCCCAAACAATTTGAAAATTTGTTTGTTTTTTTTTTTTAAACAATAGCCCGGCACCAAGGTGATGATTCTTCCAAGCGTCTCCGAGGCGGAAGCTGATAAGCTGTTTTCTAACATTGAGCGTGTATCCATGCCTTCTGGGAATGTGTACGTGCGCACCACCACCGATTACGAGTAGATACGCGATAAGCTGGGAGGTAAACTCGTTTGCAGATCACATGTTGCTGGCAGTTCCAGAAAAGGAGGTGTTTATTGCTTGCATTTTAAACATATTCATTCCGCTCACATTTCTAGAAATATCAGCGTATTAGAACTAATTAAAATATTATATTTCAATTGTCATACACCCTTCATTGCTTCGTGCACGAACTTGACGACACAGTCCAGGCAGGAATTAAATTTCTGCAAAACCCAACTTTGGTTGCAGTGATTGACGTATGCTTGTCTCTTGGCCCGGTTCCATGTAGGCAGGAAGGTGGTCTATCAAGGTAAGTAGGAAAGATCTGAGGAAGGAAGAACTGGTTTGCCGGTTGATTGCTGACATGCAGTGTTTGCGATTAAGCTGGTTCATACAGTCATTGCGTTTCGCTTGTATAAAGCTGAACGTTTTATTCCCCTTGCAGTTCAAAACTGGAAAATTCAACTGATGACAATCGACTTTACTCACTTCCTGCACGTTGAAACTTACGCCGGATATAAGATGCAATTAAGTAGTGCACTATACTTCCTATACTATACTGGAGTAAAATCGACGTGCAGTTTCGAACAGCAGGGACAATAAAACATCACGCTTCAACAAAGCTTGTTGTGGGAAAATATGCTTGAGTTGCCATTCAAAATTCCAATACGTTTAGCATCTCCACATCTTTAAGAATGTGTGAACCAACGGCTTTGAAAGAGTATCTGCTGTCATCTGCTGCGATGATCTGGTCTTCCGGATATAGGAAGATGAATCATTTAAAATATCGAAAAATGACTAATGAGAATCACAGAAAGATACCGCGTTATAAAAGACTCAAGTGCCACGAGTAAGAAAAAACTAAACTAGAGAGTTCACATCGCTAGAACCATTCTGTGCCATTGGCGGTATTTGAGCAAGATCAAGCGCGCACTCTTTTGCCAGTCAAGGTGGCATTCCTGCCTTGACCTACCCCGCATGGGGATGTGTGGCAAAGAAGTGTGCGCTAGCTTAGAAATAATGCTATTCAAAAGCTCTTCGCTCAATTTCAAAACTACTTCTATTCAATTTCTCTCTCTCTTTCTCTCTCTCTCTGCGCCCCCCCCCCTCTCTCTCTCGTTATATATGCTCGCGGTTTGTTGATGTTTACTCTAGGGGTAAGACAGTTCTACTCTGAGTTGATTTGATGCACCGAGTAACTCGCGAGTAACTCAATACAACTTAAAATTGCATCAATCTTCATCGGTTTTAATCGGGTGGCAAGGTTTCAAAAAGTTTGGCTTCTAATTTGTTTGAAAAAAATAGTGAACATTCCACTAATGGCAAGAAGATGGAAAAACGGCGAGCCCTGTTCCACGACAATGAGGGTTATTCAGGGGGTAAGTCACTCGGCCACCTAAAAACACAATCCGCCACACTTCAAACACACTCGCCACCACATGAAAGATCAATTCATATCTGGCACCACTTACACGAATTGGTTGTTTGTTGTCTCACTGTTTTGTTTCCCTCTCGTTTGCACTCATGTGATTTAAATGATGCATAAGTGTGTGTGAATTAACCGCCAAAAAGGTCCACGGTTGCCAATCAGCATAAATTTTCGATTGTAGTATTGACAGATATGTTCAAACACAGAAACACCATCCGACACACTGAAACACAAACACAACGTGGCAGAGTGACTAGCCCCCTGGGGTTATTGGAATATATAATAAGTGATACGTGATACGGATGGCTTAACTGAAGTCCAATGTTCAGGTTTGATAACATAATGTATAGCTTATTAATTTGCTAAACATTGATTCTAAGAAACTTAAAGCTTCGATTGGAGTGCAGTGGGCTGAGCTCGTTTGTTTTTTCGCCTGTCCTTGTTCCACAGCACCAGTTCATAGTCTGATCGTCTAGCGGAATGATGCTGCAATGGCAAATAGCAGGTCAATCCGAAACTGGTGGGTTTATTGACAGTTTGACTTAAGGTGACTGTTTCAGCGGGACGAAATCATAAGTCTTTAAATTATTTGTTAGGGAAAATCTGCGGAAACCAAAATGTCTCGCAAGACAGTTTCTAGCTTTTATCAATACCTTTCATTTGGTGTAAATTTTTTTGGAAATTTCGAGTCTTATCAAATTTGGTGATCGGACTTCAAGTTTTTCCTTCCTCCCCAGAATCATAGCAAACATAATGTTAGCTCACTTTGTGAATTGCTTTCAAAGTCAGCCTGGTGTGCATCCAAACATTGAAAGTAAGAAGCAATTTTTGTTTGATCAACATTGAGAACCATGCTGGGAATCATATGGCTCTCCAAAAGATCCGGAACGTCCGTAAAAGTGGCCAGTTCTTGGAATTAGTCCCATATGGATGAAATTTTCTTTTTGCAATCAACATTCAGTTTATGAAAGTATAATAGAATGAACTTCAATTCGTGGTCTGAAAATGTTCCTTCAGATGACTTATGGTGGCCATCCGGAAGATCCGGAACCTTCTTAAAAGTGACCAGTTCTTGGAATTAGTCCCAAAAAACGTTATTTTGGCAATCAACATTTAGTTTGTGAAAGTAGAATGAACTTCAATTTGTGGTCTGAAGATGTCCCTTCAGAGGTCGCATAGTGGCCATCCGGAAGATTCAGAACATCCGTGATGTTGGGATGTGATGATATATTCTGTTTATTCATTACGAACTTTATAATCTTTTAGTATCACTTGCCTATAAAGTACCTTTTCATACAAAAGTCTTTAGGCTTGATATCGCCTTGATCGCTAACTTCTCGTCGCTAACATCATGGCCTTCTGGATTGCCACCATATGAGCTCTGAATAGAAATTATAAGAATAAATTGGGAGTTTTTCCACCTTCATAAACTGATATGTGATTACATGTTCCGGATCTTCCAAATAGCCACCACATGACCTTTGAAGGGACATCTTCAGATTGCAAATTGAAGTGCATTCTACTTTCAGAAACTAAATGTTGATTAAAAAAAACATAAGATCGTCCGTTTGGGACTATTTCCAGCATGGTTCTGACTTCTTGATCAAACTAAAATAATTTATATTTTATCAATGTGCTGATGTACACCAAGTTGATTTTCAATGCAATTATCCTTGCTATGGTGCTGGGAAGGAATAAAATACCTAAAATCCAATCTCCAACATGCAACATCCTGGCCTTTTGGGATCCCACCCAAATGAAAATGTTCAAATAACAAAATAAATTCATTCCACTTTTTCAAACTGAATGTGGATTGCAAGAAAAAGCCATACCTCGATATAAAGCAACATTATTGTTTGGCTTTCTTCATCGATTTTTCACTCAGTATAACGCAACCATATATATCGATGATACCAGTAGTTTCTAAATTTTCTCATATATGCAGTGATATCACCATTTGTCATGATCGGGTTGTGGTTTACGAGAAAAAACTAAATGTTGATTGCAAAAAAGTCGTCTTTTTGGGACTAATTCCAAGAACTGACCACTTTTACGAAGGTTCCGGACCTTCCGGGTGACCACCATACGACCTCTGAAGGGACATCTTCAGACCACAAATTGAAGTTCATTCTACTTTCACAAACTAAATGTTCATTGCAAAAAAAAAAAAAACGTTTTTTGGGACTAATTCCAAGAACTGGCCACTTTTACGAAGGTTCCGGATCTTCCGGATGGCCACCATAAGTCCTCTGAAGTGACATCTTCAGACCACGAATTGAGGTTCATACTACTTTCACAAACTAGATGTTGATTGCAAAAAGTTTTCGTTTTGGAGACTAATTCCAAGAACTGGCCACTTTTACGGACGTTCCGGATCTTTTTGGAGAGCCATATGATTCCCAGCATGCTTCTCAATGTTGATCAAACAAAAATTGCTTTTTACTTTCAATGTTTGGATGCACAACACGCTGACTTTGAAAGCAATTCACAAAGTGAGCTAACACCGAATGAAAGGTATTGATAATAGCTAGAAACTGTCGTGCGTGAAATTTTGGTTTTCCCCGATTTTCCCTAACAAATAATTTAAAGACTTATGATTTCGTCCCGCTGAAACGGTCACCTTAAAGTGCAATAGGCTAAAAAAAGATTCGGTCTCGATGTTGGTAGTTTGTTTTGATTCCGTTTGAAGATATTCATTAAAAAGCATAGTGAAAAGTGCCGTGTAAGAAATGAATTGTTTGGAGCCAAATTGTGGCAATAACTCGCGATGTGAAATGAATTCTGTGGGTTTCTTCCGGTTTCCAAAGATATAAGGCAGATATGGCATGCATTCTGCGGCCTTTCGGCAGATTTTCAAATTCTAGGAAGCCATAGGCTGTGCAGTGTAAATAAAAAATACTATAATTTGTTTTCTCCATTACTAATTATAACAAATAATTTCCAGTTACATTTTCTTGCTAGTGCTCTCTACTTCGATATGTACGGAAAGACTCGAAAAGTACAGGATGCTGTTCCGTTTTATGACAATGTCACGGAGAAGTAGCTTCGAAGATTTGATCAAATTTTTCATGCGCTATGGCTAGAACACGTCGCATTTGTAAGTCGGGTCCTGATGCAATTTATCGTAGATTGCGTTCAAGTATCATCCGATGCTGAGGGCCAGCAGGCTGCAAGAGGTTTTCCGGTATAAACTTCTAGTTCTTTCCGCTGGCCATTTTCTGGTACTTGTAATAACCTCAAATAATGTACCCAACAGCTAAAATGGTTTGTATTGCAATTTCGGGACTTAATGTATCATTTGTAAAGACGATAATTGATAGTGCTGTGAAATACACCTTGAAATGGTGTTCCTATGCTCGGCACTGTGTAGAGAAAGAATTTTGTTCATTTTTAGTAATCCAAACGGCAATAAATAATACACCGAAAATACTTACATTTACTGAATATGGAAGTAGAAAATCCCTTATTTGTTCATAATTGGCTTTTGTCAAAACAATACTTGATCACAATACTTGCTCCTTTAAAGTGAATCAAAAGTTGACAGGTCGTTTGGCTGCTTAAGACAATTGTTGTCCGGTCTATATACAGTATCTATACTAATGAGCGGGTTGTTTGACAACTGCTGTCTTAAAACGGAGAGAAATCAAATGAGAGAGCTCGCTTGTTGAGCAACGTGAGTTACTCGAGGTACCTCAAAAGCAACTCTGAAATTGCTCGCGATAAGGAGCTGTCTTGCCCCTAGTGTTTACTGCGAAATGGCCGGCAACGGGACACAATAACTTTTGTTGCAGGACAAACCTGCCGACAAAATTATAGAATAAAGCCCTTTTCTTGACCGATTTCTTACAGAGCCTACTTTCAGTAGTATTTTGATCAGTTAGGTGATATAAAATTAAATTTTCTCGTAATGGTTGTTGAACAATCCCTTGCACCTTGCAATACAATCTTCTGCTTTTTGGTACTGGCTTAATAATTCGCCCCTATGACCGTAACTCACACGAATAAACTCTCAAATATGCTGTCAAACTAACATACACTCCCGTTTCATTTTACTCAATTTTTGAGTACACTTGTATACCATCTCTTTTTTTCTCTCGCGGAAATATTACTCAGTTTTCGCAAAAAGTGGATCTACTCATAAATTGAGTAGATCCACTTTTTTACGAAATTTGAGTCACATTTTCGTGAGAGTAAAAGAGATGGTATACAATTGTAATTGTTGCGTCCAAGCCGCAAGAAAGAACGAGAACAAAATATGGCCCGCCTCATTAACAACGAACATCATTCACAACAGTCGACCGAAGAATGAAGAAGACCCCTACGAAGAAGGTAGAACGGCTATAAAAAAACAAGCGCCTCGAAGGATTCTATTTAGTTTTTTACGAGCATCCGATTAGGAAGGAAATTATTTCGACCCGACCCGACCCGAAAGCAGCAGCAGCAGCAGCAGCAGAACGAAATAGCTGCCCCGACCCCGACAACAGCAGAACGAGTGCAGCTGTACCAACCGACGACGAGTAGCAGAGCAGCGGCGCTGCTTGCTACCTACCGTGTGCGACCCATTGTCAATCAATTAACAGTAGAAAGAGGAAAAATATAAGAGTTAAGAATTTACACTGAACCCAAACATCATCTCGAAATTCCATCGAAAAGTAATTCGATTGCGCCCTTTAACGAAAAGCATTCGGAAATCGGATGGTTAGATCCGTATGACGATCATCTATGTTTCGTATGACACTCAACCAAATTCAGTATGATGTAAGTTTCAAAAGTGTGTAGATTTATAAGCGATCTAGGAATAATTTAAAACAATTTCACGACATACATTTATTTCACTTTTCACTTCCTCAACCGTTGAGCAAAGTACAAGAATTGACCCCGTAGAAAGCGGTCGGGTTTCGATCCTTAATTCGTGACGGTACCAGTTCTGATAGCGATTGATAGGTTTTTACCGAATGATGTAAAATGGAATGTTTGTCATCCTCATTTGAAATGATTTGCGTTCATAGGGCTTTTCTAATGCAATACGCATTCAACTTAGGGATGACGATTTTTCGTACAGCGTTCATCAGAATTTTAACGGGAGGTCAATTCACTTCGCGTATTATTAGTTGTTCAACATTAGAAGGATAATCATCTGGTTTCCAGAAAATCGTCCTCCGCCTGCATCTATCACTGAAAAATGCAATTTCAATGTTTCGATATCAACCGACGGAGGATTCATCCGATAAAAGGAGGATGTTTGGGTTCAGTGCAAGAGTGCATGGCAAGGTGCAGACTGCAAGGTGTACTTGGAACTAGGGGTTCTACAACAGTGAACCAATTTCAAATCGCTAGTTGCGCATTGATTGTTGGGTTTACTAAGCTTGGGACCGATGTGCTGGTCAGAGCTGGTAAATCTCACGGCCATCATGTGACGATGAAAAAACAGACCATCTCACGTCACGAGACGAAATGAACTATCATAAGCTTTCTTGTCAATCTCACACCATCATGCAGACATGAGATTTTTTCTCATACGATTTTGTTTCACAAATTTCTAATTAACTTACTAGAAATTAGCCAAGTAATAATATGTAATCGATAGAGTGGAAATTTTATTTGACGTTTTTTATGAAACTTACAATTATATCAATAAATGTGCCGATAGTAGCGATGACCAAAACACTATCACGTGCTGTCATGACGAAAAAATCGATGAGATTTAGAAGGAAATCTTCGTCATCGTTTTCTCGCCCGATGAGATTTTCAGACGTAATTCGGTAAAATTCGTTGGTAATTTTTCATTGAAAATGACATTTGCCAGCCCTGGTGCTGGTACTTCCTGAGCCAAAAATCCATCTTCTTCCAAACTTTCCAGCCCAAATTAGCACAACGCGCACTGTGGTTACTCCATTGTGCGGTCTAGATAATTCTCATCTCATACCAGTCAATAAGCCAAGGCAAAATTCGAAAGATCATAAGATACGAGCAAGCCCAAATTTTGCCGTATTTACATACTTTTCCTACCCTTATTTGCCTATCGCATTGCCCCATTTATGGAACTCGGTTGAGTTCCTATTACGTCCCTTTTGATGAGATGAGAGTGAGAGGTTGGTCGGTATTGGTCACCTTCCAACTGGCATAATAGAGTTGTGATGGAGTCACAAGTACAATTTTCGAACGACCGGTTAAGGTGAAACTGGAGGGAGTCCCCTTTCCATATGATTTATAGGTTAGGTTAATTATCACTTCACGATTTTGTTGACTAAAAATCACAGAAAAAACAAAACAAACAATGCTGAAATAGTTAACCAATGGATGCTCCAGTGCAGCAAACGATCCTTGACAATTTCACGCCTGAAGCCCTGATAGTAGAGTTTGAGCTTTGTGCTCAGAAAACTTTGAACTTATAGGGACTTGATCCAGTATGTCCTTAAAAGAACTGCCTAATTTGTCAAGGTTATTAAGGCTTTGCCCTAATGACTATTCGACCTAGTAACTATTTGGGCTAACGTACTTTGACCTAACGATTTGACCCCCTTTCTACGTGAACAAAACATAGGAAATTTTGATTGTCTCAGTATATTGTAGCTGCTGCCAGCGGTTGTACTCCAAGGTTTGTCTAATGTCGTTTTCGGTTATTGCCAGTGCGGAAATGGGTTCGCCCTAACAGCTGGCAAACCGTTTTTAATTCAATCGGGTCGGATCTGGATCCGCTCTGGATCCGACTCAACATCGATGAGGTTCGATCGCAACTTTTTTCGCGGTCCAACCCCAGCTCACACGATTACACAAATACCATCATACTGACTCGACTATGAATCCGTTTTCGTTCGGAATTGCGAGTCAGAGTCAGACCTGACCCAGGTTTAAAACCGAAAACGACATAAGTGATGACAGGTAAGTTCCTCGCATGTATCGTTCAAAGAACGAATATTTTTTTGAGGGTCTCAGAATGCCTTGTCGGTAAAACCACGGAACCATCAATCCGGAAACGGCGGGTTCAATATCCGGTCCGGACGACGAAATGTTTTGGGTTACAATTTTTTCCGCCTTCCCCTGGGTATTGAGTATCGTTGTGCTTGCCTACACAATATACAATTTCATGCAATGCAATTGGCGTCGAATGCTCTCAATTATTAACTGCGGAAGTGCAATTTGAACACTGAATTGAGAATCGGTAAAACACTCGCTAAGCTATGCTAAACGTATAGAATATAGAAGGTTTGCAGATAGGATTGTCGATTGATGAGCCAGGCTCAAGGTTCACCTCCGAAAATACGAATCCTGTTATATACTTACGTCACCGGCAGGGGGTGACCGCAGCATTTCCTCTAGATCAGAAGGATTCTTCTCGTCGGTACTCGCCACAAACGTGTCGTAGCATAGCATAGCATAGTATAGAACATGTGGCGGGAGTAACCGAGATAAGCCTATCCACTTCCACTTAACATTTCGCCAAAATTGTTGAGTGTCGTAGATCCTGCTGAGTGTCGTAGATCTCTCTGCGCACCTGGCCACATCCTTACAACTGTTTGAAAAAGTGATAATTGTCTTGAAATCTATTGCCGAAAGTGCTGGGAACCCAAACAACCTTCATAGATGTTCAAAGGATAAAAAAAAAAACGGCGGGTGTAAATATTTTATTTGTGGAATGGTTATACACGGTGTTCAATAAGTTCGAATACAAGTTTTCATCATTGCGTAGGTATGCGCCATGTACATATTCTGCATTGGTATTGGTGTCAGCTTTAGCTTCATTCATACGCTACCGAATGTGCGCGGTGTTGACATTCTGTTAGTTGTTGTTTGTTTGTTACGCGCGATGAAAGAGTATCGGGACTTCGTAATTAAGCGTTTTTTGAACGGTGAGCGACCCGGCGATATATTCCGGCTGCTGAAATCGCATGGGGTCAAGCGGAACTTTGTCTACACGACCATCAGGCGATACCGGGAGACGTCCTCGACCAATGACCGTGCGAGATCCGGTCGGCCGCGTTCAGCGAGGACGCCACGGGTCATCAAGATCGTGAGGGAGCGAATTCGGCGCAAAAAGAACCGCTCAATCCGGAAAACGGCTGCAGATCTCAACGTTTCCATTGGAACCGCTCACACCATACTCACCAAGGACCTTGGTTTCAGGCCTTACAAAAAACATAAGGTCCATGGCGTTTCGGAGGCTACCAGCAAAAAGCGGTTGGATCGAGCTAAGAGGATCCTCTCTCGGCACGCTGGTCAGGAGTTTGTTTTTTCGGACGAGAAACTGTTCGTGCTGCAGCAGCCGCACAATGTGCAAAATGACCGGGTGTGGGCGCCATCGAGGGACAGCATTCCTGAATCCAATATAAACATCCCTCGGTTCCAAAGTGCCGCGTCGGTGATGGTTTGGGGGGCAGTATGCAAACGTGGTAAGCTACCCTTGGTGTTTATTGAAAAAAAACGTCAAAATCAACGCGGCGTACTACAAAACTGAGGTTTTGGAAAAGGTTGTTGCCCCCAGTCTCCGAAGCCTCTACGGCGATGAGCACTACGTGTTCCAGCAGGACGGTGCACCAGCCCATACGGCAAATGTGGTTCAAGCCTGGTGTCGGGACAATTTAACCGACTTTCTGGACAAAACTTTGTGGCCTCCCAGCTCCCCGGACTTGAATCCTCTCGACTTTTTTGTTTGGTCCTATATGATGGCGAAGCTGAACGAATACAAGGTCAGCACTTTGGATCATTTCAAGACGGTAATTCTCAAAATCTGGGACGAAATGCCCATGCAGTCCGTGCGTGCCGCCTGCGACGCGTTCGAGAAACGTTTGAAGCTCGTTAAGGAGTACAAAGGGGGGTCATTCCAAGAGAAATGTTGTAAACGTTCCTTGTAAACATAGCTTTCAATAACATAAATCCAAAAAATAAAAAAACATGTTTTCATTTTTTTAACAAATTTTGAAAGTGTATCCGAACTTATTGAACACCGTGTATATATGTTCAATATAGTTCACGTTTGATTAAAATTGATTAAAATTGAATTGCTGGAATAATTACTTACCAACACCAGGCCGGAGTTGGAAAATCACTTTTATCCTTTCATCAATTCATAAATGCTTACATATATACACACATGCACACATACATACATACATACATAAAGCGAGTGAAGTTGACCACATAGTAGCTCAATCCCTGCACGGCACCCGCCAGCGAGATCAACGAAGGGTAGCTCTCCTGCAGCAGTTGATCCTCGGCAACACTCATCACGATGTCCAGAACCCTGGTGCGCATCGCTCACGTATTCGGAGAATTTCTTGGCCGTCAGTCCGATCAGCTGGTTAGCTTTCGCTGATCGAACACGCTCCTCCATGTCGTCAATTAGCTGCGATATGTCGAAGTTTTCATCCTGGGCACTTGTAAACCAATAGATCCTGAATGACGACCGTGGCCAGTACGCGCTCCCGGATACTTACTGACGACGATTGCACATAATGGGGGCACTCGCGAACGATCTTTTTTTTCGACGTGCTTTCGAACGAGTTGAGTTGAGCTTCTGGATAAGGTTCCGGACCAAATCGAAAATTTCCCTCATTAGCTATCGGGAGGCGTTTGGAAGCTTTGAGGGAACGCTCTAGGAACGCAGGCGCTCCGTTGGATGAGTTTCCTAGGATATCCAGATAGTATTCTGATGCAACAGAATTTTGACCATCTGGCGCAGATGAACAAATTCTTGATGGTCAACATGCATTCCTTTGCCATTGCGACATGCTGCGAATCGATGCACTCTTTTAGAAGAAAGAGTAATTTTTCCAACGGAGTTGCTGCTATGTCTGGTTTCTCGTTTAAACAGATTGCACAAAGTTCACTGAATTCTAAAGGACTAATAACCGCTTTTCTTTGTAAAACTTTACCTTTTTTTTTTAAATCTGGAAATCACTGCAAAAAAAAACACGTCAAACATGTTAAACGGAACAGCCTACTCCCGGTCCTCGCCATCAACATGTTGTCGACATAAATTGACAAAGCCACCTCCAGCATGGTGTTGCTTTGTAGCTGCACCTCTACCGACTGAGCTAAGAGAGGACACTTAACCTATTCCGCAAGTACAAATCGCTTGCCAAATAAAGAACTTCTTGGTAAACTTCGCCATTTTCTGTGTCCGGAGGTTCTCGGGAACATCACACTTATCCTTGGCAGTCACATACAGGTTTCCTGGAATCTGGTTGAAGTCCGCCTTCACATATGTCTCGTCATCCATTACGCAGCAGTGTGGTTTCGTTAACTTCTGGTCGTACAACTTCCGGGCACGGCTTTTTGCGACCGTATTCTGTTTCTCGTCACGGTTTGGGGACTTCTGAACCTTAAACGTACGTAGTCCAGCTCGAGTTTTGGTATTCTGCACGAAAGTCTTGCTCACATGCAACTTTTTAGCCACATCTCGAACTGAGGCGTTCGGTTTCCGTTTAAAGGCCCCAACCACGCGTTTGTGATCGTTCTCGTTGACCTGACGGCTTTTTTTTTTCGGATCTTCGCTTCCGATCAACAGTCAGACGTTCTTCGAACCGTTTTATGATACCAGACACCGTGGAATTCGCGATTCCCAACTTTTTTTTCCGATGGCACGATGCGACAGATCCTTATTCTCAAAGTACTCGTGCAAAACTTTTTCGCGCACGCACTGTTCTTTCGTCGCCATTTTGAAAACTTTTGCGCACCTGATGAAATCAACTCACAGAGTGTAAACAATACACATTAAACTATGTCTACGCAAAATTTCAATTAATTTTACCCAACGGATCAAAAGTTAGAGCAATTTGAGTGTGTGCGGATTTTAAACGGTACACCCTTTATGTTGGCCAGCTTATCGAAGAGACCCATGGTTGGGCGGTTGAACTCACAAGATGTTGACACAATCACAGGAAACGATGTCAAGGTCACCAACCTTTGGCTGTTGATGATTCTGGGACAGGTTATTTTCCTGTCTAATAAAACCAAATCTGAATCAGTGACTGATTCCTGGCTTGTCCATAGTCGTCGGGACTTTGGTATCGACCACACACATGTAAGCACCAGTAGGTATCTGCCGACCAACTTCGACAGCTCAATTCGACTCTTTTGTTGTATCCAGCAAGCGTGTCCTTTCCTTGAGGTGGTCCTATTTTGCCAAGGCCACAGTAGCAGCTGGGATACAATGCGGATATACCGTTCCTAATGGCAGCCAATGGGTTTGTTATTTCCCAATCCATACACGTTTGCATTGCATGGGTAGTACATAGCTCGAGCACAATAGGTTCTATGTTGTTGCAGCAATCACTTATCCAAGCCGACAAAGAAGCAAAAGTTTATTAGCTACTACCGAACATGGAATATGTACAAAACTGAACTTTTTCACAAGTTTGCACAACCCAGATTGCACCCGATAAAGAATTCATAAATTGCATAAGCGAACAACAACAAGACTTCGGTGAACGAGCTCCTTCAGGGAGGCTATCCAATGCCATTAAAATTTAACCATTCTAAATCGACTGACTGTTTCTAGTAGGTTTCAAAACAGTTTGCACCACGAAGCGTAGGGAAGGACTGCCGCCGGCCAGTTCAGTCTCTCACTGACTACAATCAGCAGAGTTCAGTTAAGTTGAAACTTATCGTTGGTTTCACTCAATAGCGGCACATGTCCAAAATATTTTTCATAATTTGACTTGACTACTGATTCTTATTTTGAAATGCTTTAGTGAAATTCATGGAAAACAGTCAATTGAAAAGACACATCTAGATGTTGGAAAGTTGAAAACTTATCACAAATATGTAGGTTTTATTTTTTTCGGAATCCGATTTAATAGACAAATGTGAAAATGCAGACTGTGAGTTGTGCCTTTTTAACTTGACGCCGACGGTAAATATTGTTCATCAGCAGGGTAGGGAGCCCATGCCACTCAGGACATTGTTTGAGTTATTAGTTGCCATGGTAACTGCAAGTGCCAGGGGTGTGAATGAGCATGAGCATGTTAAGAAAAGCCGCTAAAACACGTGGTGCAACGTACGAAGCACAAGAAAGCTTTCACTAGGTGAAATGTTATCCAGATAAGTTATCCAACTGTTGGTGATACGCTCGAAATTAATCCAACGGAAGATGAAGAAGACGCTTTCTATCTACTGCACCATTGCGTTATCAAACCGGTAAGCACAACCACAAAATTAATAGCGAATTCGTTTTTGATCCAGTTCCAAACTGGATCGGGTATCAAAATTGGATCGGCTTGTTGTGTGTTGAACGTCATTGTGTATGGTTTTATTTGTAAGTCGTATAGGATTGAGGTTTGCACTGACAATAAGTTCGGGTATCGCAGGTATCGTAGGTTCACAAACGAATTCGATATAAGAGTTGTGTTTGATAGATCGCCTAAGTCTTCCAGTGGGCACAAACGTAAGAAGCAGCGTGCCAGCTACAGCGTGAATTGACGGAGTTATTGCCGCGTGGGTGCTTTGATCAAATTCAGATGCTTTACGCGAAGAAGTTCCAGATAAACTGTTGGCGATACCGATTCGAAGTCGATTATGAATACGTTAGGAAACGCATGGAGACCCAAAGAAGATTGCCAGCACGACCGAATGGGATGCACCACTACCGGAAGCAATTGTGAGACTTTTGATATCGTTCCGCGAAGATTTGTTGAAGTTGCATGATTTGAAAATACGATGGATCCTTTCGATCACGGCTGTAAGCGTCAAACTTCTTGGTTTAGCTGATTCTTCAAAGCAGGCATAAGGAGCCTGCAGTCAGAAGGTTCATTGACCATGTTTTGGACCTTGGACTGGACCGGTGATAACACAGGCAAATAAATGGAATGAAAATAAACCCGAACCGATTACAACTAAAACTTTAATTATTTATTTGTCTTCTGTTCTTCAGTTTAAGTACAGTTATGACAAAGGCACATTCTTTCTTTTTTTTTTTTTAAAAAAAAAGGCTATACTATTTCTCTTGTGAAATCTGAAAGTTGCCTAAGGGAGCCACCTGTACAGATATGGATAACAACATTGGGCGATACCGGAGCATCCACCCCCGGCTTGAGGCACCATGCCTCAACGCGTTGGTAGCACACAGATCTTCTGAATGGGGCGTGAGTACTCCGCTTGACCGCGTCGCAGAGTTACGGTCCGGACGACTCCTGTCGAGTCCGGATGCAACTTAACGATTCAGGCCAGCTCCCACTGAGCTGGCGGTGTATTGTCATTTCTTACCAGCACAAGCTGATCCTTCTCTACATTCGTTTCAGTTCTTCGCCAATTATTCCGAGGATGCAGGTTGGTCACGTATTCATCACACCAGCGTTTCCAGACTTCGGTCGTGTACTTGTGCAGGAGTTGCCACTTGTCCAGACGATTCCTCGGGGTGTAGCGTACTTCTGGTTCTGGGATGAGGTTCATCGGTTGACCGACTAGGTGTCAGCGCCTCGTAGCTATCGTAGCTATGTTGAAAGCGGGCATAGTGGTCGCGAATTGAGGCACGCTTCCACTTGCGCCAAAACCGTTGAAAATTCCTCGTACGTTGCTGCTTCGGAGCCTAAGACTGCCACCAGATGCTTCTTGGCACTCTTAACCGCCGCCTCCCAGATACCGCCACGGTGGGGTGCTGAAGGCGGGTTGAACACCCATTTGATTCCAAGATTGCTGAGGATTGCTGCAGCTTCAGCCAATGGTCAGTTCCCACAAAGTTGGTTCCACAATCGGACCAGATTTCGTTCGGTTGAGACCTTCTTGAGATAAACCGCTTCAATGCACATATGAACATATTCTTCCAAGTGTACCGCCTTTGTCGCCATGCACACACATACTACGATGTAGCCTTTCGTTGTCTTCACCGCTCGAACGCAGGATGCATGAACCTTTAGAGGGCCGGCGTAGTCTACGCCGACATGGGTGAATGCTAGAGTACCCATAACCCGAGATACAGGTTGACTGCCCATGAGTTGAATCGCTGTCTTCCCCTTGAGTCGTTCGCATCGAGTACATCCTTGAACTGCTTGCCGAATAGCGGTTTGTAGTCCGATTACCCAATATTGTTGGTTGACTGTGGCTGTAAGTAGCGTAGGTACTTCCGGCATGAAGATTGCGCAGATGGAGATCTCGCAATAACAGTTCGGTTACCTTTTGGTTTGCTGGGAGAATGATCGGATGCCGTATCGTGATGAGTTCTGTAAACGTCCTCCCACGCGCATCGGATGAAGAGCCGACAACTTATGCTTGGCTGGCAATTCCTTACCCTTCTGCAGTAGCTCTAGCTCCTGCTTGTATGATGCGTTCTGTGCAGCTCTAGCTAGCTACGCCTTGGCATCGTAGATTACATTCGGCGAAAGCCCAGGTTCGTAATTCACGTTTTCCTTCTTGAGCACCAACAAAAATCGATTCACATTAGCCAATGTACGCACAATGAGAGTATAGTTTGATAGCCGCTACAATAGGTTTGTCTCGATGGCGTAACTCGTTCTGACGATCTTCGCTGTCGTGTGCAGTACCTTCAACTGGCGTGATTTCAGTAATACATCGTCTTCGATTGCTTCAACGGGAACTCGCTTCCACTGTTCAGCATTCGATTTCAATTCGGCTGGTCCATGCCACCAAAGCGGATGCGCTACAAGTTCACCAGGTGAAAGGCCACGTGAAGCACAATCTACAGGATTATCCTCACTTCGCACGTGGTTCCAGCGGTCAGGTGGTAGAACTTCCAAGATTGCTGACGTACGCCTTTTCCATTTGCGAGGATGAGTGGACAGCCAGTGGAGCACAATACTACTGTCTGTATATGCCAATGCTTCCACTTCCAAATGATTGAGTGCTTGCGTTATCGACTCCATCAGTGTTGACAGTAAATCTGTCGCTTTGAGCTCCTATCATACTGAAAACAGACCTTGATTCACGTTGGGTCCTGTCAGAAGTCAATCGTTGAGTGATACTCTGGACGAGTATCGCCCTCAATTTGGTCGTCAGTTTTAACGACGGCATGGTGCGGAAGGTAGCAGCACTTGCGGGACTCCATCTCTATCTCGTTTGCAGGAATTTCCTCCATTTTGACTAAGTTCAAGGTACTCACGAAGGAACTCTGAGTACTGTCTGTGGAATTTCGGATCGCACCGGAAGCGTTTCTCCATCGCATGTAGTCGCTTGACCGCCGGAGTGAGTGATTCGCCCTGCGCTGGCTTCGAATCATCGAACGGCAGCCGCACGATGAACCGTCCTTTTTCGTCCCGCGTGAGAGTAGACTTGAAGAGCTCGGTGGCTGCTATTTAAGAAGGAGTAAACAACTGCGGCTTTGGAACCTCCCCCTGCTCCCGAAACATCCTCAAGGTGCGGTTGACATCTAACTCTGCGTGAAGACTGACGATCGAGATGTTGGCATGAATACTCGACGAGTAGATGGCTTGATTCCCTGACACAATCCACCCAAAGATCGTGTTCTGTGCCACACGAACACCACCGTTGTCCTTGACTTGCCCTGGCATGAGCAGAGTAAGAAAGACATCAGACCCCAAGATTAGATCCCGGCCGTTGGTACGTAGGATCAGCAAGATTCTCCTGTATCTGCTTGTCCAGAAGACTTGGATGCATCCTACAGTGCAGCATAGGAAGCGTGGCGGTGAGCTTTCTCAGGATGTAGGCATTTGTCTGCAAAACAGTCGTCTCATTGAACCGGTTGGTAATCACAAGCTCCACGATGCCTCGAGTTGCGCCCGGAGCTTGCTGTCCCAGTGCGGAGACCACAACCTTTACGTTGGACCGAGGCAATCCGAGTTTCTTGACGCAGGCTTCCGTGATCAGCGATGCTTCGGAACCCAAGTCGATGAGAGCATGTGCCGTCGATTCCGCGCACTCTGATGACCGCAGTTGGCATCACAAAAGCCTTCTTCTGCGTTTCCACTGGAACCTGTGTCACCATAGAGTTGACCACTGCTTCACTAGCTTGTTGTTGTTCCGTGTCAGTGTTATTCGCTGGTTTCTTCTTCACTTCATTACTCTTCTGTTCGCACAATAGTGTATGATGTCGCTGCTTACAATCCTCGTTTCGACACACCGACTTAGAACAACAAAACTTCGCGGTATGCGAGGATCGTAGGCAGTTAAAGCACAAATTTGCGTTCTTCACTAATTCACGTTACAATTGAGTGTCCATTAGTTTGAATTCATCACACTTATATAACGGATGTTCTTCGGGGCATTTCGCGCACTTTACTCCTGCTGCAGCTGAGTGCAGCTACTGGAACTTCTTCTCGATCACTGGTTTCTTCGTGGCATCCTTCTTGACGATTTCCGTAGTTGTCTTCTTCGCGAATGCCATGCAGGTTTCCAGCGCATCGCAGCGATTATCCAGAAACTTCAGAAAATCTTCGAACGATGGGTTTTCTTCATCGATGATACACCGACTTTCCTTGTCTAGCTTTTCCAGTAGAATATGGACTAGCCACAGTTCCCGTGTGTTATATGCATCCCCGAGCGCGTTCAGCTGTCGCACCACCTCATCGGAAGTAGTGACGAGTTTACGCAGGCTTCCGGATGTTGCGCTGATGACCGCCGATTGGTCAACGAATTCGCGCACCAGAGCGAACACGGTATATTTCTTTTTGTCGTAATAATTCGTGAGCGCTGCCCATGCCTCCGGGTAGTTGGCATCTGAAATAGGAAAGGAACTCACCAGCTGCTTTGCACTACCCTCCAAGTAAGACACCAGGTACTGCATCTTGAGTGACTCCCTAAGATCGTTCCGGTTGTGAATGGTAGTCTCGAAAATATCTTTGAACGATCTCCAGGTTTTCCGATCACCGTTGAATGTCGGCACGTTGATCGCTGGAAGTCGCACGTTCAAAAAGGGTGCACGATTCAACACCTGTTCTCCTTCAGCAGGATCCAAATTTCCTCTCGCTTGTACTTCGAACAAAGTACGCTGCGTTCTGAGTAGCATTTTCATTGCCTCACGGAGCTCACTGTCGACAATTGTTCTTTCACTAGATGTAGAACCGGTTTCAGCCGGATTGATATCCGCGATGTATATTTCGAGAATGTTTTTTGCGTTGTAGTTAGCAACATTGAATTCCTCACGAATATCGTGCACAGAGGCAACTGCTTCAGGGTCATCTTGTATCTCTTCAATACTTGCTTGTATTTTCCGGAAATTTCCAGCAAGTTTCTTGAGCTGCGCGAGCCGTTTTGTTGCCTTACTGCAGGATGTCTTCTGTTGAGCGAGTTTTCCGACTGCTGCAAGCTCTCCAACCAATTGAACAATTTGTGCATCACGAATTTTCAGTAGCCGATTCATTACGGATGCGGTTCGCGACTATCCGACGACGAAGGACTAATGTTTTGGACCTTGGACTGGACCGGTGATAACACAGGCAAATATTACAACCAAAACTCAAATTATTTAGGTTAAGTACAGTTATGACAAAGGCACATTCTTTTTTTTTTTTTTTTTGAAAAAGGCAATACTATTTCTCTCGTGGAATCCGATAGTTGACTAAGGGAGCCACCTGTACAGATATTGCAGAAACTTGCCTGCATTTCTTCAGTAATTTATATGTGATCACTATGTGCAAACATTTTTAGCCCTGGAGATTGAAGATGACAGCTCTATTGAAAATCCAACGACCCATTTCAAGAATGCCTGTTCATACACGTACATTCTGAGGTCATCTTCATATACAATAAGCCCCGCATGAAAATCTTCACACATCAAATGGATATGTGGAGAGTTTTCACACTTCCAGAATCAAAAATGGAAGTTCTTGATCCTGGCGTGTATATAGTTAAGATATATTTTTGATAATCAAAACGACCTCACCAATGTTCCTTATCTGATGCTGGAAAGCTCGTCCGGATGCAGGAGCGAAAAAACAATCCATCTCAAGAAACACGACCATAACACAATGTGAGAGGGATTCCATTCTCAACGTCCTACGCAAAGCACTCGGAAAAACTATAATTTCACCATTTATTTTAGTTGAATGAAGCAATATTTTTTTAATTTTCTTTCCGCGAAAACGACGCAGCAAAAACAAAACACGTCATTTTCAAAGCACGGCTTGCTGCGATCCTCCTCAATAAACTCAACTTTTGGTGTGAATTTTCAGCACACCAAAAGTTGTAACTTTTATTGTTCTAGAATCAATAGGAAGACAATTTTGCTGAGAAATTTCAAATAAAAAAGTTACAGCAAAATAACTTATTTTTATAGGGACACCCTAAGCTAAGTGGGAAAAAAGCCTCTAATTCGGTCATTTCAGAAGGTACAGAAAATACTTTCTTCAATCAAAGTTGCTTAAAATTATCTAATCTACAACTTTTCTGAAGAATGTATGCCTTTATTTCTGCAAATAAAAAAGTTAGATTTTCGATTTCTCTGAAAATAAGGACCACCCTAGTTGTCATTCACATCAAAAGAAGGGCCTTGTTATTAGAAACAACATTGCAGAAGACAATGTTTTTTTTTTCTTTTTTCTAAGAGTACAGATTGCAGCATCAGAGCTCGTTTGTCAAAGCCTGCATCTGTTCCGTTTTCACGGGTTTGTAAGGTTATTGTTCTATTTCTGAAGAAACTAGAGATCCACCTAAGAATATCTTGCGATACACCTATTCCGGACAGAATCTCTTCCAATTTATCCGTTATAACCGCATTAAACGCAGATGTTATTTCTTTTGCTTTCCTTGACCAAGTTCGTCACATATGAATCCAAAAGAGTTTTCCAGAAGTACCTCTCCTTGATCACGTACTTCCTGTAGTCGCTCCAAAACAGCTGTATTGGATATCTTAGTCAGTGTTGGCACCAAAAAATTGGTCTTTTCAAAGAAGGTGTGTTGTGGTCTCGACCTGGTTTGGGGATGGGGACCACCTTGATTTTTATGCTGTCAACTAAACAATCACTTCGCAACATGTCATTGATGTCCCTGATAATACTGACTGTTACCTGCGGCTTTAGACCGCAAAGCATCTCGTACGTAAGGTTATCCTCTCCAGGAGCTGACTTCTTCCTTTTATTGCTAATTATCTTATTCCAGCTTCCCATGTCCAAAAGAGACGTATCGCTGACAAAACCTCTCGTGTATCCCAGGTGCGGGTCATTGCAATATCAGGCGAGTGTGGGTCATCAACGAGGTTGGAGAGAGACACCAATAAACCGAGTACATTGGTGAAATGTTGTAGACGAGGTTCTGACATTGTAATGTTGTTACGCAAATAAAATGAATGAATTTTATAATTCTAAAAAAAGAAACTGGAATGAGAATTTGCAACCTTGAATACCTAGTCACCTGGTTTGTTTTGCCAATAAAGAAGAAAATGAAGTTTCGGATAAAGATAATCCCAACAACAAGTATTGTTTTCTCTGAAGTTACATATATATATGATTGTTTAATTCAGCTTTTGTTTCGTGTTCATTTTAAGTGATTATAAAAGAAAAAAAAAAAACTAAAAAATCACAGAATATAAAACATATAATACACAGAGGCTTGTCACGCAAACTATAACTTATTCACCAGACGAATGTACAGTAAAGATACCAGACTTAATTGCATTTTTCCTAGAAAATTGGTTTCTTGCTCAATCCTCCGGTTCTTCCGGCAGATTTGCAAATTTTGCATTGCATTTTATCGTTTTCACTTAGATTTCCCTCGCCATAACTCTTTCAACATTCAACCTTTTCAAATATTAACAACTAGTCTGCACTGTTCTACAATCTAAATATCTGCCACTAGGGAGTAATAGGTTCTACTAGCTGCTGTTGCACCCTTGCATTGTCGGCATCATAAAAAAAGGAACATGCTGGGGCGTCGCGACGCCATATAGAGACGGATTTTTTTCTTAAAGTTGTAAACTAATCAGGCGGCAACAACGGTTAGGATACTATAATAGCATTCAGTGGCGTGTGTGTCTAGCAAACGGAAAAATGTCTCGCCGTGAATTGTGACGTGATGATGGTTCAATAAATTAGTTGGTCTCTGAATAAATAACTCACTTACTAGTATTTCCCCGTATTGCAATACTTTTTCAGCAAGGAAATATTCTGTCGTCGGATATTGACGGATGAGGTGCATAATGTGGCCTACTGTGTTTGTGTGTGTGTGTGAGTGTGTGTTATGATCTACATAGAAACGAAATGATCGCGTCGCTTAGCCTTCTTGGATGCTCACTACTCGGCAGTTAGGTTCCAGTTCGAGTGTGTCTGAGTGCCCTTTTCAGAGTGTACTCGCTGGCTAATTTTCAGGTGTCTAGGTTGTTTTACTCGATTTTCACACTTCTATGGTGACAAACAATCCTACAGCTCTAGATTTAATGTCAATAATTTAATTCCATATCATATTTATCGTGTCTTTGTGAATCACTACAGCCTACTTTTTTTTCTTCATAGTAAATTTTAATGTTCAACTTGGTATCATCTAAGGTTGGATAGGGATGTTTGAATTTTTTGATTCATGGATATACTTATTGCGATTTCGCATGTTTTTTTTTGCTTGTGGGGATTTCAACGATACGGGTTAGCTTTTTCTCTAGGTTACGTAGATTATTTACTGCCATTATTTCTTAATTTTTTTCTTCCTACTTGTAAAATAAAACACAAACACAAACGAAAGAAGGTTGATTGAGATTCCTTAGTTTGTTTTAAGTCCTTTTGAGTCCTCATTTCTTAAGAGTTTGAAATTAAAGTCGACAAGTTAGTTGGAATTCTTGGAATGCGATCAAAGATCTGTATCAATCAATAGGTTATAGGAATTTATTAGGTTTTTTTTTTAGTTTAGTGAAGATAGTCAAAACTTTTCCAGAAGTACTGTTCAAGTTATTGTCGAGGTTTACGCCTATTCTCAACCGGCCACTTCAGATAGGTCCTTTTAATATGTCACAGTTCCTTTAGCAAATTAATTCCATGTCGAATATTAGTGAACTAAGTAGAACATTTGAAACGCATAGTACTTTGCCAAAATAGCTTCGAAAATGTTGACCGGTAGATTCCAACTTGCCTAATAAATATCGAACTTCGATGGCATTGAAAACTCCAACTAAACAAACGTCAACCTTGTTTGATGATTTTGTTCTAAAGCTAAAATGTCATAAGCAGTCGAAAGCTTCGCTTCAGCTTGACCGTCAGTCGTGTTCAGACTTAAATAAAATGGTAGTCTGTCTATCTTCTACAAATCATCCTTCTCCTATTCCTGTATACAACACTCTAATAAAATATCTCTATGTAATCTGTGATAATAATGATTTCTTTAGCATTTTTTCTTCGCAGTTCTGCTTGAGAGGGATATCTAAGTTTTCTTAAATTTTAGGCTGAATTTAAAGCATCTGTGAAAAAAAAACCGAAACAATACTAGCACAAACATTAGATAAGGTTGTGGAAAAACTCGCGGTGAATTATTTCAATTGCTGTGTTTGTGTGCAGTTTTAAACTTGCAAAAAGTCGCAATGCTCAATGATTTTGGTTTGGTTTAAGGTTTGATAAATGCATTTCATACATAGAGTTCGTGCTGCACTTGGTTTTTTTTGGTGGATCTACTCCTGCCTGTTGCGTACTAATTACTATATAATAAATGGCGTAGAATTGCGGTACAGAATGTCTTTTTATAATCGCTCCTAAAACGTTTCGACCAGTTTTCAGGAGTGTGTACTTTTTGGTCGTAGTAGGATTGTTGTGTAAAGTGATCAGTCGTATAAGCTCGCACAGGCACACGAGTTTAGTGTTTCATAAATTAAGCAATCTACGACAGGGAGCATGTCAAGACCAAACATTAGGGAGAAATGGTCACTTCAAAAGTGAAATTGACTTACCGATTCAATTTCACTGTTGTCTTCGCTTCCGGTTGCTTCCGTCGGGTCACCCATTGCCACGCGAGCGTACTCGTCCGTGTCGATGCTCTTGCAGAAGTAGATGGCATATTTCAACTTTTCCTGGAGAACAGCCTACGAATCAAAGCAAACACCCCATTAGGGTCTCTCCCTGCACCAACAACGCCCTACTGATCACTTACCTTGCACGAATACCGTGGCATCTTGAGCAAGAAGAAGCACGTGTAACTTTCCGGAAGGAAATGATCCGGTGGATTGTACTTGTCCAGTACCTGCAGGACAAAGTCCCGCCCACGGAAGTCGGCAATAGTCCGCGGGAGGCGCGTTCGACCCCACACGAATCGCAGGAACAGCGATCGTTCCTGGTTGGAGAATTCTTCCATCACTTCCCAGAACCACTGCACCAAAGGAGCCGTAGATTCCACACCCTTATAGGTGGCAACAGTCTTCAGTAAGCATAGAGGTATGTCCGGTGAACCGCACACCATGGCTTGAAGTTCGGATGCGGAGAACAACGAGAGCAACGGTACCGCAATCACTTTGGACATACCGTCTCGCACAGCCTTCACCTGTTCGTCGAATTCGTGGATGCGATACTTCAGCGCCAGCTTGACGTACTCGTTACGATTCTCCGGGGTTATTTTGGTGAATCTAAGTTGAACATTTGGTCATAATTTATTCACACCTTACAAAAACGCAAATTTATACCTTGTAGACAATGGAACCTCGTGTCCTTTGGCCGATGGCGTCGAAAAAGGGAGCTCCATAGTAGAGAAAACCTTCGGATCGTCTTCTATATCTCGAATGTACAGCAACCCGGTAATGTAGTCCCGATCAACTTCGGTTAGATCGGATGGACGCAGTTCCTCTCCACAAAGCTGTCTCCAAACTGGTTCGGCCAAACTGTCAAAACAAAACATTCCATATCAAACCCCAACCATCGATTCCATAAACCCAATACTCACTTCAAACTCAACGGGGATCCAGTTCGCACAGCGATTCCCATCAGCACTCCCAGGAACCTGAACATATTCATGTGCAGAACAGAGTTCAGCGTCGGATCCAGCAGGAAGCAATCCCGATTAGCACCGGCTTCGCCTCGCCCATTGGGCGTCTGGATCAACAGCGGTACGCATCCATTCTGCAGTTCATCGCACATTTCCGCGATCGATTCGCTAAATCCTCCACCACAATCATCAACACTTTCACCCACAAACTTCACCTTCCACACCCGGTGAGGCATCGACAGCGCTTCCTGGGTTAGCAGCGGCAACTTCTGCACCATCTGTCCGAAGACACTCTTCATTCCGTCGACTCCGGCCAGCCCATTTCCGGAACGCATCCGCGATCGTTTGACCTGTATTCGATTCAGCTCGATAACCGGTCCGTGAGGTTTATCACGTACCATTGTCGTTTGGATAACCTTACGGAAGCCAGCTTCCTTGATGGAGTATACCAGGATATCCTTCAGAGCTCCTAAGGAAAGTTCTCCGCCAATCGCAAGCATAGCCAGACAGGGACAAATCAATTCGGAGAAATGATGCAAAAGCACAAGTCGAGCATGAAGGACCTCCGGAGAGATATCCCGCACGAGATCATATTCCAAAGGCGGGGATGGCGGCGGTCGGACGGCTTCACTCAACTGATATGTCGACAATGCTAGTGTATGGGCGGATCCACAAATAACCTTAACGATGTGCTTGCCTTGCAACGACTGCACAAGCCTCGGACGCTGGATAGCTGTCACCGTACCGTCTCCAAGTTGACCTTCATCGTTATCACCCCAGGTGAAAACTTCTCCCGAATCGCTACAAGCAACGCAATGTAATGATCCCGTGGCGATCGAAATAATCTTCTTGCCTTGTAGAGCCGCAACCTTTTTCGGCCGACGCACGTGATCGGTATTTCCATGGCCCAAGCGATGATAGTCTCCCTTTCCCCACGTATACACACTTCCCGATCGTGTCAACGCCACAGAAAACTGCGAACCACACTCAACCTTAATCACTCCCAATCCTGCCAAACTTTCGATTTTCATCGGGATCTTGCAACCATCCGATCCTCCTCTTCCCAGTTTCCCGTAGTCGCCATCTCCCCAACTCCATACATTATCGTCATCCGTGATACATAGCGTCTGGGCATCTCCCGATCCACAAGCGATATCAATCGCGCGATACCCCAACAATGCCTCCACCAGCTTGGGTTGCAATTGATCTTCTGAATCTCCATGCCCCAACCGACCATATCTACCCTTACCCCAGGTCAATACATGCCCCTGTGACGTTATGCACGCCGAATGCGCACTTCCACACGCAATATCTATAACCCCAATTCCGGACAGCGCTTCGATCAGTTTTGGACGGTCATAGCTGTCGCGATTTCCGTGACCCAGTTTACCGTCCTCACCTTCTCCCCACGAGAAGACCTCTCCATCGGAGGACAACGCCAAGCAATGCTTCCCTCCGGAATTCACCGCCACCTTCTTAATGATCACATGTTGCAACGACTCCACCAAAGTCGGAGCTGAGACCGAGTCTGTTCCTCCAATCCCTAGTCGTCCACCAGCTCCGTACCCGGTAGCATACAACTTTCCATCCGGCGTAACGGCGTACAGCGTTTGCTCTCCACCAGCGATCTGGATTGGTCTCAGCAAGCTCAACGCTTCGCATGGCGTCGGCATCTTAATTCGGCTACCATCCAGTCCACCAAGTTGACCTCGATGATTATGACCCCATCCGAAAATAGTACTAGCTCCTCCCCAGGAGAAGGCCCAATCTTCCGGCCTTCGGTTGAACCACTGTAACAGCTGTGAATCGTACTGCGGCGTAAAGTAGTTGTGATCTTCATGAAGATACTTGGAAGTATCGATCGATTCGATTTCGCTTCCCGTGGCGGAACTTGCGATCAAATCGAAAGCCGTCTGACTGAGATTCGAGCCACTACTGTTGTGTTGGATGAGCGAGCAATTGCTGCTGCTGAGACTACTGGCCCCGGTATTTGGAAGTGGTGGGTTTGTCGCTGGCGATGCGATCTCTATGAGCTTCTTACGAACTTCGAGAGTGAAGGTCGCGGGTAGAGTTACTCGACGAATCAGGGATTGAGCAACCCGGACGGCCGAACAGTATCGGCGGAACCAAGCCCATTTATGAGCATCACCATTGGGAAGCATCGAGTCAAGCTGCATATCGCAAGCCAAGGCTACAAGCGTTTTGAAGTACTCGGAATGCATAAGGTGGAGTCCGGTACGAACCTGCGGTTCTTCGTATTCGTACTGTCGGAGAATGATCGGAATCAACGGTGTAAGGATTTCGACAACGGATGGTTCAAGAGAACGTGGAGCTTCTCTGGAGGTTAGATACTGATGCATTTTCTTCAGGGACCAGATTCGCTGGGCAACGGTCAATGAACTGAGTTGGGCACATTGGGACAGAGCTGCCGTTAGCCGAGTCAAAGCATTGCTATTGTGCGGTACGAGCGAAGAATCCAACAAAGCCATGACCATGGCGATCGATGGTTGTGATAAGACCGTACGATCTGATCCTAGCTCCTGGAGGTAGGATTCCGGCATGATCGCATGGACGTAGAATCGCCAACCCCAACCATTGACGGAGTTATCGCTGGTAAACTTCCAGCGCATTTCATCACCGGCAATTCGAATTTCCGGTGCCCATTGACCCCATTCCCGACCGGACCGGGTGGCCACTACTCGTCCTGAACCGTCTATGATGATCAGTGGATCGTTGCGACGTTCCGTCGAACATTGACTGTCGAATTCGATTCGCAAGGCTTCAGCACCCGGGATCTTAACGTGACCTAGACATTGAGAAAGGAAATACGATCAGATGAGTTATTGCGGAAATTTCAAGAAAATTCCTACCAACAAGCGTGATGTCGTCAATGTAAGGATGACTGGTTTCCTGGACAACCGGTTTCGGCAGTTTACCTAGCGAGTGCCGCGAGGTGCACAAATCTTCTAGCTCAGTTATGCAAGTCTCGATCAACATGTTGGCAACCGCGGTAGTGCCCTTGGCCAATGCGATCAACGTGCTGGCAATAGTTTCCGAAGCGTTCGCCGAGCCTGTACGACCGGAGACGCTTAGCTTGAGCAACTCGATGAGATGCTTTGCCTCCGATTCGCCTAGAAGTGCAGTGAAGTCGTCCAATCCGCTGATGACCGGTGCCTCGTTTATCATCTGAAAAAGGGGAGTGTTTTTTTTTATCGTTCCCGAACCGGAAGTCTCTACGTGACATTTTACCTCTTCATTATGGGTCATGGTAGCGGCCATGACTGACATTGCGCTTGCGGACATCTTGGAGTGTCGTTGCGTAGCATTGCAGCTGGAAATTGATGCTGACAGCGACAGAGATCCCGTTAGGCTGCGATACGCACTCAACGCATTGTTCATTCCGGATACGATCGGGATATCACAGTCGTGGATTTCGTTTGTCTGAAACGAAAAATGGATGTGAGGATGTGCATACCATACACCGTACACCGCGTTCAGTGACCATGCAACTATAAACAACACTCTATCACATGTGTTACCGCACCGAACTTAGGCAATATGAAGGCACCAAACCCCCCCTTCAACGAAGCCGTAGTCGAGTCATTCCAGCCAGCGATCAGCAGCCGTCCCGACCCTACGTGTGAGTGTGAGGAAAGGGTCTTCTAAAACGAGGGTTCAGGCAAGTACGAATGCGCTGATTGCCTACCAAGACCTGATTCGCCAACCGTTTCCAGCATTTTGCCACTGATTCTTGACGCATCTCAACGATCACAGCTTGTGAGCCGAACGTCGGAACGCACCGAGCATAGTTGTTTATGGGTCAATCAATTCGACGCAGCTTTTTGGGAACAATTTTAATGTATACCGGTGCGACCGATGCCAAATGAACAGCAGTAAATGTCCTTTCGGAGGGGATCTAATTGCTGTGCATCATCGTTTTAACAGTAGAAATGTCGAAGTGTGTATCGATGAAGATTGGTTTCAAACGACTGTTGCTTTGTGCCATTTATGTTGCTCCAAAAAAAAACTAAGAATCTCAGCTCTGACAACGATTGTCTGCTGGTAAATTGGTAAGCACAAACAGACCTGTAATTCGTGATTCAATAAGTTTAAATAGTCCATTAATGGTTGTTTTACAGTACTTTTGTTTAAACCTCAAAGTTACAGCATTAGATGGTTACATTTCTCCAGTTCGAACGAAATCTCGAACCTTCCCCTTGATGGAGCCCATCAGCGCCCGCACAGTGGAAACGGACACGGAATCAGCGCATTTCTCCCATTTTTCCCGCATTTGCTGGATGTCCTTGGCTGCCCCGCCGCTTCGTCAAAGTCGCTGCTTTGAAATTAGCCAGTATTTTTGGATTGGTCGAAATTCCGGTCAATTCGGAGGATTCATCAGCTTGGGGACAAAATCGATCTTGTTGGCAGCATACCACTCCAGAACCACCTTGGAGTAGTGGCAGCTGGCCAAATCGCGTCGGATGACTTTGCCCCTATGCTTGTGGATGAACGGCAATACACGCTTTTTCAGGCATTCTTCGATGTAAACTTGGAATGTCATCGTCGAGCATCAGGCCACAACTGCAAATCGCTTGCCAAATCATGGCCTTCTTCGGGAATGTCGGCAAACACGAAATTGAATCTTTTCGGCACATCCCCACGTACTGTCGCGATGTAAAACTTTTGACCGGGAAACTGCTTAAAATCGAGTTTGACGTATGTTTCATCATCGATCAAAGTGCAGCCCTTGTGTTTCGTTAAAACGCGGTCGTACAAGAGTCTTGCACGTTTTTGGCCACGGAATTCTGCTTCATGTGTCGGTTCGGATGTTTACTGGCTTTGTACGACTTGTATCCTTCCCTGGCAAGGATGTTCCGCACCGTTTGAAATCTTCTGGTCATATCTCGGATCGAAAGACCAGGGTTGGCTTTAACGCACCTTAACACCTTACTGCGTTGCTGTCGATCCCTGGTTCCAGTTTTTTCGTAGGTCCGCTGATTCCTTTCCACACTAAGGGTTTCCTTGTAGGTTTTGAGCTCTCGACAAACTCTTGTTTTCGGTATCTTCGGCACTTTAGCCAGCTTGAAACCGGACCATTCCGGATTTTCCAGGTGTTTGTGCACAATATTTTGTAAACTTTTGAGTTCCATTTGACGTTCTTTCTGGAAGACTACTTTGATCAAACTTGCACCACTGCCAAAGATTTTCGATTCCTAACACTAGAAGCGCGCTAGCGTCGCGCGAGCGGCGTACCAATTTACTTTTAGTCAGCCTTTATAATCAACCTGGAGTGAACTGAAATTACTCTCATGGCCACGTGAACTCTATTTCTTCATCAAGATCTGGTTCGTTATTGATAGATGGTATGGATTTCCTCAACATGCATCAAATAAATCTCGTACTCAACCATTTAGGACGCATTCTCGATTTGTTCTTTAGCCCTACGGATCTTCCTGTTGAAATTTCGAGTTCTGTTTCACCACTCTTACCAATTGACCTTCATCACCCGCCGCTGGTTGTCTGCGTACCATCACTAGTTGATGACGGTGTACCATTGCATGTTGTGAATAAGAATGTTGAGCTTGCGTAAGAGGATTTTCTTTCTGCCGTTGACTGGGACGTTCTTTTTGATAGACCGAGTGCTGATGAAAGGCTGAAATCTTGTGCGCTGTACTGAATGATTGGAATGGATACGAATGTTCCAAATCGTCGTCCTGCTGTTTCTTCTCCATGGGGCATTATCAACTTTGCTACGAAAACTAAAACGAACAGAAATGCTTCGCAATGTAAACTCCGACGATACTATTCCCTGACAAATAAGCGTAGTTTTCACTTAGCATGTAATGAGTACCGTAAACTTAACTCGTCACTCTACAAATCGTACGATTTACGGGTACAAACTTATTTTAGGGCGAAACCTTAAGAATCTTTATAGCTTCTAAAAGGAAAAAATCTACTATGCCAGCTAGCGAGTTTTGAAATGATGTTGAATCGTCTATAAGTAGGGAAAAATGGGAGCTTTTTGCCACTGATTTTTCGTCAGTATTTGCCGCAGAAACTATCATCTCGAATGAACTTGATTCCACTGTTTTGGTCGTTCCTACGAACCTTGCATACGTGGATTTTTTCGAAATGACGCCCGTGATGGTAAATAATGCCATCTAGAAAAATAAATGTACATTCTCGCCTGGACCAGATGGTATTCCGTCTTCAGTGTATTGTCGCACCAATGGAGCTCTTGTCGAGCCGCTATGCAGGCTTTTCGTCAAATCTTTTGCCGAATCGAAATTTCCCGCAGTCTGGAAGGAGTCATTAATGGTTCCGGTACACAATAAAGTAGACAAACGTGACGTTAGGAACTGTTGGGAATCTGATTACTGATCTCTCAGCTGTTTCTAAACTGTTTGAGATAATAGTGAGTGGTTTCGTTCTCGAGCGCACCAAATGCTACATCTCTGGCGTCCAACATGGTTTCATGCCTGCACGTTCGGTTGCCACCAATTTTCTAGATTTTACCACGATCTGTTTTGAGCAACTGGAGTAGACGTCGTCTATACTGATCTAAAAGCAGCGTTTGATACAATAAACCATGCAAATCTGTTGGCGAAGCTATCCAAACTCGGTACGTCGGAACGATTGACATCATGGCTGTGCTCGTATTTAACAGACAGTTTTGCGAGTGAAACTTGATACTAGCTCTTCCTCTTTTTTAACGAGCTCGTCAGGTGTTCCACAGGGCAGCAATCTTGGCCTGCTGTTGTTTGTTCTATACTTCAACGACGTATTGCTTCTACTTGGATATGGCTGCAGGCTTGCGTATGCTGACGACCTAAAGCTGTTTTTTTGTGGATGCAGAGGATTGTGTTAGTCTTCAGTAATTATGGGATCTATTCACTGATTGGTGTCGTCGGTATAAACTTATGATCAGCATTACAAAGTGTATGCTAATGTCGTATTACCGTATCAGGCTGTCGATTGCTTTCGCTTATAGCATCATTGGCTTCGTTCTTCATAGAACCGACCAGTTCAGCGATTTGGGTGTTCTACTGGATCATTAATTAAGGTCTTACCTCCACCGCTCTGCTTTGATCTCTAAGGCTAATTGCCAGCTAGGGTTTGTGTCGAAAATCTCAAGAGACTTCACTGACCCGTACTAGCTGAAAGCTGTCTATTGCTCACAGGTACGACTGATCCTTGAAAATGCCTCCTTGGTCTGGTGATCCGATCGCTGCAATCTGCTGAAAGTGTATACTTTGGAACGCCGATGGAAAAACCAACAAGCGCTTTTTGTTGCCAAACCTTTGGCTCTCTCAATTGAACATCCCACTGCCACCGATCCATCGAGCAGCGTTTGGTAACAACGAACCACTAACAGAGCTATGATGCGAGCGCTACGTCTATCGAGGAATTGTTTGAATTTGGCGAATCTTCTGTTTACTTTTCGGCTCGTATTTGTAATGCACGATTTTTAATAATTTAAGCTAAGATGAATAAACAAATAAATAAGTAATTAAATAAATAAATCTTACCGTCAATCCAGACGCATCTGCCGGGCCTTCACCTCCACCTTGCGCGATGATCTCGTTCTGTGGGTTTGCGGTTTCACCGCCCTCTTTGGACTCGTTCAGATCCTGTTCGGACACCGGAGTGATGGGACGGGTCTCGTTGAATACCCCGAGATTCTTGTCGTGCGCCGTCAACTGTGAATGGCACGTCAGGGCGGAAATTATGCAGGACCTAGCTTGTAGAATGCCCATCGCGTTCAGAATATGGGACAGTGCAGCTTGTCGTGCGCCATAGGTGTCCAGCGATAGAACACTTTCCGAAAGCGAAGGTCTTTGCTGCTTGGCGTTAGCGATTCCAACCTGTGGATGGGCTGTCGTTGGCTCTGTATCGGAAGCGTGAATTCCCAAGCTGTGGCTGCCCAACGGATCTTTGCTAACAGTGAATGGTACTGGTTCCTTTTTGTCCTTTTCCGATGGATTCTGCGGTAGACTCCACGCTACCGAGTGTGAACTTCCGCAAGCGACACGATTAACGAACACTCCGTCCAATCCCAATACCAAGTTCGGCTTTTTATTGACGACTGTGTTTCCTGAACCTTGTTGACCATGGTCGTTGTCTCCCCAGGCGAACACTTGTCCACTGTCAGTAACCGCAAGACAATGTAGCGCACCAACTGCAACGTGGATAACCTTCTTTCCACGAAGTCCTTGAATGGGGGTAGGTTTCCGTACATGCTGATCAGTACCGTGGCCTAATCGATAGTAATCGCCTTTACCCCAAGTCCACACCTCGCCGGACTTGGTCAAGGCCAAGCTGAACTGAGCTCCACACTCAATCTGCATCACACCAACGCCATTCAAACGCTCGACTTGATGCGGTACTGAACATCCCTCAGATCCTCCACGGCCCAGTTTTCCGAAATCTCCGTCACCCCAAGAAAACACAAGCCCTTCTTCTGTCAGACAAAGTGTCTGGGCATCACGACTTCCACAAGCTAGCTGGATTACGCGATGTCCTTGAAGCGTGGTCACAAGTTTCGGCTTCAGTTGGGTGCAGTTGTCTCCGTGACCAAGGCGACCGTATTCTCCCAACCCCCAGGTGTACAACTCTCCTGAACTAGTGATTGCTGCACTGTGACTCGATCCACAGGCAATATCACGAACCCTCTTAGTTCGTAGACTCTCGATGAGCTTAGGTTTCTCTAAAGTCAATCGATTTCCGTGTCCTAGCTTCCCATCTTCACCTTCACCCCACGAGAATACCTTCCCGTCCAATGTCAACGCCATAGCGTGTTTTCCTCCAGAATGGACGGCCACTTTCTTCACAACATATTGATTCAGGATCGGCACTTGTCTTGGGTTAGGGACATTATTGTTATGTCCCAGACCCAGTCTACCGTTGGTTCCTTCTCCGCAAGCATATAGCTTACCGTCTTGCGACACAATGAACAGGGACTTTGAGCCACCGGCAATGTGGATTGGTTTCAATTGACTCAATACGGAGGAATACGTTGGTAGCTTCACCTTGGATCCCTTGAGACCGCCCAGCTGTTCTTTGTCATTCAATCCCCAAACCAAGACCTTCGAAGACACTTCATTCGATGATTGGTCATCGACGTAGTTCGAAGAAGTGGAATATGTCGGTTCGGCAGCACTATCGTTTTCCGTCGCAAGGAATGAGGCATTCTGCAGCATCATCTCAAGGTCAGTCTGCTTTCTCTTACCAATGATGTTGATTCCATGTATTTTGCATTGGATACCATTGTTGCGACACTGCTTGACCAGTATCTCGATCCATGCGTAGTACTGCTTGCATTCATTCAGCAGCGGAACCACCACATCCGTCGTATTTATCGAAACCCAGTGGAGTTCCTTGAGCGAAGTCATTGAATCGCCACCTTTGATCACAACCAGCGAAGGCATATGTGAATAATCGTCCGGATCGACGTTGATCGATAGGGTTTGGATGAAGACCTGGTCGTGTATCTCCAATCGAATCCAGTGTTTACCTTGGCTGGATGAACTCTGCCAAAAGTTGGAACTCCTATCCAAGAGATACTTGGCCGACGATTCATTCGAAGAAACGGTCAAAGACCGTATACAACGGGACCAATCATCAATGATGTCGTAGATTCCACCTGTGGCGATGCTACCTACGTGCAGGGGATTTAAGACCAACTCCAATTCGTTCAGATGACCGTTCCATAGGGTTTGCTGGGGAAATTCAACGGTAACCTCACTTCCGTTGACCGAAGTTACTGTTCCAATACAACCTTTCGGTATCGGATTCAACCGATACCGGAAATGCTGCGTATTTCGTATTCTAACTTGAGATCCAACGCTGATTGTCGTACTGTTTTCCGACGGTGGCGCTTCCAGCAGTTCCAGATGAACGAAACACATCCAGTACGGACGATCATGCATTTGCCAGTCAACTCTGACGTTCAGATCATGCAAACCCTCCGGTTCAACCTTCAACACCGTACCGATGTCTCCTTTTCGAATCTCTTCGAAGTCTTGACAGCAGCGAACCAACATCCCGGGACAGATCAAACCTCTTACGTACATAGCATACTGATCAGTAGATTTGAAGTCTTCTCTCATTTTGAATGCGATATGCTGCGAATCATGCATCGAAGATCCACCGTCCATGGTATCCGAGCTGGCGCTTTCCGTATCGCTGTAAGCGTCATTATCGTCGCCTTTACCACCCAGGTTCGCCGTCACATCCGGATGTTCGAGAATCCATTGAACGACCTGTTCCGCAGTGGGTTTGTTGTTGGTGTGCAGAGTCAAGCTCTTGATCGCCGTTTCCACCGACTTGCGTGTAAATCCCATTTCCATGATCTGCGCCACCAACGGACTTGGAGGACTGCGTCTCGTTGTTCCACGTCCGGCTCCTCCGGACGATGCACCAGTAACGGCATCCGCTCCAGACGGAGTCTGGGCGTCCTCCAAGGCTGATTCATTGTTGTAGATCGGCACTCCATGAATCATCGTCGGTTGGCTGATTGGGAATGCTCGTTTGTTGGAATTGGATGGCGCGTTCAGCTCATTATGAACGTGACTTGCTAGCATTTGGGAGATGTTGAGAGCTGCAAGTTCCATTTCCAGGAAAGAGTAGCATGCTTTCAGCGGACTGGGTTGTGTGGCCCTCAGTAGGATCGTCTGGATTAACAACTCCGTGTAGGTTTGCGATTCGTCTGAAGTGTTGGATTCGCTACGGGTCTTCCCTTCCTCTGGGCTGGTGTCCCGATCGGAGATGCTATCCTTCGAAGAGCTTCGGGTGATACCCGGTGATCTTTGACGCAGTATTTTTCGAAGTAAATTCTGATGTCGGAACAGAACCTTGGTTGCCTTCAAGGCAGAGAAATTGATCTGCTGCGTTTGCAGAAGGTGTGTGCTGATGTTATTGATAGCGTTCATTGGTATTTGGCCAATTCCGTAAAACAGGACGGCCCATGAGTTGAGCAGCATTTCGTTGATGCTCAACTTAGACAAGCTAAATGCCCCTATATCGGCGCATTCGGAGACCTTGAAGATCGGTATCTTTTTGGTTTCGGCCAACGCGTGGACGTTCATGACTACTTTTCCCTTCTTGGTCATTCTAGAGATCGTACCGCGAACTCCATCGAGAGTTAGATTCAGACCTAACCTTGGTCTTGAATCGCAGCCACCGATCGTGCAGAGCGTTCCCATGATAGCGGCCTTCTCACCTTCGAAATTGATGTCTAATTCACTCACGAGCAGCACGTCGGCGACGAGGCAGAGTTTTTGCGCTATAAAGGAGTTGATATTTTCATTCCACAGCGGGAGGGTATGTAGCTTTCTGATCAGTACAATGATTTCTTCAGCGATCGTTCCCGTGTGGGAAGCACTGTACAACACTCTGGACTTGATATCCGCAGAATTATTCAGCAGAGACATATCGTTCGGGCAGTACAAGCCGATCGTTCCAAGTACTTCAAATAGTTTGAAAATTATGTCATCGACTCGATCTGCTTCCTCGTCCGTCCAATTGATCAAGGTTGATTGAAGTAGTCTTAGGCAGTGCAGTTTTTTGTAGACATCCTTTTTACAAGTGATCGGAGAATTCAGAATTTCGAATGCAAGATGAATCCACACAGGCGAAGTTAAATGTTTCGACAGCGCTTTCGATGAGGAAATTGCCCGGAGAAAGCCGATCGTCGTCCACTGCTCCATACCGAAGTTGTAGTACGTAATTCGGTTGGTCAAGATAGCCCGGAACATGGAAGCCACACTTCGCAGCGAATTTTCCTGCATTCTATCGGCGTGGATACCAACCGAAGCGAATATCATCTGGAGGGTTTTGATACACACATTCCGCAGCAGTTTGGTGGGATGAGATTCGCTGTACAGATGATGATCGATGTAGTCCTCCTTCTCGCTGTCCTTGGTTAGCCAGAGGGGCTCTACATCTTCAGAAAATTAGTTTTTTTTTGTGTTCATTTGATTGGTGTTGTTTTTACATATTATATGTTTTTCCCTCGTGGGAGTGAGTTTAATTTGAAAAAATTTGATAACCTACCTAACTACAATAACTTAAATCTAGTTTATCAGCTGTCTGATGATTGGATGTGGTGACCTCAGGCAGGATTCTCTGAACCTTTCCAGGACTATGATTTTTCTCTCGCCGAGAGTCTGTAGACCAGCCAGGCGATGGATCTCAAAAATTCTGGTTCTTGGAGGACAGTTCAGAATCATCCGAAGGATGGTGTTCTGAACTACCTGGAGTTTCTGATGGTGGCAATTGGCGCAACTCTCCCAGATTGGCAAACCGTACTCGACCACGGGAAGAATGATTTGTTTATGGACCGCAAGCTTGTTCTTGGTCGATAGAGTGGACTTTCTGTTGATCAGCGGATACAGAGATCTCAACAAGGATCTACACTTATTTGATGTTTTGTCAACATGCGATCGGAACAACAACTTGCTATCTAGGGTGAGACCAAGGTAGACTACTTCCCCGGACCAATCGATCGGAGTGTTGCAGAGGTGGACTTTGACATCTCGTGGCGGAATGAGTCGAGGTGACTTCGAATGCGGAAACAGAATCGTCTGAGTTTTAGCTGCATTGATACAAATCTTCCAGCTGTTGAAGTAATCGGACAGAACATTGAGGCCCTCCTGAAGTTTTCTAGTCAGAGCACGAATCACTCGACCCTTGTAGATGATGGAAGTGTCGTCCGCAAACATCGACAAAATACCACCACCCGGTAGGGGAGGAACATCTGACGTGAAGATGTTGAATAGGATAGGGCCTAAGAGGCTACCCTGGGGAACACCAGCATCAACGTTGAACGTTTCAGAATGGGAATTGTTCAGGAAGACCCGGAATGATCTGTCCAATAGATAGTTCTTGATGATCTTAACAAGATAGATCGGGAAGTTGTATCGATGCAGCTTAAACACCAGACCATCGTGCCAGACATTGTCGAACGCCTTTTCGACGTCCAACAATGCCATGGCAGATGTCTTTCCAACGGACCTGTTCCGTTTGAGGATGTTAGTAACTCGCGTCAGTTGGTGGATGGTAGAGTGACCTTTCCTGAACCCAAATTGTTCCTGAAGGAAGATGTTATTCTGGTTTGCGAAATCCAGTAAACGGCTGAGGATCAGCTTTTCGAACAGCTTCGAGATGGAGGACAAAAGGCTGATGGGGCGATAGCTTTTAGCGCTGGTAGGATCTTTGCCAGGCTTGCGAATAGGGATTACTTTGGCTATTTTCCAGCAGGATGGAAAGTAGCCAAGCTCCCAACATCTGTTAAAAACCGCTGCAAGGTGTCGGAAGAAATCAACACTCAAGTTTTTCAACTCGAGGTTGATGACGCCGTCGACACCAGCGGCTTTCATGTTCTTGGTTCGCTTGATGGCAGCTATCACCTCATCAGCCGATATACTACTATCGTCAGGGACAACTATGGGTGTTTCGGCGACTCTAGACATTGCCTCCGTAACAGTAGGCTCATGTGGGCTCACAATAGATTGGCCAAGGTTGTGTGAGTTCACAAAGTGTTGACCTAGTGCGTTGGCCTTTTCAACAGGGGTGATAAGTTGAGATGGAACCGAATTCTGGTCGAGCGGACTAAGCGGCGGAATTGGTCTTGGCTTATTTTTCAGGATTTTGGTCAACTTCCAAAAGGGTTTTGCGCAATCTGGGAGAGAGCGGATTTTAACTTCGAAATGCCTATTTTTGAGATCCATCATCCTGGCTTGAATAATTTTGGTAAGGCGGTTTGAATTGGTCTTAAGGTGAGGTAGACCGGTGCGTTGAAATTGTCTTCGGATCGAGTTACGGATTCCGATAATGTACTTAGTAGTCCTGTCAAGGTTCAGAGAATCACTCACCTGGTTTATTGAAGGAACATGTTGCTCTCGGGCCCGAGAGATTGCTTCGTCGATGGCACGCAGTTGTCGGTCGATGTCTTCGGGCGTCTCGGGGAGTGCATCGTAATCGACAGAGTCGTCGACACATCGCTGGAACAGTTCCCAGTTGACTCGGTGATAGTTACGCCTGGTGATAGGGTGCCGATTGACCGAGGAGCCAACTTCGGCCACCACCGGATAGTGGTCCGAGCTGAGCTCCTGGTATACGACCGGTTGAGCGATGTTGTTTGCCATGTTCGTGAGGAAAATGTCGAGAGTTGAGTGAGTCCCGGCTTGACTTAAACGGGTAGGAGAATCCGGACTCAGCAACGTGTAGTGGCCCTCCTCCAGATCGTGTTGGATGATGGATCCGTTGGTGTTCCGACGAGTGTTTCCCCAGCCTTCATGTCTTGCGTTGAGGTCGCCAGCGATGATGAATTGCCCCCGCCGCCGAGTTAGCTTGACGATGTCTTGTCGTAGGAACGTAGCCGTTTGCTTGGGGCAGTAGGCCGCGATAATGACGATCGGTCCGACGGTCGTGTCTACCTCCACACCTATTGCTTCGATAATCTTGAGCTGGAAACTTGGCAGCAAGCGGCAGTTGATGTTGTATCGCAACGCAATAGCAACGCCCCCTCCTCTGGTATTGGTCCGATCTAGTCTGATGATCCGAAAGTCAGGAATATATAAATTAACGTCAGGCTTGAGGTTCGTTTCGGTGATGATGGCGATATCGATTTCCTTGTCGTTGAGAAAATCCGTTAGCTCTATATTTTTGTTCCGAACGGAACAAGCATTCCAATTCAGGATCTTGATGGTGGCTTCACGGTCCATACTTGTTGATGAAGTTCATCAGCACCATGCTGGCAGCGTTGATTTGTTGCTCCTTTGAACGGCAACGGCGCAGTTGTTGATGCAGGTTCTGGATGAACTCCATCATCTGTTCCGGCGTGTAGAGGTCATCATCAGACTGATGGGTTGCTGATCTATTTGTTGCCGGATTTCCCCAGACTGGAGGAGGGGCATGTTGAACTGGTGGGGCTGTCGCGGCGGCTGCAAATCGGTGTTGAACTGTGGTGGTCGGCTGGCGGTTTTGCTGTCGGTGGTTTCTATCAAGAGGCGGCAAGTTTGGTACATTGTACCGGAGCTGCGGGAAATGTTCTTCCGTCACCGGTGGAGGCGATCGGCGCTGGAATTTTTGATTGACTTTGGATGTTGATTTCTTGCGAATTTCAATGTATTCCGATCGCTTAGGGCACGATCGGTTGCTACCCTCATGATTGGCACCACAGTTGACGCACTTTGGCTCGACACTTTCGTCGATTTGGATGCACTCAGCAGTCCCGTGTGCTCCAGCGCATTTTCCACAACGAGGTTTCATGTGGCAGTTTCTGGTACCGTGTTCAAAGGAGAGGCAATTTCCGCATTGTGTGACGTCGTTCTTCAGCGGTCGGTAACGCTCCCATTCAACAATGATGTTGAAGAGTGCCTTGATTTTTTGGAGATCGCCGAGACAGGTGGAGTCCTTCTCCAGATGGACCAGGTAAAGCTTGTCCCGATAGTTGGCTGTCCCCTTGCGCCCGAAGGGAAACACTTTGATCGGCTTCAGCTGCACCGATTTGAGCTCGACGATGATTTCTTGCGGGGTGTATTCCGGAAGACCACGAATGACCACCTTCAACGGCTTGCTGCCGGGAGAATCGTGCGTGAAAAATTCCAGCTTTTCCACTGCAAGGAATTTTCCAACTGCTTGGAGATCTTCCTCAGTTGAGCACATGATTTTCGTGCCCATGCTACTCAATTTGAAAAGCGGATGAATTTGAGCCGCCGCAAGTTTGTTCCGAAGCGTCGCGACATCCTTCGAGGTGGTGAAAAGCGGGGGAATTTTCGTCTTTTTCGGCACGTTCTGAACCGGCAACGCGGCAAATTGGTTGTTTGCCAGTAGTCTGGCATTGGGATCCGACGGTCCGGCAACGGCATCGTCGTTTCGCGGTCGTTTTGTGCTGACGGCTTGTTTATTAGCGGCAGCCATTGCTGCGCGCCGTTCTGCAGCGTCGTTTTTGCTGCGCGTCATTGCGACAGCAATCGGTAGTGGAGGGTTTTTCGCAAGATTTTGCAGCTCCGTTTTGAACCTGGCCACTTCAAGCAGCTGGCCGAGCGCAGGAGAAAAGTCGAACCGTGGGACGAACAACGTCGCGAGAAAGCACTGTGCTTCAAGCACAACTGAATTAAAACGGAAAACCGAGCAGAAAAGAATACGTCTGACGCACACGAGTGCACAGCGAGAAGTGAGCTTTGCCCCTTTTTTTTTTTTCCCTTTCTTTATTTTTCTCCCCTTTCTTTAAATTTTAATCTTAGAAAAAAAAAAATTTAAAATTTAAAAAATTTACTCTGCAAAACGCAATTATAAGACATCACCTTATATTTGCGTTATTTTCAATAGTTTAATGTTGAAAATCAATAGTTTTCAATTTTGGAATAGAGGCGCAGAAATATTTCCGATCGATTGAGGCAAACATTTTGAAAATGTTTGCAGAAACGACTGAGATACTGCTCAAAACCTGACCGCTTTTCGTGACGGTCACAAAAGGATTTTTTTTTTTAAATTGTACCCCAGTATAGAAAACAAAAACGTAGTCCTACGTCAAAAAAATATGAACATAACTCACCCATCTTCTCCAATCTCGCTGATGATTCTTCCTTCACCTCCGGGACCATCTTGCTCTCCCCACTTCCAATCCGCTCCACGGGCAATCCTCGTTCCGATCTTCATCAGCTTGGCCAGCTCCGGACCAGGTAGACCTTCTTTGGATGATTTGAGCTACAAATAATAAACCCATTAGAGAACCTAAAAACCACGCCACCAATTGCCAACACTTACATTCGTCACCACGTCCTCGTAGATAACGGAAATATCCGTATAGTTCTTGCTGTTCGGCAGATCTGCCCCAGTCTGTCTCAGCAGACCCATAATGCTTCCCAGAATGCCGGAATTGATAAGCAAACTTAACTCGTTGGCTTCGTACGTCCTCGAAAGTATGCCGAAAATGCTCAGCAGGAATCGCGCCCGGGGGAGTTTCTTCAGAAAAACATACGTTCCCAGATTGGAATTGTCCTTTTCGCCGTGATTGCGATGCCTCCCGTTGATTTTCTCCTGGTTCACATACTTCTGCAGCTCGGCGACCGCCCACTCGATTATTTTCGCCTGTGCAATCAGAATGTCCGCCTTTTGGAAGGCTGTTATCATGTTCAGATTTTCCAGAATGTGCTCCGAATTTTGCGTTTCCCCTTTGGGTACGTGCATGCCCAGATATCCGTTGAATAGATTATACTGAGCCGCATCGAACAGACCGACGATTTTCAGCAGTTCGTAGAGCATTGACAGACCCTGTTTGCGAATCTGATAGCGCTGAATCTGGCAGTACATTGCCCGTCTCAATGTTTCCACATCGCACAGGTCGTACAGTATGAAATCAACTATTTGCTGACTAATGCCGTTCTTGAACTCGGTTGGGTACGATTCGATCAGACACTTCTCACTCAAGCTGGCAATTACGTTGTTAATGAACTCATCGCCACCGTCCGGATTCTTCATCTTTGAGTTGTTATAGTCGATCAGTTCATTCGTAGGTGTTTTGATCTCTTCACTAGAGATCGGAATCTTCTTATCGCCAGCGTCCATGCCTCCACCGCCAACGACGACGAGCCCGTTTGTCACGACGTTCTCCGTGTTAGTCGAACTTAGGAGATTTTCATCCGAAGCAGCATGTTTCTGAACTGCCAGCACCACTGGCGACGAAGACCTATCTCGTGCCACAGCCGTCGTCAAGCTCTCCAAACTTTCCACCTTGATGAGACTTTCGTTGACTAGATTCTCCGTGGATGAGAGATGTTTACAGCTGAGATTCTCCTGCGACTGAATTTTGGTGATCGAGGACGTGAATTGGCTTTGGATGGTGACGTTTAGGATGTCCTCCGGCTTGGAGCACGCGAGTTGCTTCTTTGACGCGCGCATGTCGGCAATGATCCTTCGAACCAGAGCCTTGAAGCGGGGTAGCTTATGCAGGATGTGAAGGTTGCCCAAACCATGCTGCTCCAGGCTGATTGCCGGGCGGATTTCGTACAGCAGAAAGCGACATTTGTCGATCATGGGGGCACACACTTCCTTGTAGCTACGGTTCAGTTGTTGACGCATCTTGACTATGCCCCATTTGGTTTGATGGACGATTTTGATGATGTTGACAATGGGTGCCGGCGGTTTAGAACAGTTGCCGCTGAGTTCTGTGGAAGGAAATTGGAAATTGAAGTTGTCCGCAATCATCTTAGCACAAGTACTTACCTCTATCGACAACGGCCAACGCAAGCGGTCCTAGATTCTGGTGTCTAATGAGTACTCCCATCAGCAATCGTTCAAGTTCCATTACGGGATGTTCCGGTGGGAACTCTTGGTGCCAGATGAGATGATTCTCCTTGCAGTAACGCTCGCAGATGGCAATCCACGATGCGACCAGCGGATCCGTTAGTTTTGCTTCCCCCAAGTTGGCAAGCATAGTCTCCACCCGGTGTGAAATCAAAACCGACGGCCAATTGGCCATCTGTGGGACGTCGGCAATGGGAATTTGACTGGACGCATCTGTTGGGGTGCTTCCGGCCGTAGATCCACTGCTGCGGGCTTCACCTTTCTCCTCATCGAAGGGATTGCTCGGTTGAAGCACTTGGAGTCCTCCGCTAAGGATGATGGAATTGAGGAGATTCTTACATTGAATTTCCGCCGGTTGAAGAGGAGATCCCGCCTGGAGGATGTTGCTTCGCAGTCCAAGCAGATAGGCCAGCATGCATTCCGAGTGGAAATGGGTCAGTGTGGTCATTTGTCGGGGTGTGTCTTTGTCGCAGATTTCATTGACGGCGAAGCGTCCTACTCGTAGGAAAGAGGTGATGAATTCGAAGCCAGTTCTATGCTGAGGGTTGCTGAGCTCTAGGGAAATGTCCTTCCCGGCGTTTGAGTGAAGAATTTCTTGCGTTGCGGCGTTTTCCGTTTGGTAGTCTTTGACGTCATATACATTGCCATTGATGATGACCCAGTTGCCGCCGTCCGAGCAATGGTTCTCAATGTCGCTTTTGCGGATTAGAAGAGTTTCCTCCTGAACAGGAGCGGCTTTGGCCGTACCACGGCAGATGATTCCCGGCCATCCCATGTCGTCGGAGTCATGCACTTCGCCTTCGTGGGTGAGTCGGTTGAAGTTATCCAGGGCGTGTAGAAGGGCAATAAAGTGTTTGTTCCAATCCAACGACGACAGGAAGAGGGATTTTTCCTTTTGAATCAGGACTAGACCGATCAGAAGTTCGTACAGCAAAGCGTCTGAGATGTCGTTCTTCAGGATTTCAGCAACTCCGTCCTTACCTTGGAGGATGGTTTCGTGGGCTTTGTTCAGTGTGGTTACACAAGCACCGACCACCTGTTGGATGTAGGTATCCAGTAGGGCTTCGGCACCGCTGAGATCGTCCAATTTGGATTGATAGATGTAAGACAGGAGCAGTCGTTGAAACTTGTGCAGAAGATCAAGACTAGGCGAGGGTGGTTCCGGGGAGGAAAAGCCTTCCTCGGATTTGAGATATGGTCCGAGCATGAGTTGGCCCAGTCGGGCCTGCGTTAGGCTAGAATTGTTTCGTAGCAGCTGTTTTAGTAAATGCAGTAGGGACAAATGGCTTCCGGTGGAGGTGCAGTCTTGCGAGCGTTGAGCATTGATTGCTTGATTGAGGGCAGTTTGAAGGCCTCCTTCGGCCATCAAGGAACCAACTAGGAGATCAGTCATAAAGCGATGGCCAGAACTGTTGCTGGTGGTGGTCGTATCATGGCCGGTCGGGAGTAGCGAGGTAAGCGTTTGAGCACGTTCCGAAGCGGTCGGGAGAAGTATGGACCAACCAACCTGGAGAGTCCATTGGGCAGCTTCCTGCATAGTTTTCAGGACGACTGGTCCCCCGGCTAGATTGAGGATGCGAGATTTTAGACTAGCAAGAAGTCGGGATCCTTCGATGAGGCCGACTTGCCGAGCGGAAACGTTGTTGACAATCATGGCATGCAGTTGCAGACGCAGAAGGTTGAGTGATGCTACGGCTATACATTCCGCTTCCTGGCTTGGTGGATGACGGACATCTCCGGGTGTGTTGCATACCGTACATAGAAGCTGGTCCAGCATTCGGAATGTGTGTTCACTGAGATCTACTACAAATGGGATCTTGGAAGCGACTCCAAGCGTTGAGGAGTGACACCAAACGATGCTTTGGGCGGCTCCGCAGGTCATGCCGGATATTCTTAGGGTGGGTGGCGTCGTAAGGATTGGACTTTGGATGATGGGGTCTCGAGAGACTCCTGATGGGCAGATTTGCTGATAGTCATTGCGACCCCAACCGTACAGTTCGCCACTACTTGTCAAGGCTAGGCAGTGAGCAGATCCTACTGTTACATCTACGATCTTCTTTCCCTCCATCGCCCGAATCAGCTTTGGAACGTTGGAATGCTCCGAATTTCCGTGACCCAACCGTCCACCGTGACCTTTTCCCCAGCTGTAAAGTGTTCCATCGAAACTGAGTGCCACACTAAACTGTGATCCGGAAAAGATCCGCGCAACATTCGCGACCGTATCGATCTGCACTGGAATGGGAGACCCGTTACAGGAACCATTTCCAAGCTTTCCGAAATCCCCATCTCCCCACGCAAACAGCAGCCCATTATCCGTAACGCACATCGAATGAGCATCACCACTTCCGAGCGCAACGTCCACAATTTTGTATGACTTCAGAGCTTGTACCTGCGTGGGGACAAATTTATCATCTGAATTGCCGTGTCCTAACCTACCGTAGGTTCCTCTTCCCCATGTAAACAGCTCTCCAGTCGTAGAAATTGCCGCACTGTATGATGCTCCGCAGAAGATTCCGCAAATCTGTTTCTCCAGTAGCCCGACAATCTTGGCAGGAGTTTCCTTCGACACTGTATCGCCATGTCCCAAGCGGCCACCATCTCCAGATCCCCAAGACCAGACTTCATTTGCCGAACTTAGCACCATGACATGGCGTCCTTCGCAGTGTGCTGCAATCTGAATCACATTGACCCCTTCCAGTCCATCGAATGCCTTTGGAGCAATGTTCTCCGAACAGTTCGAATGCAGCGAGAATACCTGGCCGCTGTTGGTCAGAATGTAGATACTATTCTCGGTGCAGACCACCTGCCGAACATGTAGCGTTGCTGGAAGGTCTATTGTCGCAGCAGAATATCTCGGAACCGAACCCATCAGCTGCGTCGTCCCATTGCTTGCCTCGGACGTGAATCCGTACATTTCCGGCGAACAAGAGCTCCATCCAAGGGTAAAAATCTTCTGCGCGTTGGATTTGTTAACTTTGGTTGAGTAGTTTCCTGCCGGAAGGTGTGGCTTGGCGAGACGATCCAAATGACTGATGATGATGACAGCTGCCAGCTTGAGATCAACGTTGGTCGTTTCGTTTTCCGGAAGTGTTAAGAACCGCAGGAACGATTCTGTCGGCCCAAAGTGGAATGAATCGGCCGCATTATACGATCCGAAGCTGTCGATCTGCTCGTAGCGCTTGAGAAGGGATACAAGCGGTGCGCCTACATTCTGCGGTGGACTTCGATTGTCGTCACTTTCCTGATCTTTTTCGTGCATCGTCAGCAGCAGGGAGATGCCTTCGAGCGAGCCTCCGAGAGTGCCCTTCTGCGCACCCAGTTCCAGTAAGAGATTCAATGCAATGTGGCGATCCGCTTTCGGGACCAAACAGCGACCACCCATGACATCTCCGAGCACAACCTGCCTCAAGAATTTGATGGACTTCTCGACCACTTCAACCCACAGTGTAGACATTTGCGACGTGTCGAATAGCGATGCTTCCGGGAGGGTCTGAAGTGCTTCCAACGCTTCGGACAGCAGCTCCGAACACAGTTCAACATCTTCGCCGGAACGCCAGGCTCGTCGGAGAAAGGCAAACGAGAAATTCAGCGCCGCACGAGTTCCAACACGAGCCAATCCAAATGTTGCCTTATCGCAGTCCTTCAGCGGGGTCCGATCAAAGCTTGGATTTTTCTGGAAGGCGAAATAAGGCGTTAGAAAATTGGTTCAAATTAACAAAACATGTGGAGGTGTTGGCGACGTTAGGATCCAACCATTTTCAAAAATATTCTAGTATTTGGATCATGTTTAGATTGATTCCTCCACCAAGTGCATCTGCTTAAGAAACATACAAAAGTGAGGTAATTCACCGAATAAAAGGTACTGAATCGAAAACTCTACTAAACTCCTAACGAGTCAACTAAATCGGTTGATATTCGACGATTTAACCTATCAGCTACAAACATCAACCTACGCTCAACTTGGTTCCATCGTGCGATTCGCTGGCGACCATGTCCTGGCTCATGACCGATCGTCCATCATCCATACCGGATGTCGGACCCTTCTCCTCGATCTTGCACCTCTGCAGGGCAACGAAATATCTCCGATAGACGTACAGTAGCTGCTTGGTACGCGTGGCCGATAAGCAGTTGGCCGCCGCCTGAAGACATATCTCCCTTTGTTCTGCAATCAACTTCCTTGTGCACGCACGTTTCTCTTCCGCACCTGAAATTACGATAGAAAACAATCAATCCTTTGTTTCATTCACCCACCGAGAGCGGTAGTTAAATTCTCCAAACATTACTTGGTATGGGACTCCACAGCCACGAGTCCAAAATAGTCCCCGAACAGCTACCATCGTTTTGGTTCTGGTTCTGCTGCTGCTGCTGAGTGCCATTCGAACCGGATGACTTTTTCGCCGGTCCTTCTTCGACTTCCAGCACCTGACAGGCGGCACAGCAGCAGCTTGAAGTAGCACTGCATACTCCTTTGCAGCAGGCACAATTCAGCGCCTGCACTCCGCAGTAGTACTTTCCGTCCGGCCGGGAGTAGGCTACATCTCCACAGGCATTGACCGACGTCTGCGGCTTGTTGGTGACGACTTCCTCATCCTGCACCAAATGATTCCACAAATTGGCCAAATCCTCCGACCAGCGCAGCGCCGAACTCACATCCGCCTTGACCCACTTCTTGTCAAGATAGGGAAGCGCCCGGAAGTGCAACTCTGTACTGCCAGACGTTCCGAATCCACTCATCGTTTCAAACCACGAGATGAAACACAAAGAATATAATTCACCACCCAAACACAGCGCTTTTTTCTTCTTTCTCTAAACACAACGAATGCTTGTTATTTCCTCTGGTTCGAAAACGACGACGACGGATGGCAAGGTGGTAGGGTTGGTGCGCGGTGGTGAATGAAGAAAAGATGGAAACTATTTTCTCTCTATACAGCGGAATGGAAAAACGCACTTTTCCAGCTGGATTCCATCGCCCGGCGAAGGATTCAACTCTCCGCGGGTGCAGAAGCACGCGGGCTCCCTTTTGCTAGCAATTACAGTCCGAATCTGAGCTTTTTTTGAGGATAATTTTCACTTTTTCACTACTGGTTGAAAGTTTTTTCGCCTTCCGTTTTCTTTTTCAATTTTCCAAATTTTCTACCATTGACAGTACTAGCAGTGAAGTTCGGTAGTGGAGGGGGCCCTCATGATCCGCATGACAGCCGCGATGACTGCCGGGAAACAAGGGGCGTTTGTTATGGACAAGATGGCGATCAGCTGATTGGTAGATTATCGTTTTACTTTCAAATGGTCGGTTACATGGAGTGCTCGCAGGGTTGGGCACGACATTTGAAAACAGAAATTAACACTTGGTTGACTTTCGGAAGGCAGAATAGATCACCTAAGTCGAGGCGCCCACTGATGTGGCGGAGGTGTGGTATCACATAACATGTCAAAACATCGAGTCAAATCTTATGGCGTGAGGTGAACGTCGACAAGATGTTTTGACATGCTACCAGATGCCACACCTCCGGCACATCAGTGGGCGCCTCGACCAAGACTCAAATGCAATGTGGAAAGGAAGGGAACGGCAACGGAAAGTCTGACATCGATACAAACCAAACTTCCTAAGGATAATCATGAGTTGAACCTTTTTTTTAACAAGTTTATTTATTTGTACGGCTTAATCGCGTTTGCTTTTCGGAGTCAAAGGCAATATTTGTGTATAACACACACAAAATCTAACTACCCGGCATTAGCATATGCATTAAATCAACCCTAAATCGGCATTTCAGATGCTACAAGCATTATATTAGCATTATATCAGCATCTTGAGTGCTATCTGTTGTAAAGATGGATTTCAGATGCTATTTCGAATGCAAATCATAGCATTGCATTAATGCGACATTAACCCGGTGACATAAACGCGTGATCGAGAGTATCCATCTCCTTCGTTTCATCGCTACTTATTTCGGTGTCCATTGGCATCATGTCAGCTTCTACTATTTCTTATTCCAGCACCTATAGCGTTTCCAATTCCATCTTACCTTCAGCTTCTGATCCTACGATGGGACATGAACCAGTCCGAGGCTTAACATCTTCTTTCTTATTTAGCATTTCAAGCTAATTGCTTTCACAATTTTGCTTATTGCTTGGTCTCAACTTAGTGTTCTAGATGCACTTCCACAGTTATTAATTGAGAGGTTTCGATTCCAGGTACCATGTTTGCATTAGTATGATTGTGTGGCAAGTACAATCATACCCTATGCCCAGGGAGTCGAGCAATTTTCCTTGTGATGTGATGTGATGTGATGTGATAGGAAGCTGCCATCAGTGCAGGACTTGCCATGGCGTGCAGTTCCTTCTAATGGCAAGATCAAACTGTACAGGGTGCGGCAGAAAATAATTCGAAAATGTTCAAATTTGAGTATTGGGTCAATTCGTGTAGCTAGTGGCTTATTTCTGTTGAAAGTGTATTTGTTTATGTTTACTTTCAAGTGCTGCATCCAAAAATTCTATTTGTTTTATTGCAAATTCGTCAAAATCTTCGCGAAAGAAGTGATCACCAGTTTGTTGCTCGCCCAGAAGAAGCCGAAAGAGATTGCCAAGGTGGTAGGATGCCATTTGGCAACAGTTTACCGCATAAAAAAGTCCCTGCAGGATGGTCCTAAGCAGCGGAAGCCGGGAAGCGGACGTCCGCGCTTTGCACGCACGCCGAACGTGATCAAATCGGTCCGTGCAAGACCTGCATGCATCTTTCAGAGCCAGAGTGAAACGCCACTTGATTACGGACCGGGTCAAGGAACTACGAGTGACTCGTTCCAAGAGATTGCTTTCCTTGTGGAAGAAGGAAAAAATGATAATCCTGTTCTCCAACGAAAAGCTTTTCAGCATCAATGCTGTGGCCAACAGCCGTACGGACCGGTTCATTTCACCGCAGAAAATGGAGAACGTTCCGGAAAAAGTGAAATTCAAATTTCAAACCAAACATCCGGCTGGTGTCATGATGTTTGGCTTGGTGGCGTCCAACGGTTTGAAAATGCCGCCTGTTTTCATTGATGCTGGAGTTAAAATCAATACCGAAGTGTATATCGGTATTTTAAAGTACCAAGTGCTTCCCTGGGTGAAGGCCAACTTCTCCAAAGACCAAAACGTTGTCCTACAGCAGGATGGAGCGCCGTGTCACACCTCCAATCGAACCCAACAATGGTTGAACGATAACATGAAGTTTTGGCCGAGGGATTTGTGCCCCCAGATCTTAATCCGTTGGATTATTCGATTTGGGCATAAGTTGAAGCACGAGCCTGCAAAACATCACACCCTAGTGTGAAAACCCGGAAGTCAACTATAACACGCACATGGCAGTCAATTTCGGAGGACTACGTCCGAAAGGCATGCTCTGGATTCCGGCGTCGGCTCGAGGATGTTATTAATAAAAATGGAGGACACATTGAATAAATTTGTTTAAAAGGACTTTATAAAGATAACTGCATTCGAAAATGTGGATATTATGCTTGAATTAGTTGAAAATGGGATTTGAAAGAAATAGAACAAATTTTCGCATTATTTTCTGCCGCACCCTGTACATATTCAATCGGATGATCTTTGGGGTAAGCCAACAAATTCCCTTCCTGGCGAATATGGCTACTACGGCTTCGGAAAGCTGCTGTCCATTTCTCCATTTTTTGGCACTTATTTCTGGCTGCACCGTGAAAATCAACAGAGCTGGCCAACATTTAACTTTAAAATGGCGGGATAAGGTTGCGTTTGACAGCATGAATCTACAATCTGTTCGGTACTTTTTTTTACAGTTTATTTTGCAAAAGAATAAATTTACAGTACATAAGTAATTATTTTTGCAGTGTTGAGGAACTGTAGCATTTTTTTTTTAAACAATTTTCCGTAGATTTCTGTAAATTACAGACATTCAGTGTTTTTGATTGCTGGAATTTTTATTGGAAAATGGGAGCGAACCAGAGACTGAACCACTTCGCTTTATGGTTGTAACGAGATAGGAAAGAATTTATTTTCTAGATTGTACAAGTTATAAATCACAGCCTACTGCTGGTATTGATCGCTTACTCTAACACTCCTACTCGATCTTATCCGGCAATAGCCCTAATTACTCTCTTAAAAATCTAATTTTGCAATGCTTGCAATTTTAGCAGAAGGTCTGCAAGCATTTCTCCGGTGGGACAATATTTTAACAAAATTTGTTTCTTCTCCTGCAGGTCCCTAACATAGAAGTACTTTGTCTCAATGTGTTTTGAACGCTTCTCGATTCGATCACTGCTGACTAGCTTAATGCAGCTTTGGTTGTCTTCAAAGGTTGGTACCGGCTTCGAGACATCCTCACCGAAATCAGCTAACAGCGTCTTTACCCTAGTGAGCTCCTGACATGCTTCCGTCAATCCCACGAATTCCGCCTCTGTGGAAGATAGAGCGACACAGCCTTGCTTTCTGGACGCCCAACTGATGATGCCTCCGCCAAATCGAATCAAGAAACAGGTGTTTGACTTCCGGTCACGATGGTTTCCGGCCCAGTCAGCATCTGAAAACAGCTCCAAACCTGCGTTTGTCGACCCAAGGTGCAATTTGTGGGCACATGTAGACTTCATGTACCTGAGCACCCTTTTCGCTTCCTGCCAATCCTGCTGTGTAGGGCAACTCGACTTCTATGCCAGAATCGATGTGCTGACTGCTATGCCCGGGTGCAAATGAACTGCCAGACAAAGGTACTCGGTGTTGCTCGGTAGTCGATTCTCCTCCTCCTTCTGCTGTAGATAGGCAGGATCCAATGGTATCTTGGACGGCTTGGCATCTTTTAGACCATGCCTCACAGCAATCTTCAAGATGTAGCTTCGTTGATTCAGCTTCGATTCCAAGGGAATGCTTTGCGTCCCCCAGATTGGCAACTTCGAAATTTTTCTGCAGCTCACGAAAATTTGCAGCAAATTCCTCAGCAGTTCGAGTAACGATTAGCATATCGTCGACGTAAAGCAGGACAAACGTGAGCGGGTTTCCCATATGAAGAACATACAGACACGGATCTGCTGTCGAAGGCTTGAACCAACAATCAATATGCAACTAGCGATTTGAAATTGGTTCACTGTTGTAGAACCCCTTGGTCCGAAGTACACCTTGAAGCCAGCACCTAACTATACATATTTGCGCCTTTGTTTTGATTTCCTGTGTTATTTTGACAGAATATTTGAGAGTGTGTTCGTGTGAGTTCATTATTAGGGGTGCATTATTAAGCTTGGGACCGAGCTTGGGACCGATGTGCTAGTACTGACTGAGCCAAGAAAAAAATCGTATTTGTTCGGGACCTACTGGTCTTAGAGTTAGTCTATGCTTGAACCCCACTTCGTCGAATTGGTGATTGCTTTAGCCCGTACAAGCTCTTTCTCATCAAGCAAACTGTGTTCGGGTTCCCCGTGGAATATCCTTCTGGTTGCTTAATGTAAATTGGCTCTTCCAATTTTCCATGAAGGTACGCGGTCTTCACGCCCACGTGCTTCACTAACATGCAATGGTGAAAAGAGAACGCAAGATAATTTGTTTGGCAACAGGAGCGAAAACCTCGTCAAAGTCTACACCAAACTTCTAAATACTTAGGCCACCAGCCTGGCTTTATGCCCCCCACCAACTCCACCAAACCCCCCCCCCCCCCACAACCCCCCAAAACAACCAAAAAATAATCCACCACCCCCCACGTCGTGTCATTACAACACATCCATTATCATCATACTCGTCTTTATCGAAATGTCACGACATCGGGAACGGAAACTTGGTGCAGCGTGCAGGGATGCCACTTCCTTTTTTTTTCTTTTTTTTTTCTCTCTTTTTCCTCTTTCCCCCCCTCTCTTTTTCCCTCTTTTTTTTTCTTCCTTCCCTTTTCCTCTTCCTCTTCCTTTCTCTCTTTTCTTTTTTTTTTTTCTTTTTTCCGGTTTCCTTTTCGTCTCCTTTTTTTTCCCCTCCTTCTTTTCTTTTTTTTTTTTTCCTCCTCCCCTCTTTTCCCTCCCCCTGGCTTCCCCTTTTCTTTTTCTTTCCTCTCCCTTTTGCGTTCCCCTCTCTTTTTCCCCGTTCGCCCTCTCTCCTTTTCTTTTTCCCCTTTCCTTTTTTTTTCTTGTTGTCTCCGTTTTCCTCTTCCCCCCCTTCTTTTCCCCCTTTCCTCGCCCTCTTTCTCTCGGTCCCCCTCTTTGCACGGTAGGTGTCGTCTCACAGGGAATCGGTTCCCACAGAAATTCACCAGTAAGGTCCATCTGGATGATCTTCCGTTCCACCGAGTTTTCGACATTACTTGAAAGTTCCGCTGCTCATCCTTCACGAATGAAGCTTACGTCACGACGCTTGAATATTTGCTTCGCTTTTGGATCCCACAGTCAGTTTAGGCGTTGGTGTCCCATTCATCAAACCCAGTGAGAATGGATTCGAGTGCCTTTGCTTATCCCACTTCTTAAGTTTCTAGTGCTTCGGTGATGAGGGCCATCACATACGACCCAACACACGAAACAATACCCCCCCATTTTTCCAACACCAAAGCCTTACCCCCAACTCCCCCCCCCCCTTGCCCCTCTTTTTCTTGTCACATAAACTTTATTTGTGTTTCTCAGGGACTCTGTTTATGTGTAAACACATCAGTTTTATGTGGAATTAAGCATGGACGTTTGCCAGGCTTGGATTATTTGCCGTTACAGTTTACCACCGTTCGCTAACTGGGCTAAGTGCACAGCCCAGTTAGCGGATGCTGCTCGGTAACTGGGCTGACATTTCAAATGTAAATAAATTTCGAGGGGGCTTTCGATCAGATTTCGGTTGGGATATTTCATTGCACAATACATAAATTCAATAATGTTTTTATGCTTTATACGTTATTGCGATGTAGCTTATTGTGCACCCCATTGTGCAAAATATTTGACTCAGTTTGTATGGAATTACGACTCAATTTCGTGCAATTTAACAATTTTTCACTCCTCCACGAACCTTATATGCCTTTTACATGCCCCTTGCTGATTTTGACAACAAAATGTCAAATGCTGATTTTTGAAGTTTATTTGCTTTTTAACTGGGCTATAGCCCAGTTAGCGAACGCCCAGTTAAAAAGCAGCCCAGTTAAACAGCACCCAGTTAGCGAACAGTTGCTGTACACCATACGCAGCACCATGTTTTCGGCTTCACGGTTGTTGTTCGTGGATGACAGCCGCTTCACTCCTGTGGATTTCTCTTGAATCTTAAATCACTCTCGTGAAATGAAAGCAGTCAACGTTTAATGTCATTGTTTACAAATGGGTTTTAGGCCCTAATCATGAATTACTCGAGAATTATAATATAGAGGAAGATTTTCGAACAGATTATTATATTTATTTTCAAAAAGCTAATCGTACACCCCTGCAGCGAGCTTTTCGGTTTATCGTTTTCATCGTTTCGATCCCATAAGCAGCGAGTGGATGTCGCCGCTTGTTTTTTTCTCGTTTGTTGATTATCATTCATTCTGGAGTGATTTACGATTTAGACGTAACTGCATTTTAGAACAAGCACATCAATCGTTAATTTTTTATTAAATTTGAGATAGATTTTACAGACAATCTTCGCCACTTAATAATGCAAAGATTGCTCTATATGATAATATTGTTTTTCGTATTGAATATTAGGTTTGAATGAATTTCTGTATTTGTCACAAATTAAATTACGCCCAAACCTCCGATCACTTCAGATTAACTGTCATTCGATTTTTGTCTTGCGTTACTTGGTCGTTTTTGCATTATTTGCAAGCAGATTCCAGAAGAGAAAACGGCCTCGAACTTGAACGGGCGATGTAAATATAAATAAAAAATCGTGTGCTTGAAAAATCGATATTTTCCCAGTGCAAAAATGTTCTCGGGCAGTGTCTACGAGTTAATTGGCGATTTAGTGCAGGAACTGGGCCGCGAATTCGCTGGTAAGCCGTCGGATACGGCAGTGAAAAAATGCAAATACGTAGCATTTGGGATACTGCTGGGAAAGCAGCCAGTAGCACCTGGTAATAATGGTGATCATAGCGCCTTGGAGAGGAGGTTAATTCAGGAGGAACCAATCGAGATGTTGCACTGTCATCTGTTCCACATGCAGTTGAGGACTCGGTATCGGTTCCAGAAGCAACGGTGCGATCGTTTCGAACGGTTACTGGATGAGTTGAAACTGGAACGTAAGAGTGAAAACGGAGGGCGTATGGGTGAGAGGGAGACGGAAATTTTGCAGTTTTTGCTCCTGCTGAGGGACTCGGTTCCGGATGGGGGTGAACTTGGGAATGAGGTATTGTGGTAGTGCATTGTTGGGAATTATTTTATAATAATGTTGACGCATATTCCAGCCCTTTTCTCTAACTGGAGACATGATGCCGTCGAAACACTTGGGACCATATCCGATCTTTCAGCCGGGAGACTTCCGAGCGGATTCAAAGAGAATCAATGCTTATTACAGCGATAGAGCGTCAAATCCTTACTGCTTGAAGAAATCGGGAATGATATTTTCGGAAAATGTAACCAGCTTGATTGAGGCAGCGGATGGGGCTTCTACCAAGAGGAACATTTTGCCAAACATTGAGAGCACCCATTTTAGTGATCCGATGGCGGAGTTGTGCAACTATCAAGGCTCGTTCCGCTACAATATGATGAAAGGAGTGGTCGAGGACGACGAGCAACTGTTAACCAGTTTTGAGATCATTCCGGGAGATTCAGCCGAAACACAGACGATTGCTGTTAAACCTGAAAAAGAGCAGATATTCAACTTCAATTGGGAAAATCTAGGTAATCGATTCGTTCCCGTTGAAAGTCCATTCGCATCCGAGTGCAATGCGGTTTTGCATTTGAAAGCACTGAAGTTGAATCATCGCTGTGGAGAATCGAAGGAAATTCGTATAGTACGAAATGATGATTTTTTGGGAGATGTGAAGTTCCTTCTTACCGGAATCAGTTCCCGGTGTTTTCAGTATGGTAGGGATAATCGGTTCGTAATGGTGGGAAATTTCACGGTTGATGGTATCTCCCCGTTGACTATCAAAGGTGTGATAGATCAGTTCGTGGAACTAGGAACCTGCTTCAGAAGATTGCAGAAAATGACTCTTAAAAATCCATACAATCATGAGATGATCTTGGAGGGATTCGTGTTTAAGGCGTTTTGCGACTGTGTTGAGCGGATTCTACGCTGCTTCCAGATTGTGGTTAATAGTTACGAGGGGTACTCGTTGCTGCAGCTGCAGCGAAAAATTGAACCCATGAAGAAGCAGATTTTAGCGTTGGCAAAGTTTTGTGGCATTCATCCGAATTGTGAGTTGTTCTGGTTAATGGAGAAAGTGTTGTTCTAATAGTTGATTGAATTATTTCAGACGAAAGTGACAAAGATTTCCCCACCGGATCGGTATTTCTGGATTACCTGTACAAAGAAATCATCCACATTACCAGTGGGGATGTTTCTTCCTTCCTGTTGCACATCCTGAAGCACTGTTGCTACGCATATTTTCTGATATTTCAGCAGTGGCTCTTTGGAGGTCAGCTGCGCGACCCCAGCGGCGAGCTGTTCATCTACTTTGTGAACCACTATCGACCAAAGACGAAGCACTTCTTTGATAAGGCTTTTCTGATCCGCCGGCAGACGGTGCCGGGATTTTTGAAGGGATTCGAGGAGGATATTCTGCTGTGCGGAAAGTACACGATGCTGCTGAAGGCGTTCAAACCGTCGGTAAGTGGTAATACGTTGGGTGGGGAATCGAAAGAAGTTAGTTAGATAGTGCTGTCCGAGACTCGATTGCCTTGTTGACGGAGAACGGAGTTACTAGAAAAATCACCGATGTGATTGTCGTGTAACTCGATTTTGCAAATAACTTTGTAAAACATTATATTGTCCTTAAAATTAAAAACAAAATGTTCCGGTGAAAAATGTGTTTTTGGAGGTTAGTTCTTATGAAACGCTCTCTATCTCCAATTGGATGAAAGATACGATTTATATATCTTCAGCAAAGTTGTTTGTATTGACTTTTTGTACAATTTTGCTGAAGACATCAACTCTCTATCTCAAAATCGTAACAAAATTGTAGTTTTATATCACTTTTAGGGGGATTGATCACAAAAGTCCTGCCGTCAAAATATAAAGCTTGTCATATCCATCAACTTTGCCAAAGACGCCATCGCTCTAGCTCCACTATTTAGGGAGCTATCAGTTGAGAGCGTTAAAACTGTGCCGTGGTCCCCTTCGCTACCGGTGCATACATTTCGTCGTAGTCATAGCCCTTGCGTTGAGAATAGCCCTTGGCGACCCAGGGGGGCTTTGTACCGGTCGTCGTTACCAGCCTCATCTCGCTTGATTTTGAACACCCACTTGCAGTCGAAGATGTGCTTCCCTTGAGGTTTCGGAACGAGTTCCCAGGTTTCATTCTGCTGTAACGATTCCAGTTCACTAGTGATGCCCTCCTTCTAATGGTTCCAATCGCTTCGCTAGCGTCGAATCGTCCTCGGAATTACCTGTAGAGCATAGTAGATGCTCGCAAGCCGGTAATAAAGTCAAATAACTTACCGGGAAGTTTGCGCTCCCGTTCGTGATCACTTCTGCTGTGCAGTTGACACGTTCTGGTTGCGAAGGGAGCGCGGTTCCTGAAGAAGCAATCGAAGCGACTCGACCTATTTGCAATTCAATCGTAGCAGTCTAGAATAAGAAATTGTTAAATAAACTTTAGTTAACATTCATCGCTCAACCAGAGTGGTTGCACTTATACTTTGTTCCAAGAGGTTATGGGCCTTTGCTAGCTTGGAGCGGTTACCGTAGCAACCGATATTTTCCAGTCAAGATTTTTCAAACGAAGAATGTTTTGGAGGAACAAGATGGACCGTATGGGAATCGTGAAGCTCAACGGTGCCAACTACCCCATCTGGAAGACGAAGGTGGAGTTCCAGCTGATTCGGGAAGACTTGTGGAAGTTTGTGACCGGAAAACGACCAGGACCTGGTAAAGCAACGGTGTCTACGGGAGCGACGGCTACGGCAGCGAATGCAGTTCTGGGTCCGGTCGTCGAAGCATGGTACAGCGGTGACCAGCGTGCGCGTACAAACGATTGGGATTCATGGGGGCCCGCGCTACCACGGACCAGATTTACGCGATTCAGCAAGTGCTGCAGAAATGTCGCTGATCGAGAATCGAAAACGAAAGGCCGAATGGAACTTGGACAGCGAAATTGAAACCCGGGAACACGTATTACGGATGAGCGGAACTTTCTACCGGCGATACAAAAAATAAACGGACGAAGTAACTTGTATTAACTTGTTTATTGCTCTAACTTTACTGAACGAATAACAAAGGAAAAAAGCGCGTGCTTTTGCTGTGATGGTTTGCTCTGATGCGTTGGTGCAAGGTTTGACGTTTCGTAGGTGCGCTGATGGAATGCGGGAGTAGGGATGTCGTTACCAGATTCTCCAACATCATCCCCGCCTTGAGGCAACGCCTCAATCCGGAAGAGGGCATAGCTTCTGCACTGGACGCTGGTACTCCGACTTGCCTCGTCGCAACGTTACAGTACGAACCAAGCCATGCTTGTCGGAATGAACTGCTACTACCCGGGCCAGTTCCCAGGCAGACGGTGGAGTGTTGTCATTTTTGACCAAAACGAGCTGCTCCGGCTTGATGTTGTCTCGAGTGGTTTTCCACTTTCCTCGCGGCTGAAGAGTAGAGATGTATTCGTCACGCCACCTGTTCCAAAACTCCGCTGTATATCGCTGTACCTTCTGCCAATGATCCAACTGATTTATTTTCAGGTGCGTTACGTCAGGCTCGGGCAATAAGTTCAGCGGTTGCCCTACCAAGAAGTGCCCTGGTGTGAGAGCCTCGAAGCTGTCCGGTGAAGTGGAGATCGGACAGAGAGGTCTCGAATTGAGACACGCTTCTATTTGGCAGAGTACAGTTGATAATTCCTCAAATGTAAACTTCTCGTTTCCGACGATCGGTCGCAGCAACTCCTTCGCGCTCTTGACGGCCGCCTCCCAAATGCCACCCTGATGCGGACTAGATGGCGGGATGAATCTCCAACGGATGGCAAGATTACTGAAGAACGATTCGGTGTTTTTGCTGTGAGCTAGCGTCGCTTTGTAGATTTCCTTCAGCTGTCTGTCGGCACCGACCAGGTTCGTTCCGTTGTCTGAACAAATTTCATTACAATAGCCGCGGCGAGCAATCATTCGCTTGAATGCCGCCAAGAAAGTGTCGGTTGACAGGTCACCTGGGACTTCCAAATGAACTGCCTTACTCGAGAGGCACACACAGACGACTATGTACCCCTTCGAGCAACGTTCACCACGAGTTTTGTTGCATCTTACCAATATCGGACCGGCATAATCGACGCCTACATGACTGAAAGGCCGACATGCGGCCACGCGTGCCGCTGGTAGACTGCCCATCAATTGCTGCGCCGTCTTCGCTTTTTGTCGACAGCACTTGACGCAATTCCGGATAACTTGCTTGATGACGTGTTGGCAACCTTGAATCCAGTAGTTCTGATTAATCGTCGCTCTCAGGAGTGTGGGACCTGCGTGACAGTTCTGTAGGTGTAATTCTTCCACTAGCAACCTGGTAACACGGTGGTTCTTCGGAAGAACTACTGGGTGCTTGACTTCGAAAGGAAACGACGATTGCTGTAGGCGACCTCCGACTCTGATCGTTCCTGTACCGTCCAAAAATGGATACAAGCCGCTGATCTTCGATTTCGGTCGAACTTCGTTGCCTTTGGACAACAATTTGACTTCTTCTTCGTAGTGTTCGTGTTGTGCCAATCGTATGAGCTGCAACCTTGCTTCGTGCAACTCGGATGGCAGAATAGGACCAGATCTTTTCTCGTAGCATGTTGATGCCTTAGATAACAGGTTGTAGATGAAGCGCTTGACGCACGCCAGCTGTCGGCAAGCTGCGCCGAAGTTTGATCGATTATCGACGATGTGCTTCTCGATCTCATGTGTCGTAACTGGAATACTAACGGTAATGTTTAGTGTCTGGAAGCGTTTACGTACCTCCATAGTAGTTTCGTCGTGTTCTTCAAGCAGGATGCTCTGAGTCCAGGTTGCGGAATCCTCCGCCAACCACTTCGGTTCCGACCACCATAAGGGACCTTCGATTAATTCGGTTGGAGATATCCCACGAGATGCACAGTCCGCGGGATTTGTGGATGACGCTACGTGAGCCCAATGGTGGCGCGGTAGAATCTCTAGAATAGAAGAAACTCGATTGGCCACGTACGTATTCCATTTGCGAGGGTGTCCCGAGAGCCATTGCAGGACTATGGTTGAATCTGTCCAGGCAAACAGGTTCACCTGGAAGCGCTTAAGTGATCCAGCAACACGTTGCATGAGCCTTGCTAGTAGTTCAGCTGCGTTGAGCTCGAGGCGTGGCAAGGACACTTGTCGCACTGGAGCAACCTTGGTTTTTGCTGCCAGCAGACTGACATGAATCTCACCATTGTGATCTGTTGACCTGAGGTATACGACCGCTGCGTAAGCCTCCTCGGAAGCGTCAGAAAAACCATGTAGCTCAACTTGATCGTCGTAATTCGCTGCCCATCTTGGAATCTGAATCTGCTCCAGCTGATGTAGGTTCCCTTTCAAGTCGATCCACAATTCCTCAATCATGGGTGGTAATGGTTCGTGCCAGTTGAGGTCATACAACCAGCAGTGTTGAAATAGTATTTTAGCTCGGACAATGACCGGTGCAAACCATCCGAATGAATCGAAAAGTCTGGCGGAGTCCGACAACAATTGGTGCTTCGTGTTGGGGCCAGCAATCTGCAGATTCACCTTCAACGTAAAGATATCCTTGTCTGGAATCCAATGAATTCCCAGAGCCTTGACCGTGTTGCGTTCATCCGGGAATTGTATCTGAACTGCGGTATTGCTTGCTTCAGGTAACGATTGCAGAACGGCTGTTGAATTCGAGCTCCATTTCCGCAATGTGAACCCTGCACTATTCATAATCTCGTTTATCTCCTTGATGAGATGAATTGCTTCTTCTTCCGATTTCGCTCCAGATGTCAGATCGTCGACGTAAGTACTCTTCTTAATCCTTTCAGCAGCTTCAGGATACTTCCCTTCGAAATCTTCCGCTGCCTTCTTCAGTGTCGCCATGGCCAGAAATCCAGAATTCTTGAGGCCATACGTCACCGTACAAAGTCGAAAATGCTGAATCGGCTTGTCCGGCGAGCTTCTCCATACCACACGTAGGTAATCTCTGTCGCCAGGGTGCGTTAGTACTTGGCGGTACATTTTCTCAGCGTCCGCAGTAAATACCACTTCGAAGAACCGGAACTCCATCATGATGTCGAAAATCTCAGTGTTTACGTTCGGAGCATCTAATAGTAAATCATTCAATGAGACTCCAGTGGTCGTGGCACATGAGGCGTCGAACACGACCCGGAGTTTGGTCGTGCTGCTGTCTTCTTTCACGATCCCATGATGCGGCAAATAGTAGGACTCCGTACAATCGACTGTGATCTCTGCCTCCGGAATCAGCTCCATATGGCCCAAATCTTGATATTCTTGCATGAATGTATGGTATCTCTCTTTCAGTTTGCTATCGGTCTCGAATCTACGCTCCATTGCACGTAACCTCTTGATTGCTGCATTCAGCGAATCTCCCAATTGCCGCTTTGAATCGTCCATTGGCAGTCGAACGATAAAGCGACCATCTTCCGATCGTGTGAGTGTCGAGTTGAAATGATCAACGACCCTTTGCTCCTCTGCTGTCAATTGTTTGGCTTGATGTAGTTCCTGATCTTCCCAGAATAATCGCAGGGTGCGATCGATGTCGAAATCCTGATGAAGATTGATTGCCGAGTGATGTGCGTGCATGCACCATTGCTTGGAGACTCTCCCAGATACCATCCATCCGAAGATAGTACGCTGCGCAACAGGAGTGCCACCGATATCCTTGATTTGACCGGCTTGCAGTACCGACAGAAAGACATCCGAACCGAGTATGATGTCCACCGAACTAGGTTGGTTGAAGTAGGGGTCTGCCAGTTGCAGACCCTTCAAGTATGGCATGCTTGCCACGTCGAAACGCTGGCACGGCAGGGTTGCCGTGAGCTTCCCCAGGACATACGCTGATGTAGTGAGTTTGGTTTCCTCGTTGAAACGCGACGAAATTACCAGCTTGACTGTGCCGGCTGTAGTGCCGACGACTTCCCCGCAGACACCGGTAACTTCCAATGAAGCGTTGCTACGCCTCAACCCAAGGCGGTTAGCACACGCTGTCGTAATGAGAGATGCCTGGGAACCGCAGTCGATCAAAATTCTTGCTTCGTGCAGCTTTCCATCACCTCCCCGAATGTTTGCCACCACCGTAGGCAGCAATGCAAATGCAAACGGTCCGTGATTTTCGGCCACCGCCTGCGCCACATTGGTAGAGATCGGTGCGACTTCCGGTTCCTGTTTTGCTTGCGAACTTTCCTGAGCTTCTTCTTGCCTTCCTTCTGGTTGCTTGATTTCCCGCTGGCAAAGCATGGTATGGTGCCGCTGGTTGCACTGTGGAGTGCGGCACACCGATTTTGATTGGCATCGCTTTGCCGTGTGTGATGGACGTAGACAATTGAAGCACAATTTGGACGTAAGTGCCAATTCCCTACGCGCCGGCACATCCATGGCCTTGAACTGATCGCAGTGGAACGTCGGATGATCCTTGCTGCATTTCGCGCACGACACCTGTGCCGGACTGGCATGGAAAGCTTGAATCTTCTTTTCGCCTCCACTGGTCTTCACAAACTCCTTCTTCACAGATTCTCCCAGCTTCCTACAAAACGCCGAACATGTTTCCAAAGCGTCGCAGCGTTTCTGCAGGAACTCGATAAAATCTGCGAACTTCGGATTTTCCTCGTCGATGATTTTCTGCGCCCACAAAGAACGCGTCTCTCGGTCCACCTTTTCGAGCAGCAGATGGATGAGCCAAGGATCCCGTGCTTCATACTCGTTGCCAAGATCTTTCAGCTGTCGGATGACGTCATCAGCGGTAGCCACCAATTTCTTCAATCCGCTCGCGTTCGTGGCTGACGGCTGATCGACGAATTCTCGCACTAAAGCAAACACCGTGTACTTTTTCTTATCGTAGTGCGTCACGAGTGTTGTCCATGCTTCGTTGTAGTTTGCATCGCTAATCGGAAAAGAACACACCATACGTTTGGCTTCACCATCCAAGTATGAGAATAAGTACTGCATCTTGACGGAAGCCTTCAGATCCGCCCTGTTGTGGATCGTACTAACAAACAAATCCTTGAACGAATTCCACGCCTTACGCTCTCCTCGGAAAACGGGGATGTTGAGCTGCGGTAGTTTCACGTTGAGTTGGGGTTCCGGAATACACACCTGACCGCTGGCTGCCGACTGCTGCGATTGGTTTTGGCGATCCAAAATTGCTTGCTGCGTTTCCAAAAGTGCCTTGATTGCGTCGCGCAGATCACTAGGCGACTCGTTCCCCACACTTGATTCTGAAATCCGATCCTGACGTTCCTCTAGAAACTCCGTATACAGATCCTTCACTTGAAAATAGACTGCATCGAATTGCATCCGGTAGTTGAATACCGACGAAACATCATCCAAATTCGCTGTGTTCTCCTCAATCGTCGTTTGAACGGCATCGAAATTTGCTGCAAGCTCCGTGAGCTTTTCTCGTCGTTCGTGCACTTCCCCGAACGACGGATTCCGGGTAGAAAGTGATTGCGCGACGGACAGCTCCCATTTTACTTTCGCGAACATAACCTCTCGCTTCGACCGAAACTGTACCAAATCCGACGGATTCATAATCCGGACGCGAAGGACCAAACAATGATCGAGAATCGAAAACGAAAGGCCGAATGGAACTTGGACAGCGAAATTGAAACCAGGGAACACGTATTACGGATGAGCGGAACTTTCTACCGGCGAAACAAAAATAAACGGACGAAGTAACTTGTATTAACGTGTTTATTGCTCTAACTTTACTGAACGAATAACAAAGGAAAAAAGCGCGTGCTTTTGCTGTGATGGTTTGCTCTGATGCGTTGGTGCAAGGTTTGACGTTTCGTAGGTGCGCTGATGGAATGCGGGAGTAGGGATGTCGTTACCAGATTCTCCAACACATATGATTCTCCAACAAGTGAAGGGAGGGTCTCAAACCATCATAAGATTATTTTCCGGCCCTAAAAATCTCTGCATACAAAATTTCACGCCGATCGGTCCTTCCGCTCGCGAGTTAAATCGTGACAAGGAAACCCCAACTCATTTTTGTTTATATAGATTATTATCACGGAGAAAAATGAGTCTAGTTTGAAGCAAACAAATTTTTGGTTGTCATTCAAAGTACAATTCTGGTTGTACAAAAGTCAACATATGTTCGTTTCTAATCCTCGACATCAGTTGAATCGAACGAGTTTTCCACGTTATTTACACTCGAAAAAAATGCATTGATTCAAACTGAAATTTAATTGATTCAAACTAACACTGTAGTTTTGTTTCAACCATTAACAGATTTCTTTTCATCAAAAGTTAGGTTGACATAAACAGCTCGTACAAATTGTGATGATTGGTTGAATCAACCTAAATGCTCAGATAAAATTAAACTGATTTTCTGATTAGGCAAATATCAACCTAAAAGCTATAAGGTCAGTATCGTGTTCGAAAGAAATTTCCTTTTCTATCTCAATCCCATGTTAAATTCCGTTCACTGAAACGGAAAAGTAAAGAATCGAAAAGAAATTTCTGCAGCAGTATCCACCTGAAAAGAACGAAAAATAAAATTGGAATTTGTAAGGTTTCCACGCAAACTAATGGAAGGTGTCACTTTTACCACAGAGAACAGACGTTCATCTTATGTCTGCTACTTGTGTAAAACTTTAAACCGACATTTCAAATGTATGTCGTTATGCTCCTGGTAGGCGGCGCTGCAGTTGTGCGATAACTGTCATGTCAATGTTTATCAATACAAAGCCTAGCACATAACCTGAAAAGTTTTGTTTGTTTTTCTCTGCAATTGCTTTTTATACCGGCTGCCCATACTAACTTTTACACACGTTTTTCAAGAAAAGGTATATGGACATCAATGTCTGTTCTCTGTGCTTTTACCACAGAGAACAGACATTGATGTCGGTTTAAAGTTTTACACAAGTAGCAGACCGAAGATGAACGTCTGTTCTCTGTGCTTTTACTTTCGGAAAAATGTTCCGCTCGATTATTCCGTAAGTGAAGGTGACATTTCGTTCCATGCAGATCAATTGTCAAAATTCTGCTTGGTAATATTGAACAAAATTCCGTAACCTCTCTACTTTTTAAGTTGATACTGGCCTATACCTGAATTCAACAAAAGTTTGGTTGAAATTACCATAACATTGGTTGTTCCATTTTGACAACTGTTAAATCTTAGTCAAATTCAAACATAACTAGCAGTTTGTTTTAATCAATTTTCAGTTTAAATCAAACCAACTAGTTGTTTGGAATAAACAACAAAATGTTTGATGAAACCAACGATATTTGTTGAAACAAGCAACAATATTGTTAAAATCAAATAGATATTTTTCACATCCGATGCAGAATGGCTTGAATTTATTCATTCATTTATTTTCTTATTCGTTTCACCATTGATGAATGCAAAACTGCACATCGCATTTGAAATCCTTTCAGCACAACAACTCATGCCAACAGAACAGGGTTTTAATAAATATGTAATAAAAAATGGGAGTCCAAACATGTTTCAGCTTTTTCCATTCGTACTGATATTGATGGTAGCGAAAATGATTTTTCCTAATAATAAAGTGAACAAACCATCGTGGAGGCAGAGTTTTGGCTTCCTTCAAAAAAGACTCCCTCAAGACGTCATCGCTGCGCAGGAGTTCGGCAAGTTCCGATGCGGCTGCAAGATTTTAAACTTTTAAATTTACAATAACTTTCGCTTGTCTGGGAGTTGTAACAAAAGACCAACAAAAGCTCTTGTGATATCTGGCTGACAGCTCAACTGAACTTATCATTTAGTTTGTTTTAAACTAGCTTTTAGGTTGATATTTGCCTAATCAGAAAATCAGATTAATTTTATCTGAGCATTTAGGTTGATTCAACCAATCATCACAATTTGTACGAGCTGTTTATGTCAACCTAACTTTTGATGAAAAGAAATCTGTTAATGGTTGAAACAAAACTACAGTGTTAGTTTGAATCAATTAAATTTCAGTTTGAATCAATGCATTTTTTTCGAGTGTAAATAACGTGGAAAACTCGTTCGATTCAACTGATGTCGAGGATTAGAAACGAACATATGTTGACTTTTGTACAACCAGAATTGTACTTTGAATTACAACCAAAAATTTGTTTGCTTCAAACTAGACTCATTTTTCTCCGTGTATAAAAAACAGAAAAAAAAAAGAAAAAAATTAAAAAAAAAAAAAAAAAAAAAAATAAACATACACAAACGAACCCACCGGAAATCCAACGGAGCAGTAAAGTGTGAGGAGGAAGAGTAGGGTATAATCATGTTTACCAACCGTTGGGTACAAATAACTTACTTTTTGTTAAAATTCTACCTTAAAATAATTAATTTGTACCCAACGATAGATAAACATGATTATACCCAACTTTGACTTCCCACACTTAACTGCTCCGTTGGGTACTTTTTTCTTAGCGGGTGGAGAATAAGAATGATCCGTCTAAAAATATAATCATATGTACCTACACACTTAGATTTTTTCACAGAAATCTGTAAAAGTTTACCGAATTCTCAACAGCTGAACGTTCGGTAATTCAATTTAACGGATTTCGGTAAAATTTTACAGTTATCTGTAAAAAATTTACTCAATTTCGGTAAAATTTTACCGAAATCCGTTAAATTGGATTACCGAACGTTCAGCTGTTGGGAATTCGGTAAACTTTTACAGATTTCTGTAAAAAAATCTAAGTGTGTATCATCCTGAAAAAAAAAAAAAATAATCGCTATAATCAATCTGTTCTTTTACAAATAAAAGAAGGCGGTTGCATACCATACTGTGATATTTAGAACACAGTGTTGTCGCTGTCTTCGAAATTGTTCACATCTTCAGCCAAAGGGTGTTTGCATCAAACGATCAAAAGCGGAAATGGAAAAGTTCACTTTGGTCAGAGCAGAGTCGTTAAGGAAGAGTCGCGCAAACAGGCTTCTTTGTTTGGTTGTTCTTCTTCGTGTTTATCAACAACCGACTCCGGCAGCTCTAACTTTGCATGACTCCATCAGTTTTCATGTGTTGACTCTGCACACTTAGAAAATTTTACAGTATTCGGTAATTTTTTACCGAACTTTCAACAGCTGAACGTTCGGTAATCCGTTCGGTAATTAAATCAATTACCGAACGTTCGGTTCTCAAATTTTTTGATGAACTGTCAACAATTACCGTACAGTTCGGTAATTTGTGTACTCTGGTACCGAACCGTTTCGGTATTTTGTTTTTGTTTTTATCGTTAAACACCAAAATATTCGGATGTTATTGGTTAATTGAATATATTAAACAAAACTATATTTGTTGTTATTCCGACCGGGACTGTGGGGTCTTTCCAGCATATGGCGCAGTCAACAAAATACTACACACTTAGTTTTTTTTACAGAAATCTGTAAAAGTTTACCGAATTCTCAACAGCTGAACGTTCGGTAATCCGATTTTACGGATTTCGGTGAAATTTTACAGATATCTGTAAAAAAATTACCGGATTTCGGTAAAATTTTACCGAAATCCGTTAAATTGGATTACCGAACGTTCAGCTGTTGAGAATTCGGTAAACTTTTACAGATTTCTGTAAAAAAATCTAAGTGTGTACGAACGATGAGAGTCGGCTGCATCGGATGCTGGTCAATGAAGTTGTGTTCTGCCTCTAGATGGATACAATGCAGCAAATATATTTTGCATGTGTATCATTTAGAATAATAATCCCTTTTTACATCGAACCTATTGATTGTTTAGCGTGTAATAAGCATATTTGAAATATTTATAGCTAACCGGATGAAAGCTCTAATTAACGCTGGTTTATTTTCTATATACATACATGGAATAATTGAAATTAATCAATATCCAAACCACCTTCTGGACAACCGATCACTGGAACCACGAGGCTTCATAGAAAATGGCTGACAGTTTGACAGTTAATAATACTTTACCGGGCTTCGGTGATTCAGAGTCCGTTTTACGTTTTGTTCGGTAAACTTCTTACCGTATTCAGTAATTGTTTGTTTTTACCGTATGGATTGTATTTTTTTCTACCGTATACGGTAAATAAAATTCAACATTACAGATCGTTCGGTAAAGTGTTACAAAATTACGGTAAATTTTTTTATGTTTACCGAAAAATCGGAAAGATTTTATGTTTACCGAAATGTTTCGTCAATTTTTTTACCGAACAGCAAAATCGAATTTAAGTGTGTGGTAATCGTTGGTTTTTATCGAGGTTTTTATTTACATTTATCGTACGAGTGCTGAGATTCTGAGCGTTCTGAGCAGCAAAGTGGAAAAGTTTGTTCCGTGTTTCCTGTTACACGCGTAGAAGTGGGAAAAATGAAGTGCGTAGCTGTTTTCTGTAAAAATAAGCAAGACAAAAAACACCGAATCAAAAATTTGAGCCTTTTCCGGTTCCCGAGCGACCGGGAGCTGAGAGACAAATGGATTTCATTTAGCCGCTTGCCGTTGGATTCGGAATTGTCCGAAAAAAGTCGAATTTGCAGTGTAAGTAATGATTTGGAAAATATTTAATGCGTAAAGATAATTGTGAATATTATAGTTGCATTTCAATTATGAAACGGATTTGTATATGGTGACTGACGGTGGCCGATTATTAACTCTCCCGGGAGCAGTCCCGGTTTATGAGAACGTACCAGATATGAATTCACTAACATGCGACGATAATCGATTACTGGTGGGTAAAACGGTGCTTCAGTTGCCGGTGAAATATTTTTATTTACACATTGTATTATTGTAGGATTTGAACAACAACTTTACTAGTACCCAATCATCACAAGAGAATTCAACTGCATCATTTCAATATGAATTATTGAGCAGCTCTTCTACAGAGTCGATTGCATCTACGACGATTGCATCATATGCAGCAGTCATATGCAGAATATCGTTCGATAACTGTAATGTAAACATGTTGCAGTTATCGAATGTCGACTGTATATTGTGTCTTTTTTGATACGTAAAAAATTCTGACTTGATTCCGACTATAGAGTTACAATGGAACGAACTATTTTGGTTTTAATTTGTCCGCGAAAAAATAGTTATTTTTATTGTTGCTATTCTTGCCAATCCCCATTTTCTATTGTAAAAGTCCAATTTACAATAGATTCTATTGTGTAAAACAATAAACGCTAGCGTGATTTTGTTGTTACTGACAATAAAACTTATGGTTTTAACAATAAATGTTATGGTGTTGTAACAATAAATTCTTTTGCATTTTATTGAGATTTTTATTAATTAAATTTGACTTCATTCGCAACATTATTTTGTTCTTCTCTTTTCCGTCATAATTATGGAAAAATATCATCGCGAGATAACAATACTCCTCACTGATCCAAACGTTTTTTTTTTTTTTTTTTTTTTGGTGGTATGTTTTTTTTTTTTAATGGGAGGCAGCGTTTTTCCTCTTCGCTCGCCCCTTCTTTTTCCACCCCCGCTGGGAGAAAAAACAACCAACCCCCCCGAGTTTACGAAGAGCAATGGAAAAATTCTAACGCGAACATCGGTCGGAGCGAATGCTCTTCATTCCGTTCGTAGCTCTACCATCACTGAGAAAAAAGATTAGTAAACGCAAACATATTCTAGTTTCATTTAACCGGAATTTCATGTTGAATTGGGCACAAACATCATATTAGTTTGATTTGACTACCTATGGTGGTTAAAACAAACTAAAATTTTGGGTAGTTGTTTCGGGAATTGAGTATTTAAGTTCAACTGACATCCGTTTGAATTTACCATTCTGTAGGTTGTTCCATTATGACAGCACGAAAACAAACATATTTGTTGGTTGATTCTACCAAAACTTAAGGTTTGTTTCAAACAAATTTTGGTATGATTTAAACTTAATTGCTGTTTGAAACAAACCGACGAAAACGGTTGAAACGACAAACATTTCCGTTCACATTCACTTACATTTTTTCTGTTATTTCCAGAATATTTATTTGAATAAAATGCTGACAAACATTAGAAAAGTGCACATTTAAATTTATAGATTTCTCTCAGTCTTAAAGAAATCTACAAATGTTAATGCGAGCTTTTCTACTATTTAAAGGTTTTTCAAAGTAAAATTTGGTTTATTTCAACATATTTTTATTAATCGTACGCTTCTATTTCACATATTACCGCAATCTCCAATGCTCATCCAAGCGTTGCCCTGATCTTCCAGTACACTTCCGGAAAGTTCCGAACCGCAGCCGACATCCAAAATGAAGCTCTTTTCATCCTCTGGCAGGGCGAGCAACTCTATTGCTCGTTCGCACATCTGTATCAGGATGTCGATGATCCAGGTGATGTTTGTGTTGCGGGCTTCATATTCTTTATACAACTGAAGGGAAAAAAAGGTGTATTATTTTTGGGCTTAACGGTTATCTTACCGGAACCTTACGATTTCAGGAGGATCCAGATGCTCTGGCCTTTGAGCCATTACTTTTTAATTGATTAAAAAACGAATGAACTAAGCGATTTTTTGTATTAAACTTTCACCTGCCATGAAAACTTCCGCGAAAATACATGTTTGGGTATTGTTGAATGACAGCGTCAGAGCAAGCAGCGGGACCGGATGACGGAAAATGAAATAACCCAAAAAAATAGTTTGCTTCAAACTAAATTTTTAGTTATTTTTCCTCCAAATAAAATATCAGTTTGATTTAACCGCTGCTTTGGTTGAATTAATCTAAAATTTTAATTTGTTTCCCTGAGTCAACGCAATCTGTATTTTGGTAATAATAAACACCTTTCAAGGTGGAAACAACAAAAATATTAGTTGAGATAATCCATAATATTGTTAAGTACAAACAACCAACATGCCTGTTTGTTTCAAAACAAAATTGTTGATTTAAAACAACAAAACGGATTTTTAAAACAACTAGTTTTTTAGTTTGGGTGTCAACAAGCAAGTTTGTTGTTTTAAACGGGACTGTTTTTTCTCCGTGTCAGGGATGCCATATTTACAGACATGTCTGTAAATTCTCAGACTTTTCATTTTTGTTGCAGACTCTTCTAGCGATACAGACATTTAGCAGACATTTTATTTATGTTGCAGACTTTTACAGACATTTGGAATATATTTTTAAATTTCAAATAAAGGTATTTGGGTGCACTGAAACTGTTTTCAAATGACACTATAGGTTGTTGCACCTGACAACTAAGAAGCAATCAACTCTATCTATCAACTAAACCATAAATACAAGCTTTAAAAAATATATACCTCCGTATCAAAATACGAATAAACTCACTAATATGGTACAGTTAGATAAGTCCAAAGTGGGTGGGTTTAAAAAAAAATCTTACTTCTTATACTAGACTGAAATACTGCTTAAAATACAAAATACGCAAAATAACACTCAATACTCCATTAAATACACGCACACGATAAAACATAAATATTTAAACAAAAATATAAAATGCACCTTTTCAATACCCGTAGATAAATCGAAGACACGCAAGTTGACAGCCCCTCGACTTTAACTACAAAAAATTTGAGGTGGGTTATATCAGGGATATAACCGCGAGGTTCACGTAAAACCGCGTTGGTGTGTTAAAATAATGGTATCATCTAATTTATAAATATCATAACACATACGGTTGGTAAATATTGAAATGTTTTTGCTTTGATCCGTCCCTTCTTATGAATTTTGCTTCATACTGTCCTTTCGTTACTCTTTTCTTTGTGGGCTATGCTATTCAACGCTAGTATATAGAACGCGAGACGAACCAGTGTTCGACAGCTAATGGTTCACTCGGGACTTTGGCGATAAATGAGGTAGACATTATTTGAATCAACATGAAAACATAGGCTGAATTTACAGTTGTTGGGGCCCGGGGGCAATCAAATTGTGGGTTTAAGTTTGGTCCTAAGTCCATGTCGTACGAAAGAATAAGTGAAACTTATTTTACGGCAGCCCCTAAAATGTGGAGGCCAGAAGCCGTGACCATCCCCCCCTCCAGGTCCAGCCGGTAGTCGTCTGTCTGTCATCTCTTCAGTCATCTTAAATGCAGCTCTAAACTGACCATATCGAATGCATTCAATGAAAACATACGATTTGACAACTTCCGCGTGGACTTTGGCGGGTGGGCAAAGCCTTGTCTGAACCACCAGCTGAGAGCTAGTGTCGAATACTGAACTCATTTCGGTTCGACTCGCTTGATATGTACTAGCGTTCATAGCATAGCCCAGAAAGAAGAGGTACGAAAACGAAGTACGAATCAAGATTCATAATAAAACAAAAGAAGACAATTTGAACCATTTGTTACCCGATTCTGAGGACCCGGAAAGGGAAAACCTTATTTTCAACCTGTTCATATGCAGATTTTTATGGGAGCAAAAGTAGGTCATTTTGAAGTAAAAAATTGAACTACTGATACTAATAGCACTTTATTGAAATTTTAATACAACAAATTTGTAAGTTTTTCTGATCAAATGGTGTATGAATGAAGTCATTCCGTTCAGTCGAACGAAAGTTATTAACGTTCAAAAACCTTTCAGAGCGTTACGCTAAACTCATTTTTCAAAATTTTGAAATGACTCCCGGTATAGAAAAGAGAAACGTAGTCCTACGTTGAAAATTCCTTTTTACCCAAACATTTTATTTCATAACAATAAGTATGAAACTGTAGTGTAGTGTTTTTTTTATTAATGAAATAAAAATAAAAATTTTGAATTCAACTCTTTAATTTATGTAACGGAAAATTGACTCTGTAATTCATTGTAATTCAATCGTTATTTTTGGACAAAGAAAAAACAGTTTGTTGAATTTATCAATTGAAAACTAAATTTTGATTTTAAAATACAAAACTGGAAAGAACGTTATAGGGGGAAAAAAACTATAGAAAATTGTGTCATCTATGCGAATGCTTCAATCTTAAGTGTCACTTCATAAATATGAAACAATATGGTAAGATTGCATACAATCCAAGAAATAGATGCAGAAATGTTTACATAATCACACATATAGCGAAAATGACATAACTCACTCGCTTATTACGTCTTTTCGTCGAAAGAAGTCTAATTTTGCAAAAAATAAAAATTTACAGACTTTTTTAGACATTCCCAGACATTTCAAATTTTTATCGCAGACATTTGAAAAAAATATCTGGCATCCCTGCCCCATCCACATCATCTACTTTTACATATTATCAACAACACACATCATCCAATCACCATCCCACCCTCCCCTTCCCCGGCACTACGCACCGCAACACAGCACATCCATTCCGGACCACCCCCTCCCCCCCAGAGTCTATCCCCACATTCTTTTTATTCTCACCCAAAAATGATTTACCCATAAAAACAAAGTCTCGCAAAAGTGGCCAGACTCGGGACATCGTTCAGATAGAACCACAAAAAGGACGCAGAGGACTTGGTAAGCCTTGTTTGGCATGAGTTTTTTTTAACACGGTATTTTTGGAATAATTTTTTAAAATTCAAATTTAATTTGAGAATAATTTTTTAGTGTTCATAGAACTGAAGTCCTATGCTTCGACTCTAAGAACACATTCTTTCATATAGTATTTAAAAAAAATGTTTCAACGGCATTCTGCAATTCAAACTATTAAAGCCATCTAGTTTCAAACTATTTAAGCGATCTTTGACGAGCATAAAAAAACACTTTTATCGTCTCAATACACAACTAATCATACTACACACCTTTTTTCATTCCTTACGGAAATACTGATGTATAAATTCTCGTTTTTCTTTCCTACAGGTCTGAAACTCGAAGGGCTAGACTTGGCCGCCTCTACATGGGATGCGTCGATGGAAATTTTGAACATTCCGGAAAAGGTCATCTGGCTGGAGAACAAAGACGAAGATGATTTAGCCGATCTTAGCGGCGATCTGTTAGATGTTTGGATTAAACATGGCCCAGTAAAAGAAACTATCGATGACGAAGATCGGTTTTGCCAGAAATTAGTCTTACAGAAAGTACTCGAATGCAAGTCGGCATTCGACAATCTTGGTGGCACAGATAAGAGAAAGGCTCGTGCTAGATCGAACCCATTTGAAACCATTAAGTCTAACATTTTTATGAATAGGGCAGCTGTTAAAATGGCCAACATGGATGCTATGTTCGATAACATGTTTACGAACCCTGTGGACGAAGCTGGAAACTCAATTGTGAGAGACGATAATCTGATATATTTTGCTGACGTTTGTGCAGGCCCTGGGGGGTTCTCGGAGTATTTCTTGTGGCGTAAGAATTGGAAAGCGAAGGGTTTTGGTTTCACACTTAAAGGAGAGAACGATTTCAAATTGTCGGATTTTATTGCTGGGACTCCGGAGACATTTGATCCTTATTACGGACCAAAAGATAACGGGGATGTGTTCGAACCGGTCAATATTGAAGGCTTTACGAACTATGTGATGAAGCAAACTGAGTCAGGTGTGCATGTAATGATGGCAGACGGTGGATTTTCAGTAGAAAATCGTGAAAATATTCAAGAAATTTTATCAAAACGATTGTACTTATGCCAGGTTTTAATGGCGCTCAACATTGTACGAACTGGTGGACATTTTGTGGTGAAACTGTTCGATCTGTTTACACCCTTTAGTGTTGGGCTGATATTTTTGGTTTATAAATGCTTTAAAAAAATTTGTATCTGTAAACCTAATACTAGCCGGCCAGCAAACTCAGAAAGATATCTGGTATGCAAATGGAAAAAGGCTGGAACTGATACAATTCAGCGGCACCTTTTCCAAGTAAACAAACTTCTAGCCAACAAGACAGATAACAATGACATCGTGGAATTGGTACCCCATGACGTGCTGATCGGCAGCAAGACATTTTTCCAATATATTTGTGACAGCAACAATGAGATAGGCGAAAACCAGATAGTAGGCCTTTTGAAAATTGCAGCATTTTGTGCAGACCCAACGTTGAATGAAGCAAAGCAGGCCGAAATCAAGCGAAGATGTCTGGAGATCTGGAAGTTGGAAGATAGTCTGCGAAAAGTACCGTCAAAATCAGCAGTGGACCAGTACGTAGGAGATCTCCTTAAAGAATGGGATAGCGAGAAAATATTTCTGAGAGCCAATGAACTGAAATTGCAGACATCAACAATTGAAAAGTATTTCCCGTCATTACACGGATGGTTTTTTGTACCGCTAGAGAACAACAATGATGGAAACAAGTATATTCGTACGTTTTTTCTGGGAAAGGGAGGCAAAGAGGTATTCTATTACAATACCAAAATCGGTTCATGGCAGCCGTTGAAAGACATGCAATTAGAATTAGCTCCAATGACTTTGGTATACGGCGAGATTGTTACAGAATTGCAAGGGCAAGGAAACTCGCAGGTAACTATTTACGCTTTTCATATAATAGACGGAATCACACTTGGTGGTATGGATATTCGAAAACATGCTCTTCCAGAACGATTAAAAATGTGTGAAAAATATGCAAAAGCCTTGAACAAACCATACAGGATAATCAACAAAGCGGATGCCCCTTGTGTCTCATCGATGCCTATTCGATGTAAGAAATTGTTTCCGCTTTCAGAAATTGACCGATTTTTCGACCGACTAGAAAATTATAAACTCAAGGGAAACCGAAAGTCCCGCCTAGGATATCATTTACGTAACACCATTGATCCGGATAGATTTTACATTCCTAGGGGGCTGCTGTTTCTGAATGAAACTCGTGATGATTACTTGAAAATGTTTTCTAAAACTTCAAACAAATTCTATTACTTCAACAAGCGAACAAAATCATCATTTTTCCCGGAACAAATGCCTTGTTTCGACGAAACAAAAGCTTCGCTTAAGAACACATACACCCATAGAATTATATGGGAATGGTGTGACGAGAAACAGGTCTCTGATGACGAAAAAGTTCCTGGGGAACCGGATCTTGCATGCCGAGTAGATTTTAAGAATTTTCTAATACGTAGAAATGAAAATTGATTATTAAGGTGTAAATAAAAACAAAATGTTACTTTATTCTTCAATTATCCTTGCGTTTTACTATTTCGCCTTTTTCTGCAAGAATTTCTTCGATATTCCTTTTCCCATTCAGGTCAGTAAACCAGTTCAGATTGTCGGCAATAATGTGATGGTTACTGCATCTTGTACATGTGACAATAACCACACCTTTTTCATAAGCTTGTCGCGATATAAAATTCGTATTTCTAGATGTGCACTGTTTACAAGTATAAGTAAGCTGGAGTTGTTTGCTTTCGATAGCTCCAAGATGCTGACCTCGTCCCCGGTTTTGTGTTGAAGTACAGTATCCTAAAATAAAAATAACAGCTTTTATTATTTCATTCTTACCTTGTTTAAATGTATGCTACATATTGATACACTAAAACCTATGCTTAGGATTTCATATATTAACAAAGGACGACGTTATTTATCAACTAAAATGAAGGTTCGACTTACTTTCCAACTGTTTGTTTGTGAATGGGAGGCGATTGCTGATGTAACGGTCGAAAATATTTATCGAACTTCTGCTACGGAATGGAAGAAAGTACTGCCGAAATGCATTGCCCAATAAACGAGTGAATTGATACATCTTATGTGTTGTATTGAAATCTGAAACAGCAAAATAAAACGAAATTAATCCGGAATGCAGAAAACTACTGAAAACCTTAGTTACACTAGTGCACTGAAATTTACTTATTACAAAGCCTCTTAATTCAATCCCTAAACCGTCCCTGTATTATATCATGTAAATAGTACTGTAGGGTTTCAGAACCGTTTCATGGCCTATTAGCACATGTTGGACTTTGCCCCGTTTTCTCAAATAGACCTTAATAAAAAAAAAAAATTTAGTAATACTGATACGAAGGATGGTTATCGAAAAGAGTTTGGGAAACTAGGAGAATTTAAAATTAACACTTCATATGATCACTTTAACAAAAATAAAAATAAAACATTGAAGCACTTTTTCAAAATTATCACTAGTAAACGCGAGCAAATTCCTTTAAATTCCACTATAGGAAGCTTCTCTTTTGACAGATAGGCCTATTTCGTCTGCGACTTACAGACTTCTTCAGTGTCGAGTGCTCGACACTGAAGAAGTCTGTAAGTCGCAGACGAAATAGGCCTATCTGTCAAAAGAGAAGCTTCCTATAGTGGAATTTAAAGGAATTTGCTCGCGTTTACTAGTGATAATTTTGAAAAAGTGCTTCAATGTTTTATTTTTATTTTTGTTAAAGTGATCATATGAAGTGTTAATTTTAAATTCTCCTAGTTTCCCAAACACAATAGTTCTGCTAATACGCTCAAAAAGTTTTTTTTTTTAAATAGTGTTTTTAAAAAAAGTGAAATCGAAAAGAGGTTAAAAAATGATTTTTTTAATATGGAAATGCATGTGAGTACTTTCATTTACCGTTCAGAAGTAAGGTTTACACTGGGTTTTAGTGTACACTTTATATCAAGTAAGGGCCTGTTCATAAACCATGTAGACTATTTTTTGAAAATCTCAGACCCCCCCCCCCCCTCGTAGCCTTTTTTCCTTACCATTTTTCGAAATTTTGTATGGAGCGTAGGCTTTGGTCAAACCCCCCCCCCCCCCCCATCCTCAAAGTCTACGTGGTTTATGAATAGCCCCCGAAGAAAAAAAAACTATTTGGATTTCGATGGACGTTAATAACGATGAGATCATATTCGAAATCAAATTGTTTGGCACGATGGGCCAACAATTAATGTTTAGGCCAGTGGCATTAAGGCAGTAACAGTACGGATAAATTTTTCCTTTTTTTTTTATTAAGTATAATTGCAAAAAGCTCAGAGCCGGAAGTTAGATGGTGACAGGTCTATAGCTGTTCCAACAGCCCATTTCAAGTACGCATGCATTACGAAATCATACGTATAGAATAAACTCCGCTCTAAGACCAAATAGTGGGTCACGCTCGCTGGTCTGTTAATTTTTTAGATTCAACCGTTATTGCACTGTTCACTCTTGGGTTGACCACATACGCTTGTTCCGCTGATCTCGTTCTAACCTAGGTATAATCCAATTCCAAGTTATTCTGTTGTAGATCGATCAATTGGGCTATATTTTGTTCTAATAACCAATAAGTATCAGATGAGTTTCACATGAATATTTGCTCTCAAATTAGCTTAGCTTTTCACTGGTGGATTTTTTTTTTCAATGAAATGTAAATTTTTCTTAATCAAATTTTCTAAAACTCGAAAAATAGTCACTGAAGAAACCTGCTAGAGGAAAACAAATTGGCCGAAAAAAATAACGCTTTATTTATGAGAGGATTTTTTTGGTCCGCATTGCTGTACAACTAACAATATGTACCAGATGGCGAACCTCTTTTGATCGGCGGACAACCGCCTTTAGATTTAAGGCAAAATTCAATTCAAATTTAAAATATTAATACTGGCGCACTTAGCTTGGCATATTATTTCCACATTCCAGTTACTGCTAGAAATAGAGTATAGAAAAGTTTTTGTGAATAAAGCGAACCGCCCGGAAGATCTGGTTTAGCCACCACTGGCGTAGCGAAATCTGTCAGTTTTGACGATAGAAACTACTCTACCCTTTATAAATCAGAAGCACTAAATGTATGATACACTAGCAACATAAAGTATCCATTCGTATTGCTAGAAACTGAACGTTTCGTTGATCCCAACCCAAGAACAGGGTATTATCCTATCGTATCCTATAGGATGCGGGACAAAGGACAGACCGCCTGTCATTTTTTTTTTTTCATTTTGAGTTATTGTCCAAAATGGATTTGTGCAAGTCTTGCCTCCGTATGAATGAATTAAAACCACACTTGAAAATAAGAAGGTTATAAAGCAAAAGCCTTACCAAAAACAAACTGTTTTCTTGTTTGATGTGCCTAACACGCTAAGATCAATTTACCTAAATATGAGTGAACTTTACCCATAATTGCAGAAAAGTGCACATACTCATTTTATGGGTAAAGTCGCTTTACCCATATATGAGTACACATGGTTAACCAACAATATAGGCAATGTTTACCTATTTATGGGTAACCAATTTAAAGTAAATTTCACGCATATTTAGGTAAATTTAATAAAAAAAAGCTTCTACAAAGCTGTCGGTTTCCTCTTCTACTTCTTCCATTTCTTCCAATAGTTTCACAAAAGAACTACCCCTTGATCGAGTACTATAGTTAATATTCTCATAGGAATAAATCTCCAGGAAGTTTACAATTTTGTCCAATCCATGGCGTGGTTTTGAACCAAGCACAGTTGAACTTTTTACTAAAAAGTTAACGGCGCGTGCTGCATGCAGTCCACAAAATATTAGCCTGCCATACAAATGTACGTAATATTCTCCCTACGTAAGTCAGTGGTGGTGACAGACAAATAATATGTGGGCTCATGTCCGGGACGAGCTGATTTTTCCATCCTTCTTTTGGCTGCAAAGATATTTGTAAATTTAATTGTATTAACAGAATTAAAGTAATGTGTTTGCATAAACAATTTTCTTCACTTACCATTAACTCACGACAAAATCCAAATTCAGAACATGTATAAAAAAAAATTATTCGCAAGACTGATAACCAACTCGATCCAATCATATATGTTTATTTTTTCATCCAAATATGGGTAAAGTGCTTTTACTCATGTTAAGGTAAAATCACTTTACTCACATTGTACGTCAAATGTACCCACTTTTGTGAGTACAATTTACCCATATTATGAGTATTGCATCAATTACCCATACACAGAGAGGAATTTGATGGTAAATTTTACCATTATTGGGGGTTAGGATGACTATTGCAGTATAGTGATTTTGAACCGACTATGATCATGGTCAAAACTACCATTAAAAATAGTTGATGCAACATTTTCCATAATGTTGGAATAGTCCTTGTTACCATGATCATAGTAAAAAATGCCATGAACGTGGTGAATTCGACCATTTTCATGGTTATTGAAACCATTATATGCGATAGTCATCCTGACCATGATTTAATTGTCGGTACAACGATGAAATTTTTCTCAGAGTATATGGGTGAAACAATTACCATTTTATGGGTAATTGAGTCTTAGCGTGTATGGTTAAGAAAATTTCTCCCATTTATTATTTACCCATTGGCTTTTTACCCAGTACCCAAATTATAAATTTTACTCATTACCAAAATAATGATTTTTTTTTTTTTTTTTTTTTCACACCCAGGGGAAAAAAAAATATTTTTTGGTTTTTTTTTTTTTGCGGGGGACACACATATATGCCCGCCCCCGTGCCGCCTGTTGTATCCCCAACGCATTTTCCCCACGATTTGACAGTTGTTTTGGATACATCAACTGTGCCAGATTCACGTTGGCCGGTCTATTACTTGAGTGTCTATACTTCTTACACGGTAAACTTCCTTAACCCATTAATGGGTACGATTTATTATTATTGTTATTCCTCCTACACGCTAAGATCAGTTTACCCAAATATGAGTGAACTTTACTCATAATCGCGGAAAAGTGCACATACTCATTTTATGGGTAAAGTTGCTTTACCCATATTTGAGTACACATGGTTAACTAACAATATAGGTAATGTTTACTTATTTATGGGTAACCAATTTAAAGTAAATTTCACGCAAATATAGGTAAATCTAAAACATTATAAATAAATTAGAAGCAAATATGGATATGGATATGGATTTCTCTGTGCTTCAATTATACTATTACTACTACTACTATAGCAATTGGACTAACTGCTGATTATTTGTTCCATAACAAGTAATGCAAATATTGCTGAGAAGTGATAAAAAAGAAATGACTAACAGTTGATCAAAACAATTATTGATCGAATGGTTGAACCCATCAGGTTAAAAAACAAGAACGGCATTTCATTTTCAGATGTTGTGATTCCTCCCACTCCTTCTCATCGTAGTGTATTCTCTGTACAATTCCAAGGTCACAACTCTGCCACAACCTTCTCACCGCTCAATTTTCAGAACGAATCCAGATCCAAATGTTTTCTCAGTTCTTCCATCTTCTACACCGCAACATTCGTGATGGATCTAATGAAATAAACGAAATGACATTGTTTATTTTTTCATCCAAATATGGGTAATATGCATTTACTCATATTTAGGTAATATCACTTAACTCAAATTGTAAGTGAAGTTGACCCACTTTTGTGAGTAAAATTTAATTGAGCGGGATATTTTTCCGAAAGTAAAAGTGACAGCTCCCATTAGTTTGCCTGGAAACCTTACAAATTCCAATTTAATTTTTAGTTCTTCTCAGGTGGATACTGCTGCAGAAATTTCTTTTCGATTCTTTACTTTTCCGTTTCAGTAAACGGAATTTAACATGGGATTGAGATAGAAAAAGAAATTTCTTTTGAACACGATACCGACCTTAAGATGGTAGAGCTGAAAAAACATTTGGATCCGGATTCGTTCCGAAAATTAAACGGTGAATAGTAGGTTTTGACAGAGTTGTGACCTTGGAGTTGTATAAAGGAATACACTGCCAACACCATGATGAGGGGGAAGGGGAGGAATCACAAAATCTGAAAAAGTAATGCCGTTCATCTTTTCTATAATGATGGGTTCTACCTTTCGATCAATAATTGTTTTGACCAACTGCTAATCACTTCTTCTTCATCACATCTCGGCAAAATTTGCATTAAAGAATGTGCACACCAAAAAGTAGTCGTCGGAAATGCCCTAATGCAGTCTTCTCCGTGTACGCTTTGCTAATCCGATCACTACTACATGAATATTAATGTATGTGTGCTATGATGAAGACGTCGTTTGGCTACAGTTACCTTTATTCAGTAAAATGGCGTCGAATCAAGAACGCGTGCGCGAAGCAATTTTGCACAAAAGAGTGGAAAATCCAGATATGTCGCACGGCGATATTGCCAAGTCATTAAAAATCGCAAAATCGACGGTTACTAAAGTGCTAAAAAACTTTCAGCAGCGCTTAACTTTAAAGAGAAAGGTCGGTTCCGGAGGTGACCATGATTCTCGTTTCGTCGCGGAGAGGAAGAAAGTGATTAAAGAATTTAAGATAAAACCGAATATCTCCGTTCGTGATGTGGCGAAAAAAGTGAAAATGTCTCTATCGTTCGTCCAGAAAGTGAAGAAAAGTGCAGGCTTGAAATCATTCAAAGTAGGTGTTGCTCCAAATCGTAATGACAGCCAGAACAAGAGCGCAAAATCTCGATCGAGAAAATTATATGACACTATGCTGAAGGAATACGACTGCATAATATTGGACGACGAAACATATTGCAAAGCTGACTTTAAGTAGATACCGGGACTACAGTTTTATACCTCGTTGCAAAGAGGAAATGTTGCTGATCGTTTTAAGCAAAAAAAATTGTCGAAGTTCCCAAAAAAATACCTCGTATTGCAGACAATATGTGAATGCGGTCTCAGAAGCGACATCTTCATCACGACTGGCACTCTAAATGGACAAATTTACGTGTCTGAATAAACGACTGTTGCCGTTCATTCGGGAACACAACGGTTCGGTGCTGTTCTGGCCTGACCTGGCATCTTGCCACTATGGAAAACTGGCTAAGGATTGATACATTGCTAATGGTGTAAATATTGTCCCACATTATTGCTATCCGCCAAATTCGCCAGAACTCCGTCCGATCGAAAAGTATTGGGCTCTGGTTAAGAGGAATCTTCGAAAAACGAATAGCGTAGCAATTGATGAGAAAAGCTTCAGGCGTAACTGGCAGAAAGCTGCAAAATTGGTGACGGATGACACTGTGCAAAAACTGATGGAAGGTGTCAAACGAAAGGTGCGGGCATTTGGATATAACAGGTCAAATTGACTTAACTGTATATGTTTTATATGTGTATTTTTATGAAGTCTTAAATAAATGATTTAGTTTTGATTTTCTCATATTTTCCATTTAATACCACAAATTTCCCGTTGACTACTTTTTGGTGTGCACATTCTTTACTAGTTATGAAATTAATCATCAGAAGTTCGTCCAATTAAAGAGCAAATGATATATTTGTGCTGTAATATTGATAAAAAAAACATATTAAATTGAATAACAGATAACCGATTATTATATTTGTTCTCAAAAAATTTAATTAGAGATATATAACCGTATTTGCGTCTTATTTCAAATTATTTTTTTTTTTTTTTTATATTTTTAAAAAATATTTAAAAATAATTACCCACAAAAAAAAAAAAAATACCATAATTTTTTTTTCACCATTTTTTTTCAAAAATGGGTAAAGCGACCTTACCCAAAAAAAAATGAGTAGCACTTTTACGCGATTATGGGTAAAGTTTACTCCTATTTGGGTAAACTGATCTTAGCGTGTAGGGCATCTTCAGCGGCGGTCTATTTTTAGATCAACTTTATACCTGATTTGCATCAGCGAAACTTGTACACTGAACCCAAACATCCTCCTTTTATCGGATGAATCCTCCGTCGGTTGATATCGAAACATTGAAATCGCATTTTCGAATGATAGATGCAGGTGGAGGACGATTTTCTAGAAACCAGATGATTATCCTTCTAATGTTGAACAACTAATAATACGCGAAGTCAATTGACCTCCCGTTCAAATTCTGATGAACGCTGTACGAAAAATCGTCATCCCAAAGTTGAATGCGTATTGCATTGGAAAAGCCCTATGACGCAAATCATTTGAAATGAGGATGACAAACATTCCATTTTACATCATTCGGTAAAAACCTATCAATCGCTATCAGAACTGGTACCGTCACGAATAAAGGATCGAAACCCGATCGCTTCCTACGGAGTCGCGAAAACAATATTTCCTGACTCCTTCAATTTTTGTACTCCCGTTGCAGTATTTGCTCAACGGTTGAGGAAGTGAAATGTGAAATAAATTTATGTCGTGGAATTGTTTTAAATTATTCATAGATCGCTAATAAATCTACACACTTTTGAAACAAACATCATATTGAATTTGGTTGAGTGTCATACGAAACATGGATGATCGTCATACGGATCTAACCATAAGACAATCATCCGATTTCCGAATGCTTTTCGTTAAAGGGCGCAATCGAATTACTTTTCGATACGATTTCGAGATGATGTTTGGGTTCAGTGTAAAAAAAACACACATTTCCCCTCTCCCCCCCCCGTTTTTTTTTTTTTTTTTTTCCCCCCCCCCCCCCCCCCCCCCCCCCCCCCCCACCCCCCAAAACAAAAATTTTTTTTTTCAACTCCCATTTTTCCCCCCCCTTTTCCCCTTTCCCCGCCCCCAAAATTTTTTACCCCACCCTCTCTTAACAAGAATCTTTTTTTTTCTTTGCTAAGGTGTGCGAGGGTGAATGCATGCATTTCATTAAAACGATATTAGATAATGCTGATTTGTCAAGGGGTCGGTCAATCTGGTCAATCCAAAATCCTCAAAGGATTTTAAATCCTTTAAAAAGATCGGGCCACTGATCGGGAAACCTTGGTAAACCAACATACACTTTTACTTCAGTCCATTATATTCTTTCGGCCATTTATATTCATTGTTTATGTTTTCACCGTCAATAACGGATTTTTTTTCCTATCAACCTCAGGCAAATGGTCAAGTGACGGCCAATCAACAGAACAGGTTGAAACAAGAGTGGCAAAGATAAGGATCGTACTGGGAAGGTCAAAACCAGTGATTTAATACAGATTTGACCAAAGCGGAACTTTTTCTGCGAGTTATTCGAATCATAACAGTTATTTAATTTGAGCCGAATTGTAAGTACAACGAGTACAGCTAAAGATGGACTAGGTGTCAATTGGTCTATCAGTTCGGATAAGAAGTCTCGAAAACCAACGTGAAATCCGCCGGATGACACCCGATGTTTGTTCAAGCGTCTTCGGTATGGACTCATCGAAGCACACCAGAACAAGATCGATTATTCATGTTGGCCAATCAATTTTTTGCTCCAGTATTGGGATTCAGACGTTGGTCGATCGAGCCCCGTTCGGGGCGTCGGATGCTTCGTAGCCGTTGAAACCATGTTCAGTGGTTTGGTGGTGCTATATATTGCATTTAACCTGCAGCGGGTGAGCACATTTCGAATGCCTATTTTTGTGACAGGATTGGAACTATGACGGCCCGGTTATCAGTGCCAACAACTAGGTGGCCTTCCTCTGTATTTTGGTCGATAACAGAGTGTGAGTTCACGGTTTACAGTATTCCTTCTCGGGTTTACCTTGTCTGGTTATTGATCGTATATTCTCTTTTCAGATTCACTACCGGCATGGGTTGCAATATTCGCTATAGCGGCAGCTCTATTCATCACTTTCTGCTTCATTTTGTATATTGGATTGCATTTATTGGAACGGTAATACGTCGTAAGCGTCGTAAACTTTGTGTTAACCAAGGAAGTGCTTTTTGGTTTACTACGTATAGTCACCAGAAGGGAAACATGACCAGGTGATAAATGAAATACTTTATTATTATGTTAAAAATTAGCTTCTTTAAAGATGCAAAATAATGATAAATTCAAATTCAAATACAAAACGTTCATGCAAAGCCGTTGTTTTTTCATACATGTTGAAAAAATACTGTTGGTATTTTGGAAAGGACAGCCAGACTCATCAAAAACGTTCGCTAGTCAAACGCTAAATTCTTGCGTATAAAATAATAATTTTCATTGATTGCTTTGAGGAACAGCGTACTAAAATTGTCACCTCGTGGTGGAGGTATTCGCTTAAATATACTATGAAAACATCAACAAGAAGTGCCAACAAATGGCTTAGCTCCTTTGTCAAATGGTTCTCCTCGACCGCTGGTTGTAGGTGGATTCAGTCGTCAAAATTAGTTTGCATCAAGAAGAGGTTTTTCAGGGTTTTCTTCCTATGGAAGAGCTTGGGGCATGGCCCATCTAATGCTGTTGTTTCCGCTGATGGTTTTTGCCCAGACTGAAGGACTGAACATGGCTCATAGTAAAAGCTCATTTTTTTTAAATAGCATGCACAGGCTCATAATATGTAAAAAAAAAATTTATGAAAATATATTGATGCCAGCTGTACATTCACGTGCGAAACAACAACAATCGTGTAAGAGGCGTAATATGTAAACAAATAAAAATAAGTTGGCATGGTTTTATTTTAGAACACTGAAGTAAAACAGCCAAGCTTGAGTGGTTGAGTGTCAAACAGTCACAAAAGATTTTAAATCTTTACAACATCATCTGATCATTTTCAAAGATCAGAATAAAAATTGGAGAGATCTGATCAAATGATCAGGAAGTCTGACCCCTTGTGATTTGTAGTTAGGCAGCGGATAAACAAGAGTCGAGACGGAGAGGGTCACGTCCTGGATGACGCCCCAACGTCGACAGTGATTTCCGTTCCGGTCATCAGAAGCTGTTCCAGGACTACTTTAGCGACACGCAAACCTACAACGAGAAGCACTTTCTGCGTTTCCGCGTGCATAGAGAGGTGTTCCTGGACATTATAGAGGCTTCTCCAAAATGTACCTGTATGAGCTATTTGCAAGTGCTTATCATGACCAATCTATCAATAAACTGACTCCGCATTTTGATCTAGTCAGCATTTTCCGGAAAATGCAGTGGCTGTAAAAAAAAACTAAGACAAGCATTCATTATTTAGGAATGGAACGAAAAGGTAATTCACTAGCACCGGGAGCAACTTGAGGTAATTATCAGCATCCGAGGCGAGCAACACAACTTTTTGTCCGCCGCCAGCATCACCCGCAGCAAACACGGTTACTTTTCGGCTCACAAATATACCTCGAATATACTCAATAAAATTGAGTTATTGTTTAGTAAAAGCTGAAATTTTACACAATAATTGGTATTATCAAGTAGCGTGTAGTGTTTTGGAACGGTATTTTACTTGTTCCAAATTGCTGCAAGAATAGATCAAAACATATACCAGTTTTAAAATGATGCAAAATAGATCCAGTATAAATCAAAATTTACAACACCGGTGCAGCGATGTTTTTGCGTTCGGTCTAAAATAATAAATCCAATCCACGATTTGGATCGCCGTTGAAGATGCCCTAATGTATAACAAGTCAGAACACTCTAACTGGACAACACCCATTAATGGGTACAATTTCACCCAATTCGGAGGTTAAATCATTAACAACAATCAATATGCAACTAGCGATTTGAAATTGGTTCACTGTTGTAGAACCCCTTGGTCCGAAGTACACCTTGAAGCCAGCACCTAACTATACATATTTGCGCCTTTGTTTTGATTTGCTGTGTTATTTTGACAGAATATTTGAGAGTGTGTTCGTGTGAGTTCATTATGAGGGGCGTATTATTAAGCTTGGGACCGAGCTTGGGACCGATGTGCTAGTACTGACTGAGCCAAGAAAAAAATCTTTTTGTTCGGGACCAACTGGTCTTAGAGTTAGTCTATGTCATTACCACTAATGTGGTCCTTAGTTGTAGACGATCTTCTAAGAAGCTTAGAGGAAAAAGGTTTCGAGGTTGTAGGTTTTGCAGACGATATAGTCATTATAGTGAGGGGAAAATTTGACAACATCATTTCAGAAAGAATGCAATGGGCCCTAAAATTTACCCAGTCTTGGTGTATCTAGGAGGGCCTTAGCATAAATCCATCAAAAGTAGTAATTGTACCTTTCACTAGGAAAAGGAAGTTTAGTCTAAAAGCGTTTCAGCTAGGAGGATTAAAGATTCATCTTAGTGAACAGGTTAAATACTTAGGAGTGATAATGGATGCCAAACTGAACTGGAATGCTCATCTTGAGTGTGTGATCGGTAAGGCAACCAGTGCTTTCTGGATATGCTCAAAAACATTTGGCAGAAAATGGGGTCTAAGACCAAAAATGATAATGTGGATTTATACATCCATAATACGTCCAAAAGTAACGTATGCTTCTCTTGTGTGGTGGCCAAAAACAAAAGAGGCTACTGCACAGAAAAAGCTTACAAAACTTCAACGGCTAGTATCCATTGCTATAACGGGAGCGATGCGCAGTACTCCATCAAATGCGTTGAATGCAATTCTAAATCTGCTGCCTTTGCACGAATACGTGCAACTAGAAGCGGAAAAGAGTATGCTTAGACTTAAACGGCTGAAAACTTTCCTGTCTGGTGACTTAGTCGGTCACCTGAGCATTTCACAAAGCTTTCAAAATGGGCCAGTGATGTATATGAATGGAGACTGGATGAAACCTGTGGAAAACCATGACATCCCTTACAACATATGTGAAACGTCACGTATAGATTGGGAAGTCGGAGGTCCCACTGTTCGCCATGGCTCCATAAAATTCTTCACAGATGGCTCAAAAATTGGAACAAAAACGGGAGCAGGAATCTTCGGCCCTGGGGTAGAAATCTCAGTGGCGATGGGAAACTATCCAACGGTTTTCCAAGCGGAGATCTTTGCTATAATAAAATGTGTTAACGTTTGTGTGAAGAGGAGATATAGACATGCAAATATTTGTATTTTTACAGACAGCCAAGCGGCACTCAAAGCGTTAAGTAATTATAAATGCACATCCAAACTTGTCTGGGAATGCATTCTTTCATTGCGAAAGGTGTGCCAAGAGAACTCGGTAAATTTATTCTGGGTTCCGGGACACTGTGGCATTGAAGGCAATGAAAGGGCAGACGAGCTTGCTAAACAAGGTTCAAATGCACAGTTTATTGGCCCAGAACCATTCTGCGGTATATCATACTGTGCCATAAAAATGGAATTAAAATCTTGGGAAGTGCAAAGGGTGATGACCAATTGGTTGGTCACCACAAAGTGTGTTCAAGCGAAAAGGTTTATAATTCCAAATGTTACAATCAGTAAAAAGCTTCTGGAGCTCAATAAGAGAGTTCTTTGTACCTATACTGGCCTAATAACCGGACATTGCCCGAGTAGATATCATTTGAAAAACATTGGCCAGGTTCAGAATGATATCTGTCGTTTCTGTAACATGGAACGTGAAACCTCGGAACATCTGCTTTGCAGTTGTGATGCTTTGTACAAGAGCAGACTTAAATTTCTGTACAGTGGCTATATGCAACCTAAAGAAATTTGGACTGCAAATCCTGGAAAGGTGGTGGGTTTTATAAACTCAATTTTGCCTGACTGGGAGACGCGTCTTGGGCTGGTCACTTGACAAATGGTGATCTAGCTTTAAGATGCGAATTAGAATAGTAAACAGGGGTATACCACAAAAGTTCAACTCAGTGGACGCAGTGGTTCTACGCCCCAACAAAAAAAAAAAAAAAAAAGCACTTTACCCATTAAATGAGTATGTGCACTTTTCCGCGATTATGAGTAAAGTTCACTCATATTTGGGTAAACTGATCTTAGCGTGTAAGGAATGGAATACTTAAATATAGATACCTAATGATAATTTTTTTCGATCAGAATATTAAAACACACGGACAAATAGTTAAATCGATAATTTTTATTTGTCAATATTGCTGCAATAAAACAATAAAACACCTCAAAAATACGTTGGCAATCCATAAGTAATAACGTTGCTAACAATGCTGCCATTTCGTGGATTTGGATGGTTATCCGATAACCTAAGAGAATCGCGACGAAATAATGCGTTCATAGTCGACCAGACTAACAAATAAATGACAATCGTCAACACCGCCGACGAGTGCTACGATTTTCAACCAAAATTAAGTTGAACATACTCAACCGTTCAATGCGCAAAGAGAACGGGATGGTTGAGTAGCTTCAACTTAAAATTGAGTTGTTTTGGTCTTCAATTAAAATATAAACAAATTAGGTTTCGAAATACCAGTTAACAATAGTCAATGGTCCTGATTAAATTTTCAAACATTGTTGATAATATACATAGATCTATGAGCATATAACCAACAATATAACGAATGACGATGTTGTAATTCACGACACGACGGCAGGTGTGTGCCAATTAAATTGTTTTAACTTGGAATAAAATATCGAACATAAAAATAACTTAAATTTGAGTATATCTATCATTACTGACAAGATGGGTAAATTCTACCTACTTCAATTTTTTAATTCACTCAACTGGTAACCTCACTTGACAGAACTCAAAGTTGATTTTTTTTAACTTAATTTTTGGTACTTTTTTCTTAGCGTGTATAGTAAGAAGGAGTTCCATCTCAAATGAAGTATCATGTATACTGTGGTTGACTCTGGTACATCGAAGTGGTGCTAAAATTGCTAAAATACTGCAGTGCAATATTTTGTTCGTACAAGAATTGCTTATGTCAAGCAAAGAAAAACAACATTGTTATCGGGATAACATTCTAGGTTTAAATGTTCTAAGACAATTGAAAAAATACAAATTAAAGTGCAATTTTAGCTGGAATCGAATTTACCAAACCGAACGGAGGATCTAGGGTAGATTTATATCTAGTGAGGCAAATCGTATCCAATATGCAATAGCAGCCAAAATATGTGCGGTATGTTTTTGCGCTGACACTGAGATGCTTACATTTTCTTTGTTTTTGATAAGAACTGCTTTGCGCACACGTCATACTTGGAATTTTGTTCTATTAAAAGTGTTTTTCGCTATTTGAGGGGAAAAATCTTTTCGGTTGTCGGTGCACATTCCCAATGAACATCATACTGAAAACAGCAAGGAACGGACAACAGTAGCGACGACCTTGACGAAAATGTACCTGTACTTTCCTTGCGATCAGAGGAAATTTTGCAAGGGGCATAGTCGGAATCGCGATAATCTCGTTTATATCCATCTGAAATGTGTAATTCGAAGAGTTGTGTTCTAATAAATCAAATTTGTTAACCATGCTAATTACTCATAATATTACTTGTGATGTTTGTAATTACGGGATGAAGCATCTCTATGGATGATGAAAAATTATATGCGTTGTGAGTGCTTTTTTATTGGTGCCAGAAATGTCATTTATAGTTTTCATAATGTAAATATTTTGTTGATTCATTTGTTATTAGAGCATTGAAAGCAAAGATTTAAAAGTGTGATAGTGAAGAAATAAGTTTTGAAACTGTTTTTGTACACGTCGACTGAGCATATATAAGTGTGTAAAGAAGAAAAAAAACAGTGAATTTACTGCTAGTTTTACTTGTAAAATGAAAAAATTCACTTTTAAAGGAGTTTTAGATGGTTTTCGAAGTTCTACAGTGAATCAGCCCTCTTCTCTTGGACCAACAAGGATCTGCACCGAACAAGAAATTCAAGAAACATTACGACCAGAACATTTTCAACTGCGCAAGGTAAATTATCAGACATTTTCCAAAGGGTGTGGTCTATTTTTCCGACAATGCAATATGCTGAAATACTCGACTAATGAATAGATTAAAATTTAAAAAAAATTCACTTATGTCAAATCAGTTCTGCTTGGAATTTTTATAACAAATCATACCTTTAACATTCGTAAATTGAAAATTGAGAAAATCGACTGTATGTTATTTTTGATATCTGCATTACCGTTTTCAATGTCATATTGCATATAAACTTTATTGCCGCTAACGTCTCTTGTAGATTCTAGGATAAGGTCAAAATATTCTCGATTACGATTATTTTCTGAAAATGTGGTGTATGTTTTTTGGAAGTAAATTGCAAATAGATTGCAGATATTCGATGCATTTTCTCCTACCATTTCGTTCGGATGCATTTTGGATGGAAAACTATCTAAATATAATTTAGTTTTAACGAAATAAAAAAAATGGTTTTATTTCAAGTTCTGTTCTTGAATGGTAAAGCTTTGACGCATTTTCAATGGAAACGCATTGACGCATTTTCAATTTAGTTGATCGCAAATATACTAACGGTTTGATAAGTTAACCGGGCTGTTATGCTTTTTTTATAAATTATTTTATAAATGTTGTGTGCCTTTTACTTTTTTTTTTTTTTTTTTTTTTTAGTTTGTAATATGTCTGTTACACCAAACAGCATTTTCTTCGTTCCTAATAATGGTTTGGCAATCTACAACATGCAATCTATTTTTAGTTTTAGTACTCCTATACTCACAGTCGTCTGGTCATTTAAAATAATGTACAAACAGTGAAAAATCAACAGCTGTACGAATAGTTTCATTCGGTTACACAAAAATCTGCATGATATTGGTAAACAACAACAAATCTCAATAGCTAAATAGTAACGGCTGGGAGTAAGATGCCATCGTTCAATGTCCGGAATGAAGCCAATATGATTATCTACGGGCATTATGTGGAGGAAAACACATAGTACAAAAAAAAGTGAGTTTCATTTGCTATACTGCCTTTATACGCATAACTGTCCCATGTTCTATGGGATTTCGTTTATATATGGGAAAGTTATGCTTATACGCTCTTTCACCCATATATGCTAAAATTCTTGAAATTTTGAGGTTGCCAAAACAGCAATACAAGCTCCACCCTCTTCTTTTCTGACATATTATGAATATCACGATCAGTTTAAAAATATTGAAACTATTTTGAAAACCTCTTCACTTTTAACATTATCATCCCAACTAGGTGAACAGCTTTGTATATTGGTTAAATTCATAAAATTTGGGCTTTTCAGTTTTCAATAGTTGTTTCTGAACTACGTCCAATCGAATTTTTCAATACAATTGCCAGATTTAATCATTGTTGAAATAGAACGTGTTTTGAAATAAATTTTTAGCAATATACATTTTATATGAAGGTCAAAGTTTTATCGAATCTTCGAACAGGTATTCAACTCGAAGAGGTATTCAACACTTTAAATCGTGCCGAATAATTGAGATGTGCCGTCAGTCAAAGTATACTTATCAAGCTGTCATAAGTCTATGAGTTTGGCAACCTAGATATTTATGACATTTCTCAATATGTCTACACGCTAAGAAAAAAGTACCCAAAATTAAGTTTTTTTTCACCCATCTCGCATGTTTTGTGCATTAAGTTAAAATTAGGTATAAGATGAAAACTCAATTTTGGGTTATTACATTTCAAATAGCAATGGGTAAAATTTACCTAATTTTGGGTACTTACATTTCAAGTGCCAATAGGTAAAATTTACCTAATGAATTATCGAAATAAATGGGAGAAATTTTCTTAACCATAAGGAATGGAATATATAAATATACCCAAAAAAAAAACCCCACAAAAAAATTTTTTCCCCCCCCCCCTTTTAAAAAAAAAAACCCCAATTTTCAAACAAGGAAATCCCATTCCCAAATTCCTATTCGAAAAAAGGAGAAATTTATACATAAACATAGATACCTAATGCTAATTTTTTTTTAACAGAATATTAAAACACACAGACAAATAGTTAAATCGATCATTTTTATTTGTCAATATTGGTGCAATAAAACAATAAAACACCTCATAAATCTAATAAATGGTAATCTATAAGTAATAGTGTTGCTAACAATGCTTCCATTTCGTGGATTTGGATGGTTATCCGATAACCTAAGAGATTCGCGACGAACAAATAATGCGTTCGTAGTCGACCAGACAAACAAATAAATGACAATCGTCAACACCGCCAACGGGTGCTACGATTTTCAACCAAAATTAAGTTGAAAATACTCAACCGTTCAATGCGCGAAGAGAACGGGATGGTTGAGTAGCTTCAACTTAAAATTGAGTTGTTTGGTCTTCCAATTAAAATATAAACAAATTAGGTTTGGAAATACCAGTTTACAATAGTCAATGGTCCTGATTAAATTTTCAAACATTGTTGATAATATACATAGATCTATAAGCATATAACCAACAATTTAACGAATGACGATGCTGTAATTCACGACACGACGACAGGTGTGTGCCAATTAAATTTTTTAAAATTGGAATACAATATCGAACATAAAAAAAAACTTAAATTTGAGTATATCTATCATTACTGACTAGATGGGTGAATTCTAGCTACTTCAATTTTTTAATTCACCCAACTGGTAACCTCACTTGACAGAACTCAACGTTGAGTTTTTTTTTAACTTAATTTTTGGTACTTTTTTCTTAGCGTGTACAGTGTCTATTGAGGAACCAGATAAATAAAAAATGAGGATAGGTGCTTCTTTTGAAAATGGAATTAAACTGATTTTTTTTATTACTGTCTCATGATTCGACAAAAACATTCGAAACTGGCTTTCTGACACATATAATCTGTATTCTAGTTTTCAATTAGATAATGTTATGGTTTCATAGAACCAATAAAAAATCTGTTGAGTTGACCATTTCCACAAATTTAACAATGGTTGTTTATGGGTGTGTGTGTGTGTGTGTGTGTGTGTGTGTGTGTGTGGTGTGTGTGTGTGTGTGTGTGTGTGTGTGTGTGTGTGTGTGTGTGTGTGTGTGTTGTGTTTACAATCTAATTCCCACTGTCTGGCAGCGGTATTATGGATAGAATCTTCCTGCAACTGTTTCATATTTGCTGTTTACAGTTGCAAAAAGCTTAAATCCGGGGATTAGAAGGTGACAGCTCTACCGCGACTCCAATAGCCCATTTCAAGAACGCAAGCATTCCGAAGCTATCTTCGTACACAATAAGCCCCGCTCCAGTAGTGACATACTGAAATTTTCAATCAAGCGTATGTGCAATGCTTGATTGACGCGTATTTAGTGATTCACAATATCATAGATGTTTAAAAGCGGAACGTACCCGAAAAACAGCTTCAGTGATCAGCTCGATGACAATATCATCATTCTATTGAACCTCCTCAGGTGGAATTCCGTCGTCGCAGTTAGTTTGGCTTCAAATCTGGTTGAATGGTGTGCCGGGTGGTACAGCGCCCAGAAGTAATACAAACGTCAGCATACGCCACGTTTGCAACAGAATGCGGTTTGATCACGATGTCTGTTCACGGCCTTTACTCGCTATGAAGCATAAATGTGGTTTACTGTATTCGATAGCGATTATTCGTTTTATTCCGATGAGTCCGAAATATTGGGCTGGAAGTTGAATAACATTGCAGGCATATTATACTTGGCTGGAAAGAAATGCTGGCTGTTCTCTTCCTCAAATGCCGGGTTGCGTATAGCCTCATAAGCACTATTCTCTTCTCAACGACACACCGCCACTTTTATTCAGGATTAAAACACTCATGAATTTCACTGGTTTTTTTTCCAATAATTAACGAAAAAAAATAATGACAGCGAAAAGATAAAACATGTCCACCTATTAAAATATTTTTTTTGGAAAAAAAAAAAAAAAAAAAAAAAAAGCCGGCGGTTCGTAAACCCCCAAGTACAACAACTTTTTCCGCCAACGAGTTTGACCCCCCGGGAAAAAAAAATAACCCATAAACACCTTTTTAAAAAAAAACTTTATTTTAACGAAGTTTATCTCTCGGTAGTTCAAATTCAACTGAACAAAGAAAAATGTGCCAACATGGCTGATGATTTTGGCGCGTGTAGATTCGTGTAGTAGAACGAAGGAGGCTGAAAGCCGAGAGGCTCACACTGCTGTTCTCAGGACATCTGCAACCATACTATCAGTTGGGCAGTACTCCAAATTGCTCCCGTGTCTCGATGTGTTTGTATCTTCTCGTTGCTCGTTCGGCCTTGACGAAGGCAATGCAACTTTGGTTGTCCTTGTGTATGATCGTAGCGCGCTCCTGTCGCTGGCTGAAATCCTGGAGTAACGATCGAAGCCAAACTGCTTCCTGACAAGATAAAGTCACGGATGATTGCATCCTGCTTACCCACGAGATTGCAGCTCCTGCATACAAGAAGGTGAATTTTGATGTCGACTTCCGGCTATTGACATCGCCCGCCCAGTCCGCGTCCGTGAATTCAACTAAGTCCCCAGCTCGTCCTTCGTAACTCAACTTCCAGTGCTTCGTGCCGAGCAATTATCGCACGAATCGTTTCGCTGCTGTCCAGTCGATTTGCGTTGAGCAACTTACCCGTCGGCCCAGAATAGAGGCACTAACGGCCATGTCCGGCCGGGCGTGCACTGTCACGTATAACAGAGTTCCAACCAGACTCTGGTATAGTGACTCGTCTTCTAACTTTTCTCCATTTTGCAGCTTCAGAAATCCTCCATCCATGGGTGTTTTAGCTGGTTTCGCTTCAGACATCCCGAAACGTGATGCCAACTTTTCGATGTAACCTCTCAAGCTGATGCTGTACTTGCCGTCGATCCGTTCGATCGTCATGCCCAGGAAGTATTTCAACTCGCCCAGACTGCTGATATCCAATTTACCAGTTGTTCCTTACCCGGAACCTCCAATCCAGGTGGCAGACTCGCGATCGCTAAAAGAGTACGAAAGGTAGTTTGGCTTGTGACTGGCGCAAAAACTTCCTCGAAATCCACTCTGTAAGTCTGGGAAAATCCCTGCGCCACCAGTCGTACTTTAAATTTCACTTCGTTTCCAGCAGCTTCACGTTTGATTTTATAAATCCACTTACTGCCTATAGCTTTCCGACCGGCTGGTAACTTAGTCAGATCCCACGTATTGTTTTTCGAATGACTCGCCAATTACTCTCGCACAGCTTCATCCCATTCGGTTGATCTAGATGACTTCCTAGCTTCACGGAGAGTTCGAGGCTCCTGATCAGCCTCCACCAAACATGCCGCATTCATTTCGTTCATCAAACGCTTAGGCGGCTACCCTTTGTTGCCGTGTTCCGACCGCCGAAGTTCAGGGCTGAATCCTTCGAAAACCGACTCTTCCGTAGAATTCCTCAAGAATTCGCCTTCAGATACACTATCGTAGCTAGATGTTTCCAAAATATCAGGCTCGGTAGTCTCCTCCTGGCCGTCTTCTTGCTGCACGCTTCCTTGAGCTTCCGATTCTTCTTGCTGCACGCTTTCATGGGCTTCCAAAGTATCTTCCCTCTGCATTATCCAATCCAGACTGATGAATTCCGGTGTTATCGGCTGCTGACTTTCCCGCACCGATTCCTTCGCGTCCATCTCCATCTCTAAGAACTTCGCATCCCGGCTAATCTGTACTCTGTCAGACTTCCTGTCCAAGAAACGATAGGCCTTCCTGTTTTCAGCGTATCCAATGAATGTCAGTTTGACCGCCTTGCTGTCGAGCTTCCGTCTTTTCTCATCCGGGACACGAACCTATGCACTGGAGCCAAACACACGAATGTGACTATAATTTGGCTTTTCCCCAAACCACAGCTCGTAAGAAGTTCGCTGAACCGTCGAAGATGGCAAACGGTTGTAGATATAACAGGCATTCATTACTGCCTCGCCCAAATTCTCCAAATTCGCCTCCAACAGCAAACAACGGGTCTTCCAATCAAAGTACGATTAGCTCTCTTGGCCTTTGCTGCGGGCTGTATGGCGCAGTCTGCTGCAAAATAGTCCCGCTCTCATTCAGGAACGTCTGCAGCTCCGTACTCCCCGCCTCCATCAGTTTTTTTTTTTCTCCCCCTTTTGAAAAACAACCCCTCCTCCCCCCCCCCACACCCAACTCCATACACTTCGATTTCGTATCAGTCACCTGTAAGTGTCGACTAGCTCAGGGTTACTCCTACCTCTGGGCGGCAGCCCACGTACTACGGGTAGACTCAGCGGGGGACGAAGTGGAACGATCACCTATGGAAACAATGCCCTTAACCCGACTTGCATGCACCTAAGGCTCAGAAACATAGAAATTTAAAAGAAGTTGTATTCATTTTGTTTTTTGTTTATTCAGAGTTTAACATAGGGGACGGGACAAAAGGATAGGGATAATAGGAACGATGCGGCCGTTCAGCTCCAGTTGGGCTCGATGTCATGCGGTCAGAGAGAGAGAGAGAGATGAACAGCGCAAACGGGTTACCTTTGATGGCGGCGGGCCTTCAGCATGCTTTGGTTCAGGTTTAGTCTTGATGTCTCGACGTTCACGTGCTCGCCCACGGTGCCGTGACGCATCGGATATTGGCCTAACAAGCGGGGGCGAACCCTCCCGACCTCGATACAGCTCACCTCTACAACGCTCGTCACGACTGGCACGCGGCGTGTGGCGTGACAATGGCGGTCGCTCACCGGCCACCAGCACGGGACTCGCCGAGTCCACACGGTCGTAGACACGACCCCAACGGTTTCACCAAACTACTGGATCCCGGATCCTCCGGCAAACGGGATAACGACCGAAATTGATTTCCTGGTCGCACACTTGTTTTTATTCGACTCGTCGCTACCGGCACTACAAAATTCCCCTTTCTTGACTTTTTCCTCACTGGCACGCGGCGTGTGGCGCGACAATGGCGGTCGCTCACCGGCCTCCAGCACGGGACTCGCCGAGTCCACACGGTCGTAGACACGACCCCAACGGTTTCACCAAACTACTGGATCCCGGATCCTCCGGCAAACGGGATAACGACCGAAATTGATTTTCTGGTCGCACACTTGTTTTTATTCGACTCGTCGCTACCGGCACTACAAAATTCCCCTTTCTTGACTTTTTCCTCGCTGATCTGTCGTCTAATTTCCTCGGGGGTTGGTCGTTGACTGCCACTCTAATCCTTTTCAATATTCCTTCCTGCCCAAAGTCGTCCAAATCTTCCTCCCTCTCTTTCTCTCATACTCCCTTTTCTTCTCTCTCAACTCTCTTTCGCCCGGTGGTACGCGGAAATGGGAAAACGCTTCCCTGGTAGTTCATCTGGGATGCGAACAGTGCCAGTTATTTGTTCACGGTGGGTTGTTAGTATTTTCTTATTTTAATTTTGCTTTGTTTACATTTATTTTGGAGTTCAATTTTATGTTAAACAAAAATATAAATTTATTTGTGTAACGAAGACTTATATAATTCAAGAATGGATAGTTATGAAAGATTGAGCCTTCTTATTTATATTGTATTATTACTAAGCTCTCTTCCTAAATTATTTACTATGTTTATTTACAACATCTGTACAATTAAATCGGCTTAAGAGCCATTGTTTTCGGTGAATGACCGGTAACACCCCCCCCCCCCCCCCCACACCCCCCCTTTTCCCCTCCCCCCCCACCATCCCCCCCACCCCCCCCCCCCCCCACCCCCCCCCCCCGCCCCCACAAAAACTCTTAAAAAAAAACTCACCCTTTGCGCCCTTTCCCCCTTCCCGGTCCCCCCCCTTTGCCCCGACCCCCTCCCCCCCCCCAACACACGCACCGTCAGAGTCAGCCAGCGTGGCCAAATTGCTGAGGTCCCTCGTCATATGCTTCGTGCAGCCGGAATCCAGGTACCAGCTCCGGTCATCCCTCGAGGCACTCGCAAGACACTTCTCTGCAGCCGCCGAAAAACACACTTCAAAATCTTCTTTCGTTTCTTCTTCCGTCACTGTCACTTTAGCTTCCTGGTGCTGCTGCTGTTTCAGTGGTACTTACTTTTCCTTCGCTTGCTTCTCCGCTTTCAGTTTAGGGCAGTCTCATCGGAAATGTCCTTCCAGCTTACAAAAATGGCACAACCGTTTCTTCCTCTCATTGTTGCCACTTCGAGCCGACACCGTGCCGAGCCGACAGTGCTTTATCCACGGTCTTATTTTCGCATCTTCTTCTCCAATCGTCGAGCAGTTTTTCCTTCACATATTCGATTTTGAACTCCTCTGTGGTCTTGCTCTCCAACGGCGTAATCAAAGCGTCGTAACTCGCCGGGAGATTGGACAAAACAATGGTTCCACCCAATGCTCCGGAAGGTCTTCTCCCATCGCAACCAGCCGATGCGACAGCTCGGTGACTTCCATCAAATGATCAGCCATGTTTCCACCCTCCGCCAACCGCAATGAACAGAGTTTCCTCAGAACATGAATTTTATTGAACAGGGAGCCACTCTCGTGATAGCTCTTCAGCGATTTCCACATATCGTTTGCAGTTGGGGACATCACATGACATAACTGATTGTTTTCGAGTACCAGACCTATTGTGGCTCGGGCTTTGCCATCTTTCGCCGTCCATTCTGGTGTCACCGGATTCAGTTTTGGCTTATTCACAACATCACTCAAGCCCTCCGTCAACAGCAGCAATTCCATCCGGAATTTCCAGCTTTCTCCATGAGAACTTTCGCCTCCGCCAACTTCTTTTGGTGCGCTCACTCGACGGTGCAAAAACGAAACAAAAAAGTCCTGTTTTCTTCACAACCGCGATTCAATTTCCACTCGCGTCGCGTTCACTGGGCCCATAACCTGTTGAGCGAATGAGAGTTATGGCCACGAGTGAAAATAAATTACGCATAAACTACTGTTTAACAAAGAACTTTATTTGAACGAAGTTTATCTCTCGGTAGCTCGAATTCAACTGAACAAAGAAAAATGTGCCAACATGGCTGATGATTTTGGCGCGTGTAGATTCGTGTAGTAGACCGAAGGAGGTCGAAAGCCAAGGAGCTCACACTGCTGTTCTCAACACAACTTTTTTCAATAGAGCATACAAATCTCTCTTGAAACAAATAAGGGGTAGTTTTGTTTGGTTATGTACCTCAAAATCATACTCAACGGCAAAGGAAAAAGCGCAAAGGTGGAGCCTATTTGAACTTGACATTGTTTCTACAAAGTTGCAATAGCATGTTGTTAAACTTTCAAATATTGTAAATCGCGTTGCGAAGAAGTGAAATGATACGGATACGTAAAAGAATGCGAGGATAACTTTTTTTAAATGGATATCATTATTAACCAAACATTAGTGATCAAATTATAGAGAAGAAAAATGATCTGAAAATTGTGTTGGAATAAGTTTATTTTTAATCGCTTTCAGATTTATGTATCAATATTCTGTTCTACTACAAAAAATATAAACGCCCTTGAATAAATCCTCGAGAATAGAGCATTGCGTCAGAACTTGAAAAAGAAAAATTATGTTTACATTTGAAAGAATCAGATTTCTGATTCATTTGAAGAATAATAAATCCTTTCAGGTTCATGTAGGGTTCAAACTGTGGAGGAATGAGTGAAATTTTAAATTCTCATTTTGTATTGCAAAAATTTGGCATATGGCGTCTACGAACGAACCAAATACAGTACCGGCTAAAACAATTATGAATCCATTCTTAACACGTGAAGTGCTTCTTTGATATTTATCTATGAAGACATCTTGAAATTATAGTTATCTGGACTATAGCGACAGTAGTAGTTTGAAAGGGGGTTTTATTGTTTACGTATACCTGATTTACTTAGAATTAATAACTACTTCCACATAATTATATATTAATAAATTTAATATTAAATTATACTTATAGCCGATTATTTGTTCAAAGGATATACATAACGTACTGAAAAGGTGATCCTTGATTGGCATTACAAGTAAAACAACAATGTCCCATATGCCTTCAACGATAGTGTTCAATCCATGGGAATAAAGAATTAGCATAATTCAGATGCTACACCATGTTTTTTTACTTAAAAAAAAACTGAAGAACAATTGAGTGAGGATTCTGTGAGGTGGTTCAAACGAAATAGTAAAAAAAAAATCATTGTGTTACTAACTCTTCCATGTATTCGAAGTCTGGATTGCTAGCAATTTCATTATCCGTAATTTTGGTCTAAATCACACAAAAAATCTCCAATTCTATTATGAAATAAAATAAAATGTGTTATTTCAATTACTTGAGACAATTGTTTCTAAGTGAATCTTAGCATGTAGGTGGAAAATATCAAACAGTTCTAAACATGTTTTGGTGTAGAACTTATAGTGCAATTCATTGCAATGATTTAATTGCATTGTTTATGACCAAAAACCACTAGCAAAAATATAATTGTTTTTTTTATTAAGAGCTATATTTCTTTTTCCTTTTCTCCCCCCCGCGTTATATCTTTTTTTTTAAAAACAAAAAATTTTTCTCACTATTTATGTTGGTTGTTTAAACCCCTCTTTATAAAGTTTTTTTTTTTTTTTTCTTTTGGCGTTTCCTTTGAAGCGCACAACCCCCAAATTTCGTATTAAAAATAAAACACTTTTTAAACAAACAACCTTAAAACAACTTTATTGACGCGGCTGGGTAGCTCAGTGGTTCCCCGTTCTGCTTACTGAGCAGATGGTCGGGAGTTAAATCCCAGGCCCGTCCCCTTCCTTGCCATTTGTCACTTGCCTCTTTCTATCACTACTAGATTTAAAATAAAAAGCAGTCTACTGCGCTTTCTTTCATTGATCGCAGCCATTTGTCACTTGCCGCTTTCGATCACTACTAAATTTAAAATAAAAAGCAGTCTACTGCGCTTTCTTTCATTGATCGCAGCACTTACCACAATGCATCCATGATCTAAAAATAACCTGCCTCACTAACACAACTATCCTTCCCTTGGCAATTGTAGAGATGCATCGGTGATCACGGTCTCTAATAACAACTATTGTCAAACTAATCATCCTTCTTCCATCCTCCCCAAAAGACCGTGAGGACGTGGCCGGCGCCGGTACTGATCTATAAATAGAATTAGTGATTTTGTACATTGAAGATGTAAAGATACTCCCAAGCTTTATCTACACTGATAGGCAAAATAAAGTGCCCACCTCATCGTTTTTTTCAATTTCTCTCATTTACGTGGTTCAAATTAAAGTAAAAACACTGTATTTTTTTTATTATCTTATTTTTTATATTCTTTTTAAGTTTCACAGGAGTTTTACTTAAAGAAAAAAAAATCAATTCGTGTTGAAAAAAAAAACAGTGACAAAATAAAGTGCCCACTTCATTTAGGCTACAGAAAACATAAATTAAAGTAAAATAAAAGCATTTCAATAATTGATGTGTCCTCCTTTGACCTTCAGGACCTCCTGCAGGCGCTTCGACATGCTCTCGACCAGGTTCTTTAGGTGCTGTGGATCTAGCTCTTCCCAGGCGCGCTCCAGGGCTTCAAAATAGTTATTTTTATTGGTAACACCAGTTTTGTCAACCCGGGCATCGAGAATCGCCCACAAATTCTCGATGGAATTAAGGTCCGGGCTTTGTGGAGGCCATTCCAGCGGTTTGATCCGACAAGACCGGAAGAAAGACTTGGTCTTCTTGGCAGTATGCTTCGGGTCGTTGTCCTGCTGGAATACGAACTTCTCTTCAAGGCCCGTCTGGATCAGCGAAACCTCCAGATTTTCTCGCAGGATGTTGATGTAAGAATCTGCCGTCATTATCCCGTCGATTTTCACAATGCTTCCCACTCCACCCCACGAAAAACACCCCCAGACCATCACATTTCCTCCTCCATGCTTCATCGTGCCTTGGATGTGGCGCTCCTGAAGCTCCTCTCCCGATCTGCACCAAACACGAACCCGCCGCTATCGGTTAAACAGCTCAAATTTTGATTCGTCCGTCCAGAGAACCGTTTTCCAGAACTCTAGGGGCTTATCAGCATGTTCCTTAGCAAACTTAAGCCGTTTGGCTTTGTTTGCCTTGCTGATAAATGGGCGCTTCCGGGCAAGTTTGCTATTCAACCCCTGTGCTACGAGACGGCGACGAACAGTTCGACCGGAAACTGATAACTGAAGGGTTTCCTGGATCTCGCGGACAGTTAACTTCGGGTTCTTCTTAACTTCGCGCATGATCTTGGTGTCCGTTCTCGCATCCGTTTTCCGCTTCCTGCCTCTGCCAGGGCGATCCACCACTGATCCAAACATTTAAAGCTTCAGAAGAATTTTGCCAACCGCTGCCTTACTGATACTGTACTTCTTAGCGACAGCCCGGTGCGATTCACCGTTTTGCACATCACGAACGACCAATTTTCGGATACACAAGGGAATTGCTTTCGAAAGCACTGCGTTCTCCATTTTTTTCAATCGAATCAAATGCGATCACGTATACAAATGCACCAGGTTGAGCCGTTTGCTTCAAAACATGTCAAAATATCAAAACATAAACAATCGAGGGGTCTTCCAATGGAAACTTATCGAAAACATATCGATTTTTGAAGTGGGCACTTTATTTTGTCACTGTTTTTTTTTTCAACACAAGTTGATTTGTTTTTTCTTTAAGTAAAACTCCTTTTTTTCAGTATTCCATAAGTGAAACTTAAAAAGAATATAAAAAATAAGATAATAAAAAAATACAGTGTGTTTACTTAAATTTGAACCAAATAAATGAGAGAAATTGAAAAAACGAAGAGGTGGGCACTTTATTTTGCCTATCAGTGTATGTTTTGTCTACTATACTTCTTCTCCTCACAAATAAACAAAAAAAAAAAAAAAAAAACAATATTCAAAAAAAAAAAATAAAAAAAAATTATTATTATTATTTTTATTAAAAAAAAAAAAAATTATTATACAATAAAAAAAAAAAAAAAAAACTCAAATCTAATTTTTTTGTTGGTTGTTTTATTAAAAAAAAAAAAAAAAAAAAAGACACAAAAAAAAAAAAACAAAAAAAAAAAAAAAAAAAAATAATAATTATATAAAGAAAAAAAAAAAAAAAAAAAAAAAAAAAAGTCAAAAAAAAAATTCCCACCGATTTTTTTGGATATTATTTTTTTTTTTTTTTTAAAAAAAAAAAAAAAAAAAATTTCAAAAAAATACAACATATTTTCTTTTCCCCCCACCAACAAACCCCCCTTTTTTTTTTTTTTTTTGAGAACATAACTTTTTTCAGCTTTACGTTGCCTCCCCTCGGATATGTGATTTGGTCGCGATAGGTGGGCCTACGCCATTAGATGGTAACCAAAGACATATCATGTCGTGGTGGTATCACATCTTGAGTATTTTTATTTAATGTCGCGTCACATATATGGCATTGATGCACTGATTTTACAGATGTGATCCAACGGACGTCCTGTCTTGGAGCCTGGAAAGCTGTTGCAGTCTGGTGGGGCTCTTTCCTCAGTGATGATGATGTGGGATTTCCTCTTGGCAGCAGCACCTTTCTTATGCATTCCCTGACATGATGAGCTGTAGCCACGCTTAAATATAAATCTAGCTAGATAGGTATATATTGATAGACAATGTGTTCAAGATTATCGACATTCGTAGGGAATCGACTGTTGGATTCACTGAGTAGAAGTTTTATTAAAACTAGGAACGTGGCGCCATTCTTATTTTGTTATTTCTCATTTCAAAGAGCCATAATAAAAATACCACACATTATAACAATGGTATACAAACAATCTTATAACGGCTTCATTCTCGATAATTTTATAACAATAGATAGGTAATAGGCGTGATGAAGCTTTACTTTGCCACCGAAAAGTGAATCTTATAGCTGACCGAGCCTCAAATAATTATTGTTAGGCTGCATATGCATGTAAGACTTTGAAACGATTTAACGACTTAGAGATTAGGATTAGACAAATAAAAAGGAGGCAATGAACGGACAAGTAAACGTTAACTTTTCCACAATAGAACTATTGAATTTAACTGAATAAAACAGAAGACAAGAACTGAATAAGGCGGACAAAGTGATCGGTCAATCAAAAAGGTATGACGAGGTATGCATCGATGACTTTCAGAGCACATAAGAACTAGACATAAATTAACTAAATTATAAACGACTGCAGAAGTTACAAAATGCCCTCTTGGCCGTAACACTGACTTACTAATTAAATAACATAAAGAGACGCAACGACCTCCCAAACTCTTAGTCCCATCAGTAAACCACAAAAATTATACGGTGGGGACTACTGAGACTTTTAACATCAGACATTACTAAAACTGGTAGAATTCCAATATCTCGACGACATAATGACAACTTATTTTTGATTCGATAAAACTGCTCAGAAAGCAGTTTTTCGCAGCACATAAATGACGAACTAAGCTACAAAAGACTGAAGAAAACACACTGACAAACTAAATAACAAAAAGACGAAACGACACCATACAAAACAGTGGACATGAACATGACTGAGAGAAAGGGGAAGCAAACTTGAAAATGTAACACCTTTTGAGGCAGTGTCAACAGCGTCTCTATGGGCGACATGATCCTTGCTCGGCTGGTGAAATGCTTCAAAAGGAGTTAAGTTATATCATTCTAACGCACAAGAACAATACAGTAGCTTCTTATTTTTGGTTCGAGATAACTGCTTCGGAAGACTCTCATAGCACATTAAGGTCACACTTCACGGACTGAACTACAAAAGACAGAAGAAATTACGAAACGCCGTATTAAACTTGCAAACGTAACACTGACGAACAAAAAGACAATTGTAAAAAAAAAACAGACGAAAAGACTCAAAATTCTCAAACGTGGCTCCTTCCGAGTCATTTGCAACAGCGTCTTCTTGGACGACATGTTCCGTGTACGGCTGGCAAAATGATTCGAAAGGATTTACGCAACGATATCATCAAAGGCCTGGCGTAGTAAAACTTAAAAAAAAAAAAAATATTTCAGCTTTACGTTGGTAGATTTTTAATTTATATTAACACAGCCGAAAAGGAAAATATTACACTCTCACTCTTTGAGTGATCCTTGTTTAAAAGTTAAAGAGTAATATCCACTACCATAAAAATCATAGCTTATAGAGGTTGCATAATGAACCTCTACAATAACAACAACCTTTAGAAATCAACCCTTACCTAGTCTGATCAGATTATGTATTGATAATTTTTTTCATTCATATCAAAACACATGTGGTCGGTAGTATACATTTTATTTGGATATATTTCAATCGCCATCACTGTAGTGGTAATGTGCAATTGAACGTTGCAAGAACGTAAGATTATTTATTGACTTTATGTTGCGTTCTCATTATGTTGCGCATGTGGCTCTAAGAACGCATTTTGAAAACCTTAAGTATCATAACGCTTCATAGGAACAAGAGTGTACCTTATTTATTATGTGGCATTGGAGGACAACATTACTTCATAATAAACATCACATACACTGGAAAATATTAGGTATGCAACGTCATTTTTTTTTTTTTTTTTTTTTTTTTTTTTTTTTTTTTTTATTTGTTTCAAATTTATTCATATTTACATTTCATGTTAATCTAGGTGCTCCAGCTACTACCGTAACGTATCAACCTTAATTGTTAAAATATGTACCTAATTTTGTTTACATTGTTCATGCCTTAGCAGTTCAGTATTTTAAACAGGTTTTTATTCCTGTGTGTCAGTATAACAATAATATTCTTAAAACTAAAAACAAACTAAAATTAATCTTAACTAAGCATAAAGGGAATTAATCATTGCAATAGAAGATTGCTACGATTTTTGTCTGAAATTATTAATTATTTTGTTGGACATTTGTTCTAAAGTCTCAACATTCGAAATTCTATGTACTTCGTTAGTACTGTACCAAGAAGGCAGCTTCAAAATCATCTTCAGAACTTTGTTCTGAATCCTTTGAAGTATTTTTTTCCTGGTAGCACAACAACTAGACCATATTGGAACAGCATAAAGCATGGCCGGTCTAAAAATTTGTTTAAATATTAGTAGTTTGTTCTTTAGACAAAGTTTGGATTTTCTGTTTATAAGAGGATATAAACATTTTATATATTTATTACATTTGGCTTGAATGTCTTCAATGTGATTTTTAAAATTTAATTTTTGATCAAGTAATAGACCAAGGTATTTCACTTCGCTTGACCAGAAAATTGGAACACCGCTCATAGTAACGATGTGACTACTACTAGGTTTCAAAAAAGAAGCTCTAGGTTTATGTGGGAATATTATTAGTTGAGTTTTAGAAGCGTTGGGAGAAATCTTCCATTTCTGTAAATAAGAAGAGAAAATGTCCAAACTTTTCTGCAGTCTCCTGCAAATGACACGAAGACTTCTTCCTTTAGCGGAGATGCCTGTGTCATCAGCAAACAAGGATTTCTGACAACCCTGAGGCAAATCAGGGAGGTCGGAAGTAAAAATGTTATATAGTATCGGCCCAAGAATGCTACCCTGAGGAACTCCAGCTCTAACAGGTAGTCGATCAGATTTGGAATTCTGATAATTTACCTGCAGAGTTCTGTCAGTTAAATAATTTTGAATTAATTTTATAATATAGAGCGGAAAATTAAAGTTTTTCAATTTAGCAATCAAACCTTCATGCCAAACACTGTCGAATGCTTTTTCTATGTCTAGAAGAGCAACTCCAGTTGAGCAGCCTTCAGATTTGTTTGAACGAATTAAATTAGTAACTCTCAAAAGTTGATGAGTAGTTGAATGGCCATGGCGAAATCCAAATTGCTCATCTGCAAAAATTGAGTTTGTATTGATGTGAAGCATCATTCTATTCAAAATTAGCTTTTCAAAATGTTTACTGATTGAAGGAAGTAAACTTATTGGTCTGTAGCTAGAAGCTTCAGCTGGATCTTTCTCGGGCTTCAAAATTGGAACAACTTTGGCATTTTTCCATTTACCAGGAAAGTATGACAAATGAAAACATTTATCAAATAATTATACCATGAAAGACAAGGTACTCACTGGAAGTTTTTTGATGAGTATATAGAAAATTCCATCATATGTTTCATTGAAATTTCTCTTGAGCTCATTGAAATTTTCATTACCACGCATCGGTTGCTTGAAAAGCAACGTCCCGGAGAAAATAGCCAACATTTTTTATTAGTATCCATGTATATATCTCTATTCGCCATGTTAACACTAGCCATCACGTTGGACATTCAATAAACGAAATATTAACAGTAAATTCGAGCCGAACTGCAACACAGTAGACCGATTATGTGTAAACATATTCAGTGTACGGGGTAGGTTAGATTCGTTGTTGTACCTATGTACAATAATGGATTAGTTGCAGATAATAGATTAGGTTAGTTGCTGGTATTTATCAAATGTGAGCTCTAACTCTTCTGGCCAATATTCACTAACTCTAATTATTTTGCAGTTTAAGAAGCAAGTGTGTTCATAGCTCAAGGCCGTTTTTCTGTTGCCTGAGTTGAGAAGATGCGAATTTATCCACCGAAACCCTTGCCGCGCTAATGAAAACTAATGATTTCATTTCCACGCTGGTGTCTGGCGTAACAACTGAGGCCCGTCCCCTTTTGTATAGTTTGATTCGCATTTCCTTCGTAAATCCTGTCATGTTATGGTACCTGATGCCATTATATAAAACTGACCCGGCATGGCGAGCAGCTATCAGTAATACATAGGGGCTATTCATAAACCACGTAGACTTTTCTGGGGTAAGGGGGGGGGGGGGGGGGTCTGGCCAAAGTCTACGGTCGATACAAAATTTCAAAAAAATGTATGGAAAAAAGTCTACGTTGGGGGGAGGGGGTCTGAGATTATCAAAAATAAGTCTACGTGGTTTATGAACGGGCCCATATCAACTCTAAGCAGCAGCACACTCTACTACCTAGCAGCAGGAGTGTGTGACAATAAGAGGACCAGAATTATTAACGTTACCTGCTGCTGGCCATCCGCAACGACGAGGAGCTGAATAAACTTTCCTCCATTTCACAGGGTGGTGTCCTGCCAAACGTACTGCAGCTCAAGAAGACTGAGAAGGAAATTTCAATCGCGAACCAAGTTCCCTCCGTAAACAACTAAAATCCGTCCTTTTCAGGACGATCAAATCAAGTTGCCAACTAAAGAGTTGTTTGAAATTTCTTTTGAGCTCATCCAAATTTTCATTACCACGCACTGGCTCAACATGGCGTTGCTTAAAAATGGCCAAATCAATCGCCCACATCATCTTCGTGGTCAAGTGGTTAGCGGCGTCGCCTGTCGTTCAAGTGGTTGCCATGAAGTTGAGGTTTCGATTCCCGCTCCAGCCTGTGGAACTTTTTGCAAAACGAAAATGTCCAAACTGGTCCACTGGGTGTTAGGTTAAGTTGTTCGTAATTCGCTCTACATCCAACATAAAAAAGCAAGATTGTAATATAATTTCGCATGATTTTGTTCCATTTCGTGCTGTGGATCGTTAGTTGTAGGAAAAATCCAACATTGGTTGTGGGCAAAAAAGCAACACAGTAATTCGCTTTGAAAAATTAAATATGTGCGTGAGGTTGTGCGCAGCGGTTGAGTAAGAGAGCCCGAAAGTCAGATGACTCACAAAAATAAATTGTGATAATCTGAGACCGAGATTTGAAAAGTGGCTGTCAACATGGCGGCCCTTGATGGCAACCATTCAGCCACTTTGACAAACTAAGAGAAGTGTAATAGAAACCTTACATTTGGTTCGCTTGGCGAGGAATTCAGGGTACAGCATTGAAGCAAATGGATATCTTTTACACCAAGCTGTGTGCAACCTGTCGCTATCACACACTTGCATGGCTTTGTTTATTTCATAAAACGCTTTGTCGATGATCAGTGAGATCAAAAATAGAACACTTGACGGCGGCATTACAACAGTGGCCAATAGCGTAGCACCATTTTGTGCTTTCGACTCATCCATATTGTATATTGATATGTTGATGATGATTGAATAAGGACACTACAGCGATTAATTTGTTTCGAGCTATTTGTGCCTGCGAGTCGCTTGTACACATGTGCATAGCTTCATTTGTACCATAAAACGCTTAGTGGATCAAAATGGGCAAAATTGCCTTTTCTGAATCATGCGGATGATAGCAAAAACTGCAATTGCAATTTTTTGGTACCTTCTCAACGTTTGGGTGTATGTTCATTGCTCAGTCTGTACAATCTACAGTTGCAGATGGTGTAAATGTTCATTTTTATCGTAATATTACGTGCTGCCAAACACTCAGGCCGTCCTGCAGCTCAAGAAGACTGACAAGAACATTTTAATCGCGAACCATGTTCCCTCCGTAAACACAGGACCCATTTAACACTAGCAAGCACGTTGGACATTCAACAAACAAACTATCATTAACAGTTTATTCGAGCCGAACTGCAGTTTCTATAAATTTTCGTGGACAACCAATAGCGGAAGAAGAACCGGAGCCTCACACACCAATAGCATAGGGTTTCATGGTTCTTTAGACTGAATAAAATATAGTAGAAATTTATCAATTCGATGACATCAATTTCTTCACATCAACTAGCAGTCCTACGTCAACTTTGCAGTTATGTCACTGACATAACTCACCCTTTCGTTCTTTTTTTAAAACAGATGGATTTACTAATTTCCACCTTTTAAAATATATATGATGGATGATATGTACTACCACCCATTGTAGCACGGAAGTCCGACAGCAATGGGCTCCCCTCTCTGTTAGACTTGACCAAGCTTTAATAACCACTGATTATCCTAATCATGCCATTGTATGAAGGGCCCAAAAGGAGTTGGGTGGATCGATATGCAGCATCACTTATACACGCAGAGAAATACAGCATATTAGAATCAAATATACGAGGGTTTTGATTCAAATAGATGATTTTGGTTGAATAAAAAAAAATTTATTTGTTTTTAATGCCACTCAGCGTTGGTTTAAAAAAAAATATATTTGAATCAACAATACAACCATTTGATTTGAAAACAAAATCTTTTCAAAACGGCATGATGTTTTGTGCATATTTGTGTATCTCCTTCGTGCCATTTTATAATACGAAAACTGCACAATGGACTCGCCGGCGGAGATTTTTATCAAGGAACTTGAAGTAGAGACGTAGGATGTGGATGAATGTGAAATTACGGAGTTATTAAAATCGTTTCAGCTGCGTGAAGCAGTCTTTGGTGCAGTCCTAGGTATGTAAATTTATATTACTTATGCCAAAAATTCTAATTTTAGGGCTTATTTCAGCAAACCAGTACACCATTGACATTTTGAAATTTATCTAACGGAAGGAGGTGCAAGAGCTGATAAAGGAGCCATTTTTTGCGGAAAGGACAAAAAGCATGCATGATACAAACGCATGGAGAAAAAAATTGGTAAGTAAACCATAATAATTCATAAAAATCAAATCAGAAATCTCCTTTTTTATGATCCAGAATCTTTCTCCGTTGGTTGAATCGGCATTTTCTTCTCCGTCTACACCACCCTGTAACAAGCGAGCCAACAAGACGTCTCAAAACCTGAAAGTAATTATGTGAACATTGTAAATATTGTTTAAAAAATATCTTTAAACCTTGGTCTTTACTTTTATCACATAAAATAAAGAAAATTCAAAGCATACCTGAAATTGAATTATTAAAATCTACCAGATTTTTTTAAAAAACAAATCCAATTTTATTTTGAGTCAAAACGTTTTTGTATTGATTTAAAAAGAAGCACGTAATTGAAGTAAAAAAAAGTATATTTGATTCAAATAACGATATGCTAGATTCAAATAAAACTATTTTTGAATCTACATCCAGTCGTATGGAAGCTTGATTGTAAAAACAAAAAAATGTTTGCTTTGAAACTAATAACGTTTATATTTGATTCAAAGAAAATTGCAATTAGGCCCTGAGTCAAAAATATTTTGCTTTGAATTCAAAGTGATTTTTGATACAAATAACTATTTTTCTGCGTGTACGCATCACTAAACTTATACGTATCCACAGGGATATAAAGAATCTTCTTCCAACAACAAGATTGAACAACTGGCCAAAAGAGCGAGCTATCTAACATGATGTTGCCCCAATGGGCGGGGAGAAGAGCCCGCCCTCTATTCACAAACTGTTAGCAATGGGAAGTTGGCATTCCCACTCTCCCCATCCAGAGTGCTTCAATCGGGTGCCCTGATGGTCCCTCTCATTCCCATGAAATATTTATATAATGGCGTATATATTTATGCAAATGAAAAATACTACAAGCATTCGTATCTATAATAGAAAAACTGCCCCCATATTAATCTCATTGTTCCTATATTCATCCTACGATGAATCAAACAATTGGGCACTTGAAGGATCGGTTTCGTTTTCTAATAATGTTTGCTTACGTTAAATAACTACAACAAACATTACTAACTAATCCTTCAACTGCCTAATTGTTTGATTCATCGTAGGATGAATATTGGAACAATGAGATTAATATGGGGGCAGTTCCCCTATATGATCTTCATTCGGTTGATCCTGAAATGCAAGAAATGTTATAAAATGTTAAAGTGTAGAATTCTGTGGTTCGCGCTAAGCACGTTTTCGTTCGTTTTCAGCGATAGCAGCATTTCACCAAAATCTTGATTTGAGGTATCCTGAAAAAGTTTATTAAATCTATTGAAATTTTACAAAACTAACATTTATACATTTTAATTTATTGTTGCCATGGTCACTATTTGCTACTTGGTGTTGATTTCATAACAGCAATTCACTTATTTTTGCTGACCTGATAGTTATTGCTATCGAGTTAGGAAAGGGAAGATTTAACTGGAAGGGAGTTAAAGATAAATGGGCAAAAACAAAACAATAAGGAATGTTTAAATCATCTATGAAGTAAAATCAATAAAACAATATTACCAAATATAATGATATTGTAAAATTATCAAATATAATGATATTGTAAACACTAGCCAAATGGCACACAGCGCTGCATGGATCAGATCAGCTCCGAATTGGTAAAAAGTTAATTTGCAAACTGGAAATAAAAAATACATTCAGCAATATGTGCAAAAGCCTACCACAGATTCCGTAATTTTCAAAAGCCTACCAGATGTAATTTTCTGCTTTATATACTGGACATATTTGGAATGCTAGATGTCATAAATTGAAGGTGTATTTCGTGTTTAAGCCAGGTACCGCATAAATCAGGTTTGGTGTATGAAAATGTGAAGATCATAATATGATGTATGATGTATGATATGTACTACACCCCATTGTAGCACGGAAACTAAGTCCGACAGCAATGGGCTCTCCTCTCTGTTAGACTTGATCAAGCTTTAATAACCACTGATTATCCTCATCTTGCCGTTGTATGAAGGGCCAAAAAGGGGTTGGGTGGATCGATATGCAACATCACTTATATGTATCCACAGGGATATAAAGAATCTCCTTCCAACAACAAGACTGAACAATTGGTCAAAAGAGCAAGCTATCTAACATGAGGAAGCCCCAATGGGCGGGGAGAAGAGCCCGCCCTCTATTCACAAACTGTTAGCAATGGGGAGTTGGCATTCCCACTCTCCCCATCCAGAGTGCTTCAATCGGGTGCCCTTATGGTCCCTCCCATTCCCATGAATATAATGGTGTATATATTTTTGTAAATGAAAAATACTGCAAGCATTCGTATCTATAATATATGATCTTCATTCGGTTGATCCTGAAATGCAAGAAATGTTGTAAAGTGCTAAAGTGTAGAAATCTGTGTTTCGCGCTTAAGCAAGTTTTTGTTCGTTTCCAGCGATAGCAGCATTTCACCACTATCTTAAATTGAGGTATCCTGAAAAAGTTTGTATAATAGATTATAATAGCTTTATTGAAATTTTACAAAACTTTAGAATGTATACATTTTAATTTACTGTTGCCATGGTCACAATTTGCTACTTGATGCTGATTTTATAACAGCAATCCGCTTTTATTTTTGCTTACCTTATAGTTATTGCTACTGAGTTAGGCAAGGGAAGATTTAACTGGAAGGGAGTTAAAGATAAATGGGCAAAAAAAAACAATAAGTAATCTTTGAATAATCTATGAAGTAAAATAAATAAAACAATATTACCAAACATAATGATATTGTAAGTTATGATGAAGTAATGACAAAGATTGAAATGTAAAATCAAACACTAGCCAAATGGCACACAGCGCTGCATGAATCAGATCAGCTCAGAATTGGTAAAAAGTCCATCTGCATACCCGAAGTGAAAAATACATTCAGCAATAAGGAGTGTATCGAAAAGTAGTTATAAACATTCGAAGCGTTATTACGCATAAACTACTGTATATATTTTTAGCGTGTAGGCGCCATTTGCTTTGTTTACATGTCAAAAATGATTATTCGGTTCATTCATTTCCGTTGATAAAGTTGTATTCAAAATGTCGCGAATTGAATTTGAGACTAAAAAGAAAATTCTGCACACTTGGTGCACCGAAAAGGGTGTTACTTACAACCAGATTGCGAAAAGAGTAAATGTTCACCCGGCAAGTGTAAAACGCATCATCGAAAAGTTTGGTAAGGAGTGCTCCCTCAAGGATTTACCAAGAAGTGGCCGGAAACCCGGCTCCAGCAACCCCGATTTGGACCAAAAAGTTGTGGATTATATTCAACGGAACAAATCTGCCTCTACTCGCGATCTAGCCAAGAAGTTCAGGACCAGCATCGGAATGATTTAACGAATCAAGCGCAGGAATGACTTGAAGACGTACAAAAAGCAGAAAGTGCCCAAACAAACTCCGGAACAAAAGTCTCGTGCCAAAACCAGGGCTCGAAAGCTGTACAGCTGCATTTTGGACAATGTCGACCAGTGCATTTTGATGGATGACGAAACATACGTTAAAGAAGATTCAAGAACGCTACCGGGGCCGCAGTTTTATACTAAATCTGTTGGGGAACGTGTGCCAACCGCAGATACGACTGTTGCGATGGAAAAATTCGGTCAGAAGGTGCTCATTTGGCAAGCTATTTGCACATGTGGCTTGCGTTCTTCAATTTTCTATACAAAAGGAACTATAAATGCTGAGATTTATCAAAAGGAATGTTTGAAGAACAGGTTGCTACCATTGTATAGAAAGCACCAGTCCCCTCCTCTCTTCTGGCCAGATTTGGCATCGGCACATTACGCCAAATCCACTCTACAGTGGCTGACGGAGAATAACATCAAGTTCGTAGAAAAAGACATCAACCCACCAAACTGTCCCCAGTTGCGACCGATCGAACGCTATTGGGCAATAGTCAAGCGTATATTTAAGAAGGATGGTACAGTGTCCCAAAACATGACCGATTTTAAGAAAAATTGGGCAGCGGCATCCAGGAAGTGCACAAAGGTCACTGTGCAGAATTTGATGGCAGGTGTCAAATCAAAGGTACGGGCATTCTACAGAAATGAACATGATGACTAGTTTTTCCGTTTGGATCTTTTGTAAACATGTTAAGCTATAATAAACTGAAATAGTATGTTAATTTTAACCATGTTTTCATGCCTATTTTATTATTTGGAAGTTTATAACTACTTTTCGATACACTTCCTTAACCCCTATCACATTCTTTTACAATATAAAAAAAAACCCTCAATATTCCACCTCATTAGTATAGTTTTTTGTTTGAATATATGAATATACGTTAAATACATATAATATTAAAAAATCAAAATTCCATCATATCAGAATATACGGAACTCAATAAACCAAAACGAAAAAAATTAAAAATAAATGACAAGAAATTCTTCGATAACTCTTTTTTTCCTACTGGGCCCCTAAATGACTCTCCACGTCTTAAAATAGAAAATGTAGGATCATAAACAATTATATTTGTAAAGTCTGCATGTCTGCTGATCCTGCTGCAATTGTAGACGGACTTGCATTATCATAGCCACGGGGGAAGAAAACAATTCAAAACCATTACACAATACCTGGGAGTTCTATGGATGATCTGAAATTATATACCGTATAAAGAATACTTCCATTTTTCGTGGTAGGGTAAGAATTCAGCATGCTACTTTACCGGGGTCACGCTGCCTACATCGCCTTGGTGCGTCTGCCACCTAATGTATAGTTGACGCGATACAGCGTTTCTTACTCAACCGCTGGATGCCAGGACAGACGCTGTTTGAGCCGCACCTCCTTGGTGGAGAGACGCTCGGCACGCACCTCCTCAATCTAGCTGAAGTCAGAAGGACAACAGTGCCCAGGCTGCCTTACCAGCTAAGTACGCAACCCTTAGCTGGCGGTCTTTGTCATCTCTTGACCCGTGGAAGCATGAGGTAGGAACTTGTGAGGACCTAGCTATGTTGCGGGGACGCACGCTCCATCCCAGGTGTCTACTCACCATTTTGCAGCCCTAAAAACTAACACAATACAATATAAATAAAACCACTAACCAAACCCCTATAAAATACCCCCCATAAAAAAAAAACAAACACTAAAAAAATATAAACCCCCCCAACAACAAACCAAACAAAACCAAAAAAAAAAAAAAAAAAATCACAGAAACCTCCACACTTTTTTCATTTCATAACAAAAAAAAAAAAAACAATATTACCAAACATAATAATATTGTAATTATATAATAATGACAAAGATTGAAATGTAAAATCAAACACTAGCCAAATGGCACACAGCGCTGCATGAATCAGATCAGCTCAGATTTGGTAAAAAGTCCATCTGCATACCCGAAGTGAAAAATACATTCAGCAATAAGGAGTGTATCGAAAAGTAGTTATAAACATTCGAAGCCTTATTACGCATAAACTACTGTATATATTTTTAGCGTGTAGGCGCCATTTGCTTTGTTTACATGTCAAAAATGATTATTCGGTTCATTCATTTCCGTTGATAAAGTTGTATTCAAAATGTCGCGAATTGAATTTGAGACTAAAAAGAAAATTCTGCACACTTGGTGCACCGAAAAGGGTGTTACTTACAACCAGATTGCGAAAAGAGTAAATGTTCACCCGGCAAGTGTAAAACGCATCATCGAAAAGTTTGGTAAGGAGTGCTCCCTCAAGGATTTACCAAGAAGTGGCCGGAAACCCGGCTCCAGCAACCCCGATTTGGACCAAAAAGTTGTGGATTATATTCAACGGAACAAATCTGCCTCTACTCGCGATCTAGCCAAGAAGTTCAGGACCAGCATCGGAATGATTTAAAGAATCAAGCGCAGGAATGACTTGAAGACGTACAAAAAGCAGAAAGTGCCCAAACAAACTCCGGAACAAAAGTCTCGTGCCAAAACCATGGGCTCGAAAGCTGTACAGCTGCATTTTGGACAATGTCGACCAGTGCATTTTGATGGATGACGAAACATACGTTAAAGAAGATTCAAGAACGCTACCGGGGCCGCAGTTTTATACTAAATCTGTTGGGGAACGTGTGCCAACCGCAGATACGACTGTTGCGATGGAAAAATTCGGTCAGAAGGTGCTCATTTGGCAAGCTATTTGCACATGTGGCTTGCGTTCTTCAATTTTCTATACAAAAGGAACTATAAATGCTGAGATTTATCAAAAGGAATGTTTGAAGAACAGGTTGCTACCATTGTATAGAAAGCACCAGTCCCCTCCTCTCTTCTGGCCAGATTTGGCATCGGCACATTACGCCAAATCCACTCTACAGTGGCTGACGGAGAATAACATCAAGTTCGTAGAAAAAGACATCAACCCACCAAACTGTCCCCAGTTGCGACCGATCGAACGCTATTGGGCAATAGTCAAGCGTATATTTAAGAAGGATGGTACAGTGTCCCAAAACATGACCGATTTTAAGAAAAATTAGGCAGCGGCATCCAGGAAGTGCACAAAGGTCACTGTGCAGAATTTGATGGCAGGTGTCAAATCAAAGGTACGGGCATTCTACAGAAATGAACATGATGACTAGTTTTTCCGTTTGGATCTTTTGTAAACATGTTAAACTATAATAAACTGAAATAGTATGTTAATTTTAACCATGTTTTCATGCCTATTTTATTATTTGGAAGTTTATAACTACTTTTCGATACACTCCTTAATTGCAAAAGCCTACCACAAATTCCGTAATTTTCAAAAGCCTACCACAGATGTAATTTTCTGCGTTATATACTGGACATATATGGAATGCTAGATGTCATAAATTGAAGGTTTATTTCGTGTTTAAGTCAGATACCGTTAAATCAGGTTTGTTGTATGAAAATGTGAAGGTCATGATATGATGGAAATAATACGATGTTGTAAATAAATACTACATAATGTACATATAATAATTAAATGCCGTTATTTGCCTCTTCCGCTGCGATGTTAGATGATTGAAACTCTAAAATAGCGAAAATTCCAACGTGATATAATGAAATAAAGTTTATAACCTGGCAGCCTAGCATAATAGCAAAGAATATGAGTATGACTACTGCCCAAAAACGGAAACTCAATAAATCCAAAACGAAAAAAATTAAAAATAAATGACAAGAAATTCTTCGATAACTCTTTTTTCCTACTGGGCCCCTAAATGACTCTCCACGTCTTTAAAATAGAAAATGTAGGATCATAAACAATTATATTTGTAAAGTCTGCATGTCTGCTGATCCTGCTGCAATTGTAGACGGACTTGCATTATCATAGCCACGGGGGAAGAAAACAATTCAAAACCATTACACAATACCTGGGAGTTCTATGGATGATCTGAAATTATATACCGTATAAAGAATACTTCCATTTTTCGTGGTAGGGTAAGAATTCAGCATGCTACTTTACCGGGGTCACGCTGCCTACATCGCCTTGGTGCGTCTGCCACCTAATGTATAGTTGACGCGATACAGCGTTTCTTACTCAACCGCTGGATGCCAGGACAGACGCTGTTTGAGCCGCACCTCCTTGGTGGAGAGACGCTCGGCACGCACCTCCTCAATCTAGCTGAAGTCAGAAGGACAACAGTGCCCAGGCTGCCTTACCAGCTAAGTACGCAACCCTTAGCTGGCGGTCTTTGTCATCTCTTGACCCGTGGAAGCATGAGGTAGGAACTTGTGAGGACCTAGCTATGTTGCGGGGACGCACGCTCCATCCCAGGTGTCTACTCACCATTTTGCAGCCCTGAAAATGTGAAGATCATAATATGATGGAAATAATACGGTGTTGTAAAGAAATACTACATAATGTACATATAATAATTAAATGATTGAAACTCTAAAGTAGCGAAAATTCCAGCGTGATATAATGAAATAAAGTTGATCACCTGGCAGCCTAGCAAAATAGTAAAGAAAATTTAAGCAAACAATTGTGCGAAATAAATTTCATATGAGTATAATTACTGCCCAAAAAGGGAAACTCAATAAATCCAAAACGAAAAAAAATTAAAAATAAATGACAGGAAATTCTTCGATAACTCTTTTTTCCTTATGGGCCCATAAATGATTCTTTATGTCTGTCCCTCTCGCGGGTCAAATTTTTCACCTTGTCGATGGTGAGAGGGCTTATCTCATGCTATAAACATGCATGTGAGACCAAGAATTTGACCAGTAGTGAAAGTATCACATATTCTGCACATTTATTTCACTGCCACGTCGTATAGCGTTTATATAAAGGCACTAACATCAGGTGTGATACTGGCGCAATTCACTCTTAGACTTCTTACTTTCAATCAAAGGGAAACGACTAAAAGTACAATTTTCATTTTCGTGGCAACTTATGTTGTTGTTTATCCATTTGTTTTATGGAATGAATAACCCAAATACTTGGTTTGCTCATGGTATAATAAGTGAAAGTAATTGCAAATTTTCGAAAAGGGTGAATGTTTTGATTATGGTAAATATCTGACGGTTCGAAATGAAGCACATAACCACCGAAAAGTGTTACTTTAGACTAACGATGACAAGCATGTATATTAGAGATAGGACGCGGAGGGCCCGCTTAGGAAGCACGAGCAGTAGATTCATCTTTTCCTTGCAGTTTATTTCAGTAACAGTGCTGAGGGTCCGCTCAATGAGGGTTTAGTATTTGACTTACTTTAGCAGGGGGGGTATGTTTTAATCACGGTAGTTCCATTTCAATTCCATTTCGATTCCGTTTCGGTTCCATTCCAAACTAAATAGCTCGGGGCTGTAAAATGAACGCCATCGGCATTAGACAACCTGACTGACTGACCCTTATAACACACTTTAAAATGGAAGCTCATTACATACTAATTCAAATTTTTAGGGTTATTATTAGAAGATATTGCAGTGCTGTAGATAGCTAACATAGGCTCACCATTAAATTGAGGGTTGTCTAGAAATATCGTTAGCTGTATGAATAATAAATATTATGCGTACTCTTGTTGCAATACTTCTTGGGGTTGACTTCAGTACTACTAGTTGTCAACATAGACTACATCAATGGCCTGAATGTCGTCACTAAGAACTATTGTTTGGCAATTTACATGTCTTTTTGAAATCTAGTTACTACTGCATACGGCCTGGTGATGACTGCAGGACTGGGGGCTGTTAACTTAGACGGCACTTTGCCCCGGAACAAAGCTCGTGACATTTAGGATAGGGTATTAATTTGAGCTTCTATTTTACGACTGCATAACAAAACAACATCTTGGGAAAATTTAAACTGAAATTTTGAAAAATACTACGGTCCAATACTAATTACTTCAACTAGTGCTTAAGCGGCCAACATAGGCTATTGCTTCTAAGGTATTGGTCGTAGTAGAGGTGACGTTGGGAAAGGGTCTAGTCTTGACAACCAAGCTGACACGCAGCTCCAGCTAGATACCCTCAAAAAAAAAAAAAATAAAAAAAAAATAAATAAATAAATAAATAAATAAATGATTCTTTATGTCTGTAAAATAGAAAATGTTGGATCATAAACAATGTTAGTTTTTCAATAAATTATTTTGGACGCTGATTTTTTTTTTTGTGGAATTACATAATCCTCTCTCTAAAAAAAATTATAAAACCATCCTATCTTTTCAAATACATAACGTAAGTTAGTTCCACCTTCTAAAATATATAATATAAACATTGTTTTACTACCATCTACCACGGCAGACACTACGCAGACGCAGACAGACGCAGACGGGTTGCTCTCTGAGGTTGTTAAGGTAAATGACGACGAGAGAAACATAACCGGTAACATTAGAAGTTGTGTCTTTCAAAAACCTCTAATTAGAAATTGATTTCTGTCACATGTAGCCTTTAGGAAGCGTAAAACAAAAATTTCACATCGCTAGAACTGTTCTGTACCATTGGCGGTATATGAGCACGATCAAGCGGGAACTTTTTTGCCTGTCGTGGGAATCCCCTTCCCTTTACCTATCCCGCACTGGGGTAGCTAGGCAAGAGATCGTCTGCCTGATCGGATGCCGCCTTTCAAACATGCCCTACGCTCAATTTCAACTACTTCTATTCAATTTCACAACCTGTCGTGCTCTTTTCCTATCAATACTTTCTCTTCACATCTTTGGTTCTAGCAGAAATGGCTGTGCACTCCTAGGGTTGCATGTTGATAAGAAGGATATTTCCAATTTCAAACAAAGGTAATATTATTTTATTTCATAAAAATAACTGAAACAAATCATTCATCGTTATTTCGAAGGAATTCTCGCACTTTTCTGTTCTGCTCATTAGCCGGCGCACACCTTCTTCAGTCATGGTTTTGGCTAGCTGATTCCACAAATTCTTCATCTGGCCAATTTCACTGGTGACTGCTCCCTTCATTTTCAGTTTCCGCTGAATTATTGCCCAATAATTCTCTATTGGACAGAACTGGGGAGAATTTGGTGGATTCAGCTCTTTTGGTATGAACTGGACCCCGTTATCGTTGTACCATTGTAGCACTTCCTTACTGTAATGCCAGCTGGTTAGATCTTGCCAAAACGTAACTGGGCCGTCATGGGACTTAACGAAGGGTAAAATCCGATTGTAGAGGCACTCCGTTTTGTACACTTCCAAGTTCATTGTTTTATCCGTCACAAAAACTCTGATTTTCTTGCCAGATACCTTGCCCAATCGGAAAGAAAACTTGAATCTGCACGAACCTTGCCGCAAGCAGGAGTCTTGCAAACTTGAGCCCCTGGTTTTGTTTGAAATCTGCTTTAGAATATGTTTCATCATCGATCAAGAGACACCCATCGACCTTCGAGGCTTCGGTTGGGTTGTTTACTTGCTCGGTAACATTTATAACCTCCTAGGAGACGGATTCGCCGCACAGTACAACGGTTTGCATTCAGTTTTTTCGTCAAATCAATCAAGATGTTGGGGGGGGGGGGGGGGGGGGGTTGGGATTGCTCATTAACACTTCCGGTCCGCGTCCTAGCATCTTGCTGTGAAGTACCTGGTGGTCACTCACCCACCGATTACCTGTCGATCTGCCAAATTTTGGATTTTTTTTACCGTCTGCTTTGAATTATCTCAAATTGTAATATTACGCCCACTATATCACAAAATATTGCGAGTAGTTGAACGGATTGGAGATAAGAAAAACATTGGGTGCAGGACCAAGTCTCCCCCGGTTGGTGCCAAATTAATGAGCGTAGGAATCAATAGAATCAATAACAGTTACTAATGCTATGATGGGCCACCAATCGGAGGGGGGCTCAACGTGTCTTATCTCTATTTGCAAGATATCCACAGAAAAGGGGGCATGCCGCTGCTCATGCCTTACTATTACCTACACAGGCAGAAAAAGCGACCACCATTATTTACGAGTTTACGATGATTAGGTCATGCCGGACTATTCGGGGTGCGGTGCAACTTGCGTTCGATGTTCTGTTGCTTGAAGGAGCGGACCCATGCTTTTGGCGGTTAGTGCTAGTTACATACTTTCAGCGTATCGTTAACCAAAACGAACCCTGCTGCTGACTTTTTCCCAACTATCCAACATCCCAGTGATTTCTCGTGGAAGTGCAGAGGATTTCTGGGCTTCCTTCTAAGCGAGTATCACGTCAACACGTTCCTTACCATTCCCTACTTGACCAGCATTCGGGCACGGCCGGCGCCGGTATTGCTTCATAATGGGTCATCAGTTTTTACACAGCAGCACATCAGCAACACATTCAACTGACCTACTCCCAATATTAATTGGTGAACTAAGGAATGACTTGGCAGACTCAAATGCCATTCTTGCATCCGATGTAAAATCACATTTTGATGAAATCGCAAAAACGTTTTCTGCACCAGACACAAACTCTGCCACCTAAAAACAACTTGGCCCGCAAACTGCAAAACATGCAAAATGTCATTGGACTAAACCCAAGCTGGCGAATCATAGGCAATAAAAAAGTATGGAAACGCGACTGGGCGGAATATGATGCCAAGCAGCATTCCCGTCGCCTTCAGGAAAAAAGGGAAGCAAAAGCCAAACGTAGGCGCAAGCAACGAAAGGAAAATTACTCTAATTACACTAGTCGGCAGTGTTTCACTCCCTTCAAGTATATATGTTGAATTTTATAGATTTCGCCACGCTGAATTCAAATATGGGCTCAGAAATGCTGTAACACGTCCAGTTTTTGAGAAAAATGTTTAAAATTCACAAAAACACGTATTTCCGTAGTAATATGATATACCTCATCAACAACCAGAATATTGGCTCTGCCCTTTGCAAGTTGGACTTGGATTTTATGGAATGGACCTCCCTGAATCCATTCGTGAACACAGATTTTTCGTAACACGTAAGATTGATGAAATAAACCGGGATTTCATTCACAAAATTACGAATTTTCATAAAAATCAAGATTTTCTATTTTGAAAACATGAATTTCAGCTCCGCCCTTTGAATGCTGGGCTTGGATTTTATGAAATGGACCTCCCTGAATCCATTCGTGAACACAGATTTTCCGTAACACGTAAGATTAATGAAATAAACCGGGTTTTCATTCACAAAATTACGAATTTTCATGAAAATCAAAATTTCTTATTTTGAAAACATGAATTTTCGTTCCGCCCTTCGAATGTTGGGTTTGGATTTTATGAAATAAACCTCCCTGAATCCATTCGTGAACACAGATTTTTCGTAACACGTAAGATTGATGAAATAAACCGGGATTTCATTCACAAAATTACGAATTTTTATAAAAATCAAGATTTTCTATTTTGAAAACATGAATTTCAGCTCCGCCCTTTGAATGCTGGGCTTGGATTTTACGAAATGGACCTCCCTGAATCCATTCGTGAACACAGATTTTTGGTAACACGTAAGATTGATGAAATAAACCGGGATTTCATTCACAAAATAACGAATTTTTATAAAAATCAAGATTTTCTATTTTGAAAACATGAATTTCAGCTCCGCCCTTTGAATGCTGGGCTTGGATTTTACGAAATGGACCTCCCTGAATCCATTCGTGAACACAGATTTTTGGTAACACGTAAGATTGATGAAATAAACCGGGTTTACATTCACAAAATTACGAATTTTCATGAAAATCAAGATTTCCCATTTTGAAAACATGAATTTTCGTTCCGCCCTTTGAATGTTGGGCTTGGATTTTATGAAATGGACCTCCCTGAATCCATTCGTGAACACGGATTTTTCGTAACACGTAAGATTGATGAAATAAACCGGGATTTCATTCACAAAATTACGAATTTTCATAAGAATCAAGATTTTCTATTTTGAAAACATGAATTTCAGCTTCGCCCTTTGAATGTTGGGCTTGGATTTTATGAAATGGACCTCTCTGAATCCATTCGTGAACACAGATTTTTCGTAACACGTAAGATTGATGAAATAAACCGGGTTTTCATTCACAAAATTACGAATTTTTATGAAAATCAAGATGTCCTATTTTGAAAACATGAATTTTCGCTCCGCCCTTTGAATGTTGGGTTTGGATTTTATGAAATAAACCTCCCTGAATCCATTCGTTATCACAGATTTTTCGTAACACGTAAGATTAATGAAATAAACCGGGATTTCATTCTCAAAATTACGAATTTTCATAAAAATCAAGATTTTCTATTTTGAAAACATGAATTTCAGCTTCGCCCTTTGAATGTTCGGTTTGGATTTTATGAAATAAACCTCCCTGAATCCATTCGTTATCACAGAACACGTAAGATTAATGAAAAAAATGAGTTTTTATTCACAAAATTGCGAATTTTCATGAAAATCAAGATTTCCTATCAGTCAGTCAGTCAGTCAGTCAGTCAGTCAGTCAGTCAGTCAGTCAGTCAGTCAGTCAGTCAGTCAGTCAGTCAGTCAGTCAGTCAGTCAGTCAGTCAGTCAGTCAGTCAGTCAGTCATTTAGTTGAAATTTTCTCTATACTTTTCAACTTAAATTCACTTTGTTTTCTTTTTCCTTTTATAGTTCTCCAAAGGTGTTTGCCTTTGTAGCATCCAGCAGTAGTCCGCTAGCATCGCTGGGCTCCATTTGCCAGCAAAGTTCTTTTCAGTCTGTGCGATATCTTGATGAAATCGTTCTCCATGTTCATCTGAGACGGCTCCCATATTCTCTGGGAAGAAGACCAGATGAGAATGCAAAAAGTGCAATTTAAGTGACATATTACATTCTAGTGCAGCATACAAATCAACCAGCTCTTGAACGATGTGTACATAATCCGGAGACTTTTCATTTCCCAAGAAGTGACCACAAACCTTTTGGAACGCATTCCATGCTCGTAACGCTGTCGCGTTAAGAGTTTGCTGAAAATTGTCGTCTTTAAGGAGTTTCCTAATTTGAGGGCCAACAAATACTCCTTCTTTCACCTTGGCTTCGCTCAATCTCGGAAACTTTTTCCTCAAAAAACAATATGGTTCTCCTTGAATATCCAGCTTTTTGACAAATTTTTCAACCCAAGCTGTAGTGGAGGTAGTAAAATTTTGTCCCTGTCGACAAGAGGCAGATTTGACACATTTTTCTTCCCAGGTACCATCTCGGTACGTGCTGGCCAATGCTGCTGGTGGTAATGTTTATCCCTCGCACGACTGTCCCATTCGCAGAGGAAACAACAATGCTTTGTGTAGCCTCCTTGAAGCCCAGTGAGCAATGCCACTACCTTAAGGTCTGCACAGAGATTCCACTGGTGTTCCGAATATTTGATCTTTTCCAAAAGTGTTTTTATGTTCTTATAAGTTTCCTTCATGTGAGCTGCAAATGCAACTGGCACTGAAGAATACTTATTTCCATTGTGCAGTAACACTGCCTTCAAGCTTTTGCTTGAAGCGTCGATGAAGAGCCTCCAGTCAGTTGCGTGATACTCTAACTGTAGCTCTTCCATTAAACCTTCGATGTTGTTGCAAAAGACAAGATCACCGTCCATCGAAAAATATTTAATGTTATCTGAATGTCTCTTCCTATAAGATGACACCTTTACATCTTTTTCCAGGACATTCCACTGCTTTAGCCTTGAAGCTAGAGCTGCGCTTTGGTCTTGGGTAGCTCCAAATCTCGAATCAAATCGTTCAGCTCCTCTTGGGTTATAACATGCGGTTCCTCAGACTCCGAAGGTAAAAAATCTGGATCATCCTGAAAGCTTTTCTCAGATTCGCCTGGTTCCGAATCCAACTCATCAGCACGTCCAGCAATATTTGGAGATATTGGAACTGGCATTGCTTCGGAGTGCAATGTTGGCCTTGATGGGTATTCGATTTTGTGCTTCAAAGCTTTGGAAAATCCATGAATTTTTGTCAAACAAAAGTAACAATCGCTCATGTGATTGGTTGGATTAGTCCACACCATAGGTTTGGCAAAAGGTAAGCCTTTGTGCGTACCTTTAATCCAACCAAGCAATGTTCGGTAGCATGAGCAACAGGAGTATGTTGGAACCCATGGAAAGTCACGATTTGGAAGCTCCTTGTCAAAATACAGCTGATATGCTGTCTCCAACAAAGGTGTAAACCCCTTTCTCTGTTCCTTCAATATCACGTCTCCACAAATGCAACAAAATTTTTGCGGATCGTTCAGACAAATTCGCGACATTTTTACAAAAATAAAAAAACGCGTCCGTAGCACTCAAATAGCTTTGAATGAATAAAAAATGATTGTGCAAGGCTGAAGAGAGTCAACATGAGCATTAATTGACGCCAAAGCAAGACAGCAATAATGACACAAATTTTGTGCCGCAAATACGCCAATAGACCTTTTCGACATTTAATCGTCTTTCTTTGTCTAACATGCGGGGATTAATGCACGGTTTGGTTTCCCACAACTTCGTTGACTTCTCACTCGCACTGCTTCGATTCAAATCTTGCAGTAGTGTGCGCAAAATAAACGTCAAAAAGCTCTATAAAATACCGCATTAAGCTACGTGCTTGAGGATTCTTGCTTTCTTTTTTAACATATCTTTTCCTTATTCTCTCGAGCAATAGTGACTAACACAGAGTCTTTTTTCTCTGTCTATTCTTTTGTTTTTTGAGTGTTTGCGTGTTTTAATGCTGTCTTGCTCACTCCTATCCTAACTTAAAAATACGGCACTGCTGAATAGAGTATTTAATGAGGCGTTTCTGAAGGGCTCTGTGCAGCTGACTTTTGAATTAATGAATGAACTTTGAAGGTCTTCAGTTCCCAAACTGCTGTAAGAAGCAACATCAATATACTCAATATACTCAAAGAGGCACAGCCAAAGGGATCGTTCATAAATTACGCTATGCCTTGAGAGGGTGGTGAGGGGGGGGGGGGGGTTAAAAAAGTGACGATGCATACAAATTTTTTCAAAAATCCATACAAAAAATGTGATAAAGAAAGAAGGGGGTTAAAAATCTGTATTTTTGAGCGACGTAATTAATGGACGGGTCTTGATTTTCATGAAAACTCGTAATTTTGTGAATGTAAACCCGGTTTTTACATCAACCTTACGTGTTACGAAAAATCCGTGTTCACGAATGAATTCAGGGAGGTCCATTTCATAAAATCCAAGCCCAACATTCAAAGGGTGGAGCTGAAATTCATGTTTCAAAATAAAAAATCTTGATTTTTATGAAAATTCGTAATTTTGTGAATGAAATCCCGGTTTATTTCATTAATCTTACGTGTATGTATGTATGTATGTATGTATGTAGGAAGCCACCATACTAGCGTGGGCCTTTCCCTGCATGCGGTTCCACTTAACAGAAAGATCATGCTTTGTTACCGTTCTAAATTCAACATATCGCTGTATGAAGGGCCAAAAAGGGTTGGGCAGGCCCGTAAGCAGACACACTTACGCGAAACCTGCGGGAATAAGAGAATCTCCTTCCAGCAATATAATCCAATAAAACGAATAACAAAATAGGCAATTCAGTTAAGCTTTCCACTAGATGGTTTGTTTAAGAAAGGCGCGTCAAATTCATTACAACTGTTGGAGTGGAATGTACCAATCATAAATGATAGACACATCCCCTCCTAGACTCCGGTTGGCCGTCCACTCCATTGTCCAATTGCAACTTCAATGATGCCCTGATGCACCCTCCCATCCCAGTTATGTTTGAAATCAATAAAGTATTAGGTTTTTACAATATATATCAAATATAGAATATAATAAAGAAATAAGTATATATATAGAGTGCGTATGAGTATATATAGTGTACGGAAAATTGGGTAGCCTGGACTGGATAATGTTTTCGAATTGTACACCTTGCATGTCAAAATTTCCTAAATGATTTTTATTTAAATTACATGTTTGCATACTGCTGGCCTACTGCACTTGTAGAAAAACCTGCAGAAAAACCTGAAAATTTAGACAATGTATCGTAACCATAAGACAAAAAAAAAATGAATTAAAAATTATTTTACATAACTTAGTAGTTCCGTGGATGACCTGAAATAATTTTTATATAATAGTATAACTTAAATTTCGGCGTCTTGTTCCGTTTCCTTGCATCGCAATAATCATTTGAAGAGGATCTCATAGGTACTACAGTGATTTAAATAATCAAATTAATTTAAATGTAATAATATACTTTCATATCATAACAATGACGTAACAAAATGATAACATGAGCACGACAGTTATCGATAATAGAATGTATATCTGTGACTAAGCTGTTCATCCTCTCGTCGATAGACTTCACCTTTTTCAGCTAGCATTAATGTCAAGTAAGATTAATATTTGTATCCATAATAATAATAAGAGAATATAATTTATTAATGTACAAAAAATATCTGACATCCAACGATCCAAGCACATCTAATGTGAACGTTATGCTGAAATAATGAAAAACAAATTGAGCCTTTAATGCTTGTAATGTTGCTCCATGCTCATAAGATAAGTGATTTTAGAACGAAAAGATGATCCCAAAGCGTAGTGAATTTATAAATTTAATGTAAATGATCGCACCCCCTCACTTCGCTATTGTCAGATTGACAACATTGCCCAGGCTACGCCAACCAGCGTCTCCATGTTTCAGCTGGCAGTCTTGTGATCATATGATTCGTGGAGGCGTGAGGTAGGAACTTGTGAGGACCAAAGGTCTGTCGTATCCTTCTTTAATGCTGTCAACTCACCATTTGAAGCCCGTTTATTTCATTAATCTTACGTGTTACGAAAAATCTGTGTTCACGAATGGATTCAGGGAGGTTTATTTCATAAAATCCAAACCCAACATTCAAAGGGCGGAGCGAAAATTCATGTTTTCAAAATAGGAAATCTTGATTTTTATGAAAATTCGTAATTTTGTGAATGAAAACCCGGTTTATTTCATCAATCTTACGTGTTGCGAAAAATCTGTGTTCACGAATGGATTCAGGGAGGTCCATTCCATAAAATCCAAGTCCAACTTGCAAAGGGCAGAGCCAATATTCTGGTTGTTGCTTAGGTAGATCATATTACTACGGAAGTACGTGTTTTTGTGAGTTTAAATCACATTTTTCTCAAAAACTGGGCGTGTTACAGCATTTCTGAGCCCATATTTGGATTCAGCGTAGCAAAATCTATAAAATCCAACCAGAAATGCCGACGGGAGCGAAAAAAGTTCCGATTTTGCCGACTAGTGTTATCACACGCAGAATAACTATAAAAACAAAAACAGCAACCATAATAACAACAACGACAACAACAGCAACAACAATAATAATACTGGAGTCACACCAAAGACACAACTCAATTTCACACGCGCTCATACGGTATTACCTTTGGACAAAGATCTACTAGCTGCTGCACGTGTGCAATTCTCTCAGCCACCAAACATGGAAAAAGGACCAAAATTTATCAACTTTCAGAAAGGGGAAACCATCAACCCATATCGAATCGACAAGCTAGCTAAAAGTGAACACCCTTCAATCCTAATTGAAACGCCGCGAACGGTAAATATCGCTCCGTCATTCGGAAGCGAATTCAACGCCTGGCTGGTCGCCGCCAATGCGCCCACCCATCGTAAGCATGACGCAACAATCAGCTGATGGTGACGAGCGTTTTTTGAAGGCCAGGCTACGCGACCCAAAAATTATGAAAATCGTCCGTCTGTACCTAGCTTATCTGAAGGACCAGCCTGCAACGATTTGCATAGAAGGGATGACACCAATAAGCATCAAAATGCTGCTAGCATCTGAAGGCTTGCCAACGGCTCTAGAGCATTTACAACGCATCTTCGCAGAAGTTCATCAGGAATATTGTCTGAATGCAGTTGAAGCAGCAGCCGATCTGCAATCTTACCAGCGATTCCTGTCCAGTGAACGAACACACCGGCTTCAGCAAAAGCGCGATAGTACCAACGAATTTCACTCAATTTATTCTGCTGCCCATTTTCGCAAATAATGACGCCTGGGACGAAAGCGTACGTAGTGAAGAAATTTTTGGAAGTGCATTCAAAGTATTCAGAGACAACATGAATTTTCACACGTCTCAAAAGAAGTCAGGCGGCGGAGTTCTCATTGCCATTTCGGCCAATTATAACTCAGAAATTATTAGCACATCCAAATTTAATGAATTTGAGCATGTTTGGTTGAATTCACACATAGCAGGTGAAACACACGTATTTGCCTCAGTGTGTTTTCTACCAGACCATGCTCATAAAAATGCTTATAAAGCCTTCTTCCAAATTGCTGAACAAATGTTATCTGAACTTCCTCCTGAGGTTAAAGTTCACATCTATGGCGACTTCAATCAACGCCATGCCGACTTTATTCCAGACTGTGAAAATGATCTTACTCCCAGTCGTTGGGGATAATGAAACATTACAGTTCATTCACATTACATTACAGAATCATTGACTCCCTTGTGGAAAAATGAAGCGTTTCACACAGCAATCGAATATTCTCTTTTCATGCATGAACATCAAAGACACAACGACAGTGAATACGAGGAAGTCTTTGAATACAGATCCGCCAACTACGAAACTAATCAACTTAGGTTAAACAGTGTCAATTGGCAAACAATTCTTAGGAATGAAGGAAATGTCGAAACTGCTGTAGATATCTACTACAAAATTTTATTGGAAATTATTTCCCAAGAAATACCTGTTAAGAAAAAACGACGTCTCAGAAACACAAATAATAACCAAAAACAAAACAAAAAGCTTATAAAATATGCAAAAAATATAACAGCAGGGAAGATTTAGCAAATTATTTGGACATATGCGATCAACTTAATTTAGCTATCAGCAATACATTTGCAGAATATAATGCAAAATCTGAATCTGAAATGAAGTCTTGTGCAAAGAACTTCTTTAATTACGTAAAAACTAAATTAAAATCGGACAACTTTCCTTCAATAATGCAACTTGACGAAAATGTCGGGAATAGCTCAGAAAAAATTTGTGATCTCTTTGCAATTTTTTTTCAAGAAATTTATACGATATTTCCAGAAAATGATTTTTTGCATTTCATCCAGAATTTTCAAGGGATATTGGAGTCAATCAAATTCAAGTACAAGACATGTTGCTGGCTTTAAGGACTTTTGATGCCTCAAAAGGACCTGGACCTGATGGAAATCCTCCAGTATTTATGAAAAATCTTGCAACAGAGCTAACTGCTCCATTATTTTGGCTCTTCAATATGTCATTGGAATCTGGAAACTTTCCTAAAATATGGAAAAGCTCACTCTTAGTGCCTATCTTTAAATCAGGCCGTAAATCTGACATACGTAATTATCGTGGTATAGCCATTATCTTTTGCATTCCAAAACTTTTTGAAGCAATTATCAATGAAAAATTATTCCTTCAAATCAAAAATAGAATTACCCACATGCAACATGGCTTCTTTAAGGGACGTTCGTCCTGGATGGCTTGAATCATATTTAACAAACCACCAACAAATAATAAAATTCAACGGAAAGAAATCAAATCCTATTCAAGTCACTTCAAGTGTCCCCCAAGGCTCTCATTTGGGACCACTGCTTTTTATTCTATATGTAGACAATATTTCATTCATTCTGAAAACAATAAAAGTGCTCATTTATGCCGACGACATGAAACTATTCTTGGAAATAAGAAATCAGGAGGACATCAACATATTCCAGAAAGAGATACATATATTCCACACATGGTGCTCGAAAAGCCTACTGCAACTAAACATAAAGAAGTGTAATTTAATATCATTCAGCAGAAAACGAAACACACCAAATATATTAATCTCATTAGCAAATCAAGTTGTTGGAAAATGTGAAAGAGTTAGGGATTTAGGAGTTATCTTAGACTCTAAACCAAATGTCAATGACCATTATAACACAATTATACATAAGGCAAATAATATGCTGGGCTTTAAAAAATTTTTAATTTTTTTTTTTTTTTCCCCCCCCCAAAAAAAAAAAAATATTTTTTTTATTTTGTTTTTTTTCTACCCCGACTGGAGTTTGGTCTACGACTTTAGTTCATTCCCCCCTCCAAAAAAAAAAAATAATAGAAAAAAAAAACCACAAAAACAATTTTTATTATTATTCTTTAAAAAATTTCCCCCCCCCTCTTATAAAGCGCCCCGTATTCTAATAAATAAAAAAAAACCACCCCCGCGCCGTGAATTAACAATGGTTTTTTTTTTTAACATTATCTTTATCAAATTGTTCCACCAAAAATTTTATCAAAACTCAACTTCTATATTCCTTTTCGCCAACTTAGAAGTAGGAACTTATTCATAACGAATCATTATCGGACGAACTATGCCAAATATGGGCAGGATGGCCACAGAACCGGGAAAACCGGGAATTAACCTGGAATTTTCAAAAACCGGGAGAAACCGGGAAAAAACCGGGAATTTATGTTCACATGATTATTCATAATTTAGATTGTGTGTGATTATCATCGACCTCTAGTTATTCCTATCTTAGCGTGTTCATCCATAACGATCTGTGAAATTTTAGAGTGTGTGAATTGATTTACCTTCTATAAATATCTTGGCTCATTCGCGTAGTAGGCTTAGTGATGTTTAATGCACGCACAGTACAGCGCCAATTAGATCAAAGGAGTGCAAGTAAGAAGGAAAACCATTTGGAGGAAAACAAACCATCATTCCTCTGCATGTGCCAGAAAGGGTAAGGTGATTAAACGTCAAAAAGCCTAAGTGTGTCAACGTGTGTTCTGACGTCTGATCTCTTCTCTCTTTCAAGCGCATAGAAAGTAAAGGACTTGCTGTCAGGCAAACGTTTCCCTATGAAAACAATATATTATATATTCGTCCTATGCGTTTGAAAGAAAAGGGAGTAGACATCAGAAAACCTAATAATTATTATTAATCTCTCACGTTCACCTTTTCGCTTTATTGGTGATACTGAGCTCATATTCGTCGCCGAATTCCAACAATTTTATTAGCGAATTAAAACTCATCGTATTTCGACAGCGGTTTTTTTTTCTAATTATAACAAGCGATACCAGTATAGCATTACCACAATAACCGAAAACGGCTTTAAATCTAATATTTGGCTATCTTGTTGGAATTCTCCTTTATTGTTATTTGGTACAAGCAAGGATGTTTCGAAATCTCCTTATCCCGTTTTGTCGTTTTGGCTACGCGTTTCATTTTTTTTTTTGGCAGGAGGTCTGTAATTTCTTCGTTTAATATTTCTTCCACTGTTAGCTGTTCATACTGACTGTCAAAACCATCAAATATTCGAGCACATCAATAGACCATTGCACGATGGCGTCATCAATGCAGTTTTGACAGTTCAGGGATCAATGCAGTTTTGACAGTTTACGTGGACTTAGGATATTTTCGGTAAGATCGGTTCGAGATTTTGTGATCTAAATTTATTACGATTAAAGTAAAACAGCCGGAAAACAGAAACCAGTGCTTATTACTACATCATTTCCTGAATCTAATCATTCAGAATCCAGAAAAAAGTCAATGAAAAATTTCGTTTGAGCGGTTCAAATTCTAACACCTTGAAAACAAGCTTCCTGAACTGTCAAAAAAGTGAGGTTAATGTATTCCGTGTAATGATCTATATCGAAAAAAAAAACTGTTTCGGAACTCGGCTTTCCTTTTGACATTTTTTTTTCTATTCGAATTCAAACTTGATAAAGCGAAATGTTTTGTTCTCGCCGAAGAAGAAGTGGGTAGAGATGAATTTTATTTCCTAGTGTAAAATTGGGTTTACACTTCAAGAAAACTGTAATTTTTGTGTAGACTTATTTCCTGCCACGAGAATCCAAATCCCGGGTTCCATTTAAAACACACAAGCGCACAAATCCAGTGACGCTTTACCCGATCTGTAAAGCAGTCTTGAACCGGGAAATTTTTACAATGGGTCCGAGAAAACCGGGAAAAAACCGGGAATTTGAAAATGAAAATTGAGTGGCCACCCTGTATATAAAATAAATACAAAAAAAAACAACAAACACACAACAAATCAAAACATAATATTATACAACAACACAACACAACACAAAAAACAAAAAAAAAATAATAAAACTATCTTATTCTCCTCTTTTCTTTTTTTATATATATAAATTTTTTTTTTCTTCTTTTATCTATAAATAATATAAAAAAAAAAAAACAAAAAAAAAAAAAAAAAAAAAAAAAATAAAAATTAAATAAAATTTTTTATTAAAAAAAAAAAAAAAAAAAAAAAAAAATATATTTTTTTTATTATACCATCTTCTACCGCAGGAAAACTCCCCACCACAGGAGAAAAATCAAAAAAAGGTTTTTACCGGATTTTATTTTTTTTTGTGAACCCCAAGCCCCCTTAAGAAGGGCCAAAAACCTTTGGGGGGGCCCCAAAGCAAAGACCCTTCCCCGAAACCCGCGAATATAGGGAAGAGAATCTGCTTCCAAAAGCAAGTTCACACTCACAGCACTAGAATCGAGCCCTCGATTGACAGAATAAACCCAATAGATGGGGTCGAAGAGCCCGCCCTTGTTCTGCGAAATGTTAACAATAGGGAGACGGCAGTCCCATGCTCCCTATCCAAATCGTTTTACTTGGGTGCCCTGATGGTCCCTCCTTTCTCCGTTATATGTTATTTAATATTTAATATATTTTGTACACAACAAATTAAGATACCATTATAGACAAAAATGCTAATTTATTCAAATTTCAAACTTGAATGGATTACTACTGAAAAATGAATAACAGTTAGATATGTATTAATATCCTACTAGTCCTGGGAAAGCTGAAAACAGAATAGATCATTCCAAATATCAAAGATAAAATTTCAATAAAAGATATTATTTTATAAGACATTGTAATATATCTTCTTTATACTGTTCTAGCAACATTTCAAAGATAGCAATTGGAGTGAGCGAAGAGTCCGGTTGGATAATTTCTGAAATAAATGGCTTATCTTACCATAATACCACTTAACACAATATTAAAATATAATCCTTATAAGTACATGCCAGTCTTTTATGAATATAGTAGTTGAAGTTCAGAAGTGCAATTTTAAATAAAATGTTATGCTGAAATGCTGCAATACAAATTCAGCCTTTGATGCCTGTCATGTTGCTCCAGGCTCTTACATGGTTTTGGAATGCAAAGATGATTCCAAAGCGTTCTGAAATTATGGATAAAATGAGAATGGAAAATATACAATATGATTTTAGATCTACAGTCGCACCCCCTCACTTCGCTATTGTCAGATTGGCAACACAGGCGGACAAAATGATAGGTGAATGAAACGTGGTAAGATGAGGTAAGCATCAATGACTTTCAGAGCACATAAGAACTAGACATCAAATATCTCGACGACATAATGACAACTTATTTTTGATTCGATAAAACTGCTCAGAAAGCAGTTTTTCGCAGCACATAAATGACGAACTAAGCTACAAAAGACTGAAGAAAACACACTGACATTCTAAATAACAAAAAGACGAAACGACACCATACAAAACAGTGGACATGAACATGACTGAGAGAAAGGGAAGCAAACTTGAAAATGTAACACCTTTTGAGGCAGTGTTAACAGCGTCTCTATCGACGACATGATCCTTTTACGGCTGGTGAAATGCTTCAAAAGGAGTTAAGTTATATCATTCTAACACCCAAGGAACAATACAATAGCTTCTTATTTTTGGATCGAGAAAACTGCTTCGGAAGACCCTCATAGCACATAAATGAATGCAAAAGACTGAAGAAATTACGAAACGTCGTATTAAACTAGCAAACGTAACACTGACTAACTAAATAAAAAAAAGACAATTGAAAAAAACAGACGAAAAGACTCAAAATTCTCAAACGTGGCTCCTTCCGAGTCATTTGCAACAACGTCTTCTTGGACGGCATGTTCCGTGTACGGCTGGCAAAATGATTCGAAAGCCCAAAAAACCAACAACCCCCCAAATTTTTCTCCATTTTCCAACCCCCCCCCAAAAATAAAAAAAAAAAAAATATCATCGGAGTCGTTAAACAACCATGTGCAGTATTAAATAAAAATGTGCTTGGCAGCCAGTGCAAGCCCAATTGTGGGATTGCCACCAGTGTCGATTAAAATCAATTCATTTCATTCATCGGATATACATTATTAAGTTAGAGTGTTTTTCCGGTTTGTCGCGAGTGAATCGATGATTATTAGCCGTTTTGAAGTTCGATATAGAGTCGCCTCATAGCGAGGATTTTGATTATTGGCGTGTGGAGTGAAAAAAAAGAAGACTAGTGCAAAGTAGAGAACGGCCATTTGCAGGTCAGAAGCTGCAAACGAAGACAACGCGCATGCGCGGGTGAAAGGCTGGCACATAATTTCAGACACATTCACCACGTGGTGTACAGAGTTTTGTTATGCAGGTTGCATATCTTACGGGCGGCTTAGCAACGTTAATGTTTGCGCTTATTTTATCGCGAGTGCATGAAATTAATTCCGAATCAAGGTCGAAAATGTTTATTTTTATGAATGAACAAGATAGTGTCATTAAGGATGCGGCCATGGGTGAGATCTATCTGATTATAACTATATAACAAAAATCTTATTTTCAAATAATACTAAATACGTGCCGGGTTTGGAAATTTTACATTTCCAAATCTGGAAGTGTGTTGCAGTGCCCTTATCCAAATGATATCGGTAATGTTTACATGCGGGACTTATTGTATGTGAAAGTAACCTCGGAATGGGCGTGACTCTCCAGACATTCTGAAATGGGTTGCTCGATCTTCATTAGAGCTATCACTTTCTAGCTCCCGGATTAAAGCTGCTTCCAATGGTCACTTGAATGATTTCTATAAACAGATTTCTTCCATAATACCATTGCCGGCCGATGGGTGTTAGATTGGACACACCCACACACACACGGTGCTCGGTGCTAAGAATGAAAATAATCAAGATCGCAATCATCATCCGAAAAAGAACTTTAAGTTTCTTGAAAAAAACTACAAGGTACAGCCAAATGGGGTTGTGCGCAAAGGTGACGTAGGACTACGCAGCTATGTGCAATCTAGATCGCTTGATTGTTTAAAGAATGGCTGAAATTGGTTTCGTTCCAAATCTTAGTCCCATACAGTAAACGTTCGCACTACAACCATAATTATTTGATATAGCCTGTCTTGATATTTACAATCATACATCTTGCTTTCACTGGAAATAATATGTATGACATATGATATCAAGATACTCCAAGTCACGTAATATACCTTGTAGTGCGAATGGGTTATTAGTCATTTGGGACACTTACCCAAGAGGCTGGTTTCATTCACCTCCAATTCCATACGGTTTCTACTAGGCCTATGTGTGTACAACACTGCCAAATGTGCAAATGTCGAAAACATTACGGCTTCGGAACACGAAAGATATTTTTCGCAATCGACCACCCCAAAACCCAGCCCCCAGCACTCCCACAGACATGTCAACTTTCTTTTCCAGTTGTTTTAGTGGCCCTGAAAAGGGCCATTTTCGGTTCAAGGAAACAGCTGCTGCCACCACCTCATTTCGTCATGTAGCTGGTTTACTTGGCCACGGCTTCGATTCGCTCGGAAACCGCATGTTTAAAGGCAGCAGGATCGAACGACGGTTTGAAATTCCAGAAACATCAGGGCCATCCGCCAATTCATTTAAGTCAGTCGGGAAGCTACGCTTTTAATCCGCTCGGAAATGTCATTGACGAAGCTGTTCATAATGCTTGTCGCTTTGGAAGAAACGACAGTATCGGGTTAAAATGCTTCAGCACCCGGTAGATGTGGTGCTATACGTTTTCTTCTTCCGAACCTTGCTGCTGGAACTGTTTGCCTTCCGAGAAGCTCCGGTGGAGCGAGAATACACCATAAGAGCAGATCCTGTTGATATGATCGACCACCTTGAGATCATTGTTCTTATTGCGTTGTAGAATAGAATTTCGTTCGTTGGTTGTTCAAAGCGCTTTGTCATTTACTCCGGGACGCGGCATTCAAAGCAATGCCATGTTCAGTCGGGGCGCGGTAATGGAAATTTCAAACAGCACAAGAGAAAAATTCAACCAAACAAACTATTTAGTAGGCAAACTGATTTGGTCGTCCTGAAAAAGGTTTTGGTTGACGGGGGAGAAACATGGTTCGCGATTGATCTTGGGCTTTCTTCTTAGTCTTCTTGGTTCAGTTCCTCGTCGTTACGGGTGGCCATCTGGCCATCTGGTGACGTGGGATGATTGTTGTCTCGTTGTTGTCACGGGTGGCATTTCCCGCCAACTCGTAGGCTTCAGCAGCCACGTTTCTCGCAGGTTGACGAGAGCATCGGCACCAACAGCCAACTGCACCAACGCCTATCTGGATAACGACTGCTGGCGAGTGCACCCTCCAGGGTGCTTGCTATCGCCGAATGCGTTCCTACAGCAGACCTTGCTCTGCACAGCTCCACGACTGCCGAAAAACTAAACCAAAATGCGAAGGTGTACCCGTTATATATCATTCATGCCTGCCGTTCCTTACTTAAATATGAAGTCTGTGCTAGGACTATACTGTGCATTTGGTAAATTTACTCTGAAAATCGACATTTTAAGACATCACCTTGTATTTACGTTATTTTCAATAGCTTAATGTTGCAAATCAATCAATTTCAATATGATAGTTTTCATATTGAAATTGATTGATTTTCAACATTAAGCTATTGAAAATAAAGTAAATACAAGGTGATGTCTTATAATACGTAGACATATTTCAGATAGATTGGTGCAAAGATTTTGAAAATCGGTCATGAAATGAATTAGTTATTTACGTTCAAAACCTAAGCATATTTCGTGACGCTCAAAATTTTAGTACTCGCATCGTGTACCCCTGTATTGAAAATAAAGACGTAGTCCTACGTCAAAAAGGAACAAAACGGCTAAAGATATCACCAGATTTTTTAGCGTTATTATCATCTGGATGCATGTTTGAACAAAAGTTCTTTGATTTTAATTTTGATGTGGAATATTTGAAGAAGACTTCAGGACAATATTTGATTTCCCTCTCGCGGGAGGGAGGTAGCTCATGGAATCTTCTGGTCCGCCTCTAAGCTTCTTGCTATGAGGTACCAGGTGTGTCTCCACCGATTGCCTGTCGATCTGCCAAATTTGGAAGACGTCTGCATTGAGTTATCTCAAATTATAATTATCCGTCCACTATATCACAAAACATTGCGATCGGTTGAACGGATTGGAGATTACGAAATCATTAGATATAGGACCAAGTCTCCCCCGGTTGGGGCTAAACCGATGAGCTTGGACATGAATAGAAGCATAAAGTTGCAGAAAGCACGAAATGCGTCTACGGACTCTTTTTTTTACCAAATACTTTCTGGTGAGATGTGGTGGTTCGCCGGGTGTGGTGCGCCGCTGGTAAGGATCACAATTATCTGTGATCCATAATATTGGTTCACCATAGTCGCCGTGCTACAATATCCTGGAGCAAGTAAACTACTATCCCATTTTGTGAGTGGCTCCAACAGCATCTTACTGTTGGTATAAAAAAGATCCAAGTTGTCTCTCAAGCGTTAATAAAATTAACCATGTTATCCTAATAAAAAAACACCATCACTCTTTGTGAGTGGCCTTAATAGCATCCTCACTGTTGGTTTTCATCGGTCTATATCGGCTTCCAGCATTATTGAAAATTTTCTTGTTTTCCCAATGGAAAACCACCATCACACTTTGTGAGTTGCCCCAATATTTAGCATCCTTACAGTTGGTATAAATCGGTTCAAATCGGAAATCGGTAATTATATGTAAATATTTCACTCGACAGTCTATCGTTTCGCAAAACGAACCCTGTTGCCACCCGAACCATGTTATCCAACATCCCAGTGATTTCTCGTGGAAGTGCAGATGTGCACCTGGGCCCATGGGCTTCCAGCGAGTATCACGTCTTTACCTTTTTTCCCCCCTTTTTTTTTTTCCTTCCTCCTCCCCCCACCCCCCACCCCCATAATATTTAATAATTATAAAATACAATCCTCTCTTCCCCTTTTTTTTCCTTCCTCCCCGGCCCTGGTTTCTCCTCCCTTTTTAAGTTTTTTTTTCCCATCCCAACCGACTTTGAATCGCATCTTACTTACTTACGAGTTCTTTGAATCTTTCAGTTGATTTATCTGAATACGGTGCTTCTGTTAAATTTTCTTCAAGATGGATGTCTCCTGGGGCTGTTGGTATTGATGATAAATTAACTTCGACTTTTGTTTTGTTCATTCTATTTTTCAAACTGATGTAAATTAACACAATTGATGCAACAGTAAATACTGTACTAATGCTTATTGTTCCAAATAGTTTTAGATTCCACTTTAACGATTTATTTTCCAGGTAAACGTGTTGTATCATTTCTCTATGCTTCAGTGTTAAATTTCCAAGGTATTCCTGTGTTGGTTTATCAATAATCTCCTTTTCAAGAGGAATCAATCCAGTCGTTGAGCAGTATAATTTGTTGTTCAATTCCATGATATAATTAAATAATATGAGAAATGGTGATTATCCAAGAGCAGTTCACATTGTTGAAACTGTATTAAATATGATCCTTCTAAATGCTGTGAGTTGTTACTTCAATTTGTTTTTAAAGTGATGTTGACACTATTCAGGAGTAGGGTGGCATCGTTAATTCTTTTAATTATTCCCGATGAGTACACTCTTCCATAAGTGCAATTTGCATGTTGTGATTGAATAAAATGTTTGATACATGAATTTGTGGGTTTCAGTGCTTCGGAGTTGTATAGAAAATATTCCAAGTCCTCTTCGTATTGGTTTGCTGTCTCGAAAATATAATAATTTGAATTAACATATTCAACATAGATTCTGCTGTTATTATGGATCAATGGACTTATGTACTCAAAATCGCAAATTTCAGTTGATATTTGTGGTAATTTTAACATATACAGGATATGTGTACTGTTTATTGCAATTTGAGCCGTAGCTTTCGTTAGAAGATTTTCGTAGGATGATACAGGGACCTTTTGTTGTTTTAAAAATGATTTCATTTTGATAAAATCCTTTATTGTTAAATTTCTGCTGCTAGGAATACCGTTTTTTGCTAGTAGTATGGCGTCTTCCAGTGTTTCTATTTGGTGTTGTATTGCATCAATGTTAAATAAAATTGTCAAAAGATTAATTTCGATATCCTGCTGCTGTCTTGATTTGAAATTTAGTTGCAGTAGCCCTGTGGTAACTTGATTTAAGTTTGTTATGCGGGAGTTCTAAGCGTTTTTGAAGAAAATTGGCTGATTATTGTTGTCGATGAGTTCATTCATTGTTTTATTTATTATTCTTAAGTCGTCTGCGTCGGGAGTTCCAGCAATCCATTTTATAACTCTGCCAATGCTGTTCCATATTTTGGTCCGGTGTTCGTAAGGAATTAATTTTAAATATGTTTGATAGATTGTTTCTGTATCTTAGCAATTTACATAATTGAAAACTGTTTCCGTTTTCGTTAACGATATTATCAAAACTAATTATAATTTTATGGATTTGCAATAAATCTATAGGTTCCATGATTCTAACGTAATCCAATTTTATTTTTGCTTTTCCTAAAGGTATTACTGCTATACTATATATTTTTTATTTAAATCATGAATTTCCATCATAGGTCTGGTAACGTGTAATAGCAATCTGCCATAACATTGAAAAATGGAAAACAAAATTAGTCATACTTATATGTCTTCCTTAAATTTGCTTTATGTATTTTTCTTCCTTGATTATCAATTAAAAAAAGGTTTTATGGTTTTCAATTACTCTTACTTTCCTAAAACGAGGTTTTCTTTTTGATATAGTGTTATTCCTCTCAAATACATAACTTCCAATCAGAAAATGCTTATACATTGGTTCTATAATTTTTGTATTTTTATTTTCAAAGATTTTAATTACTCTATCTAAGTTTTTTTTTTTTTCGTGTTGCGAAATCTGTCATACTAAAATTTTCTATTTTGATTCCTGTGTACAAATTCTTAGGAGTGTCATTGATAAAGGAATGTATTCAATTGTTGTATTTACGTACTGCTATTTGAACAACATCAATAACTGAGATATCAGGATTGACATTTCTTGAACATCTTATTATTTCTCGAATGGTGGAATGAACACGTTCAATTTGTCCATTTGTTTCCGAATGATTTACAGGTGTTTTGAAAATTTGTTTACCAAGATTTCTAATTTGTTGCTCAATAATTTCTGAAGTGAAAGTTCGTTCATTATCCATAACAATTAAAGCCGGTATATCCCAATCATATAATAAATCCATAAGTGGTTGTTGGACGTCTAAAATAGATCTTGATTTTATTGGTTTGATTTTAACGAATTTTGACATTTTATCAATTGATGATATGAATACATTATTTTGGTCGTATGCAATTATATCTTAATGCACTATTTCTCCGGGATACTGTGGAATTGGTGTTTTTACAGATAAATCTTGTTTTCTATCGTATTTTTCAATTTTGCAAACTTCACATGTATTTATATATTGTTTGGTTTTTTTGTGCATTATTGGAAAATAACATATTTTAATTAGCTGTCCAATATTTTCATTTATATTTCGATGAGTGTATGCATGTATTTTTTGAATTTTTCGAATTTGTTCATTTTCATCAGTATCTTCAACATTTTTTTGAGAAAATCTAGCTTTCACTCTGTTAGAATCATACGTGTCTTTATAGATTTCCTGAATTATTGCCAATATTGGTTCTGAGGTAAAAATTCCATTTAGAACGTTTGGTAATAAAAATTCCTTTAATATTTGTTCCAGACATTGTTTTGAGAAATATGGTTCACTGAATGTATGTCTTTGATGAATTCCAAAAATGTTTGTGAAATTGTATGAAGAACTTGAATCAATCTTAAAGATGAGCTGATTTTTAAATACATTAATTGGTGATTCAGTGGAAGGAATGTATGACTGATCGTCATTTTCTGCGTAATGAAGTGTAGGTGTCAAAGAATTGAATTGTGTATGATTATGAATTGTGTTTTTATCGATTTTAATCTTAGATAAGACATCTGCAACAGTATAAGATAGTTATTTTTTATAAAAAATTTCGTGATCGTGTTCTTCAAGGTATGATTTCCATCGCTTTAATTTTGCATTTACATTTTTTGGAGATACTGCATATGTCAATGGCATATCAGTCAGCATCAAGACCTGAAAGCGAACGGTCGGAATTTGTGAACGTCGGTCGATATCAGAAGACTAGCTCGTGTTCCAGCAAATTTAGATGTGGTAGGAAACTGCGGTGGATATTCGAGTAACATTTCAAAACCCAAAAAAAAAAAAACCCAAAAAAGGAAAAAAAAACAAAACCCCAGGAAAAAAGAAAACATTTAACCTTAAAGTACATATTCATAATCATACTTTTCATTTAATTGCATAATATGACCTTAACATTTCAATAGTTAATTTATTTATTTATTTTTATTTATTTATTTATTTCGTCAAGCAATGTAGACTACATACAATGGTTACAATGTTCTACTTACATACTATACATTATTTCTGTTGTCTTTTAGACGACATTTTACTTGTTCTTTAGACATAGTGATGCCGATGATTTCGCAATGTAAGTTATACTGGCGCATCATTCGATTAATGGGGCCATTTTTTGCATAATTAGTTCTGTACGACTTTTCTAAGAATAATTTCCGTGTTCTAAGATGCCGACTGGGACTATAAAAGTTCAATTGCGAGAGTAGTTCTTCTGATTTTATGCGTTGTGAAATAATGTCATTGACGTAGAAAAGCATTGCAGATTCGCGGCGTTCTTTAAGTGTCTGTAAATTGATAAGCATGCAGCGTGCTTCATAAGATGGCAGTGGAAATACAGTCCAATTCAATTTCCTTAGGGCATATAAAAGAAATTGCTTTTGGACGGATTCTATGCGTTCGTCGTGTATGGAACAGTACGGGTTCCATACTAGGTTGCAGTATTCCAGAATTGGCCTGACATATGTAATGTATAATATTTTAATAGTATATGGATCTTGAAAATTGTGACTGAACCTCTTAATGAAGCCCAGCATGCTATTTGCTTTACTTATAATAGTGTTGTAATGTTCTACAAAAGTGAGTTTAGAGTCTAGGGTAATGCCTAAGTCCCTTACTATTTTGCATTTTTCTACTTTTTGGTTTCCTAAAAATATTTCCGTACGAGGTGTTCCGATTTTTCTGCTAAATACTATTGAGTTACATTTTTTCACGTTAAGTTGAAGTAAGCTTTTGCTACACCATGTGTTGAATAAGTTAATTTCGTTCTGGAATTCTTCTGCGTCACTAGAATTGTTTATTTCCATGAAGAGCTTCATGTCATCTGCATATATCAGTATTTGGATTTTTTTAAGTATGTAGGAAATGTCGTTTATGTACAAAATAAAAAGAAGTGGGCCTAAATGTGAACCTTGGGGGACCCCCGAGGTGACAGAGATAGGTTCTGAAAGTTTATTTTGAAAGCGAACAATTTGTTCGCGATGCGTTAAATATGACTGCAGCCAATTTAACAGTCCAGGCTCCATTCCAATTGTTTGCAATTTGAAGAGTAATAATGGTATGTCGATTCGGTCAAAGGCTTTACTGAAGTCAGTGTAAAGTGCTTCTACGTGCTTGCCACTGTCCATTGCATTCAAAATAAAAGTTACAAATTCAAGAAGATTAGAAGTGGTTGAGCGACCTTTGAAAAAGCCGTGTTGTTTGCTTGTAATTTGATTTTTTACTTGCTGAAAAATATTTTCATTCACGAGAGATTCAAAAAGTTTTGGGATGCAAGAGATAATGGCAATTCCACGATAGTTGCGGATGTCTGATTTCGTGCCTGATTTGAAAATCGGAACCAAATAAGAAGATTTCCAAATGGTGGGAAATGTTCCGCTCTTAAGAGACATATTAAAGAGAAGTTCTAAAGGAAGGGCAAGTTCGTCTGAAAGGTTCTTTAAAAATACGGGTGCAATACCGTCTGGGCCTGGTCCCTTAGAAGCATCCAAGTTTTTTAGTGCATTGAGAATTTCGTGAGGAGGTAATTGATTTACAGATATATTGTTGGAAAATTCAGGAATGAATGCAAAGAAGTCGCGATCACGGTCTTCTTCGGAGAATGTAGTGTATACTTCTTGGAAGAAATCTGCAAAAAGCTTGCAGATTTCAGAAGGATTATCACCTACATTTCCGTCAAAATGCATTCTTGGGGGGAAATTGCTATTTTTCAATTTCGTTTTTACATAATTGAAGAAATTCTTGGGACATGATTTGACTTCAGTTTCGACTTTACGATTAAATTCTTCATGTGCAGAATTAATGGCCGTGTTAAGTTGGTTGCATATGTCATAATAGTTTTGCAAATTTGTGCTAGAGTTTTGCTTTTTATATAATTTGTGTGCTTTTTGTTTTTTGTTCTTTAAATGTTTCAAATGTGGATTGAACCAGACTGGTAATTTATTGTTTTGGGTTCGCCTTCTTCTTTTCATTGGTACAGTTTCTGAAATAAGGTACTGAATAATTGAATGAAATTTGCCTACTTCAGTGTTGACATTTCCTTCAATACTTATTATGTTCTGCCAATTTATTGTACATAGTCTACGTTTTGCTTCTTCGTAATTTGCTTTTTGATATTCCGGCACTTCCTCGAAATCCCAGTCGCTGGGGATGTGAGTATTATGTACGAAGATTGAATATTCAATTGCTGTGTGAAATACTTCATTTTTCCATAAAGGTGACAATGAAGTACTCACACAAAAGTCTTCAGTGCAGTTCGTAAATAAGAGGTCTAAAAAAGCATTTTGCTGATTCTTTATATGATTAATTTGGTGCAAGCCAAAATGTGAAATTTGGTCGAATAGGAATTGTAGAGTTTCGTCTTCGCCTACGACTGGGAGTAGAATTGATTCATTTTCGATGTCAGGGATGAAGTTCGCATTCCGTTTATTAAAGTCACCAGTCAGTTTTACTTCCGGTTCCATATTTGACGTGATAATTCACGTATACGTTCATCGGCTACTGTTTGAGCGGTACAGAGGTATACAGCTGTAGCTGTATTAATTATAGCATATCATAATTTTATGTTATTTTTTGCATTATGGAAGAATTAAGAAAATTTAAATCCTGTCTGCTTCAAGTCACCAGATAGGTGAACCGGCTGGTAAAGATATTGTATTGCATTGTAGCAAGTAATTATCAAAATTAATAAATGCTCTTTATTTCAGCCGGTTATATATCCATATGTCATGAAAACATACGTATTTTATTATAGTTTCATATATCATTAAATGTTTTATGGATATTTATACTTCAACGAATTGCAATATGACCATCACATTCCAGAGATACAGTCATCTGCAAGTGATGTAAAGAGGCATCAAGCTACATATTATGATCACATGCCTTATTATTTCTATTATTTCAGAATATACATTTATTTATCACCATATTAAAATTATAGGAACTCCAACTTTATCTAAATATCCTTATATAATTCATTGCTCTATTATATACTACATATATAACATACTATTATTAACATCATATATATAAAAAATATTGGGTTGGGAGGGAGCATCAGGGTATCATTCAAACTGAAACTGGACGATGGTTTGATTGACTGCCTGAGTCTAGGTGGGAATGAACAGTACCATTTTCTTTATCCTACCGATTCGATTGCGTTACTGTGAATTCTACACCTACAGTTTCAGGGAGATTGACGCGCCCTTCTTAACAAGCCATCCTGTAGAAAGCTTAATGAGTATTGCGAATTGTGTTATTCGATTTGTTGGATGGTATCGTTGGAAGGAGATTCTTACTTTCCCGTGGATTTCGCGTAAGTGTCTCTGCTTATGGGTCCACCCCTCCGTTTTTGGCCCTTCATACAGCGATATTGTGAATTCAGATCGGTGGCTCAATTTGATCTTGCTATTAAGTGGAGCTGCATCCAAGCCAAGCGCTAGAAGGGATGGTGGCTACCATACATACATACATACGCATACTGCATATGTCAATGGCATATGATCAGTATAAATATGAATTTTTGTTCCGTAAATAAAATTTCGAAAATTGTTCAAAGCCCAAACTATGGCTAAAATTTCTTTTTCGTTTGTTGCATAGTTCTCTTCTGTTTTTGTTAAAGTTCTTGAAATAAATGAAATTGGTTTATCGCCAGCTTTTGTTTTTTGTGATAATACTGCTCCAATGGCTACATTCGAAGCTCGGTAGTAATTATAAACGGTTCATTGAAATCAGGGAAAATTAGAATATCACTTGAAGTTAATATATTTTTCAAAGTATTGAACGCATTTGTAGCTTCATGATTGAATTGTATTGGAAATTTTATGGATTCATTTTTTGAAATTTTCCTATGACCGTCATCTCCTCTTAGTAAGATAGTCAGAGGCGTGGCCAATTTAGCATAATCTTTAATAAATCTTCTGTAATAACATCCACATAACTGTTCACATAACGACCAATAAGCACACTAGTTCACCACCACAAAAGGAACATTATGCACCAATCATGACGATGATCATCATCACCAACATTTCCGTCTTATGCGAACATGTTTTGATGCCAATTTAGCCTTCTAAACTTGATTCAAAACATCTTTCCGAACATCAGATTCCCTACCCAAGTTGAAACACCAGAGAACAAAAGAATACAATGATAAAATAATCCTATAAGAATTACAAATCTTTTAATCGATTACAATGCAAATCCTAAGAACATTCTTAATTCTTTTAAATTAGTAGGTTGTGGATAATTTTTTATTGCTTCAACTTTTTTGTGATTCGGCATTAAGCCATTTTCAGAAACTATAAATCCTAGAAATTCTACCTCTGTTTTAAGAAATTCTGATTTATCTGGCTGAATTCAAAAATTCCTGAAATTCATGTAAAACAGAGCCGGGCTTCTTTTTCTGAAAAGATAACAGATGATTATCTCGTATTGTAATATGATTTACTTCTTGAATATTGTGTTGTAATAATTTTATTTCAAAAACATTGTTAATCAATAACTTTTCATTTTGAGTGTCGATAACTGCACCTAACTCTCGTAGAGTATTGTGTACAATTATAGCATCAAATGTTTTAAAATTGCTTAAGTGAAAAAAATTTACATTAATGTTTGAATATGGTTTAAAAAATGTTGCTTGTGAAAAACGGTTAATGTGGATATCTCCACCAGCGGATGACACAAAAAATGGCTTCTCAACATCATGAGAAATTGTTGCAAATCTCGGATGAATATAATTTGTATTCGATCCAGTATCCACTAAAATTTTTAAAGGTTTAACTAATTTACCATAATATAAGAAATATGGTAAAGAAAAATTTATCCTAACAAAATCAACTCTGCATTTTCTTCTAATTGTTCAAGATCAACATTTGATTCTTGATTTTCTAAATTAAAACAATACCTTTCAAATGATGTACCTTCTTCACAACATTCTTCCGCAAGATGAGGAACTTGCTCCAAATATTGATCAATATCAAATGGTCTGTTTTGGCAACATGGTATTGTCTTGGTCTATTTGCATAATTTACCTGTTTTGATCTGATGGATGGGTCCACTTCCATCGGCTCTGGTCGGGGTAATCTTTGTTGTCGCTGTTGAATGGTAGGTGGTCTTTGCTGTTGTTGCTGATTATTATGTGGTTGTTGTTGTTGGTGAAGTTGCTGCTGTTGTATGAAGGGATTATTTAATACATTTCCAAATTGGAATCTGGATGAATGTCCAAATTTTGATTATAATTGGGAGGTGGAATATTCGAAAAATTATGCCTTTTCGTTGCAGGATTATTCATTTGTCTTGGGATAAAGGGTGTTCCGATCAAAATTTGGTCAAACAGTAATGTGTGTGAGTCGATCGAAGTTTGTATTAATAAGTCAAATTCTTTTTCTTTTTCAAGCTCAGTTAATACAAAATACAGGAGAAATAATCAGCTAAGCCTCCTTTTTACCGAATGCGAATTGCCGGGGTTTTCCGGTTTAACACCTGCCATAAGATTTTGTACATTCTCCATGTCCACTTTATTCGCCGCAGAACGCCAGTTTGTCTTGAACTGTGTCTCGCTCACAACAGCTTTTTGAGTCTTCTAAATGTTCCGCTTGACGATAGCCCAATATTCCCGGCTCTGGCGTGTTGGGAGGGTTCTTGTCCTTGGGCACCACTTGAACGTTGTTGGCAGCATACCACTCCATGGCCTTTTTCCGTAATGGCAAGATGCCAAATCCGGCCAAAATAGAACGGAACAATTGTGTCGCTTCAGGAAAGGCAGTAGACGTTTTTGTAGGCACTCGCTCAGATAAATTTCCTGATTGACGGTTCCGGTCGCAATGTAAATGTTGCTCTTCAAGCCACAGGTACAGATGGCCTACCACACCAGATATTTCTTCGCGAACTTTTACAGTTTAATGTGCTTGAAAATATCTGCCTCCATTCCCCGCCCGCTTGCCGTATAAAATTCCTGTCCAGGAAGCTGTTTAAAGTCTGCCTTGACGTAAGTTTCATCGTCCTGTACCACGCAATCAAACTTCGTCAGCATCGTCGTGTACAACTTTCGCGATCGTGCTTTGGCCGACGTGTTTTGTTTATCGTTGCGATTTGGAGTCCCACTTTCTTGTAAGTAGACAGTCCAGCTCGTTTTTTAACTCTATACATGGTTGAAGGCGCCACTCCCAGCTTCTTTGCGACATCTCGGACGGAGAGGTTGGGGTTCCACTCGAAACAGCGGGCAACTCTTTTTGTCGTCGCTGTGGTCTCCGGCTTTCGATTTCCCCCCGATCCAGCTTTCCTGGCTGTCGACAAACGTTCACCGAACACTTTTAATACGTTGGTAACAGTTGATTTAGCCACATTCAACAATTTCGCCAACTTGGCGTGAGAGTAGTTTGGATTTTCGCCATTCACGTGCAAAATTTTGATGCGTTGCTTCTCTTCCTTCGACGACATTTTGATAACAGAAGTGCTAATCTCAAAATCAAAATAGAGGCATGATGTTACACGCACACATCTTCAAAATGAGGGGTAAAGTCGACTTAAGTTTTGATCGAAACACCCTTTATGTGGTGGTGGACTAAAAAGAATCCTTGGAGGTAATTTGGATGACAATAAATTTCTTGATGGTGCTGATGGTTCTATATTTTTTGGTTTTGACATATATTGTCGGTATTCCATATTTTGGTATGTAATACAATATGAATAAGCACTTGCCAATGAATCTGGCTCATGATTTTTGAAAATTTTTCCGACGTCTCCATCGAGACCTCGGACAAAAGCGTCTATTACTTTTTTATTATATTGCCTTTCCTACTTCAGGATGGGAAAATTCTTCAGCAGACTGAATTTGACTCGCAATTAGAGCTAAAAGCTTATTTATGTCATCAAAAAATTTCTCTAAACTCCTTCCTTTTTGTGCGGAATTCATAAGTTGATAATCCAGAGTCTTTAAGTCACGCTTCTCTCCATAGTATGTTGCTAAAGTCTTTTTTATCAAATTTCAGTTGATATTGACGTTTGAATTAACTAACGCAGTGTTTGCTTCTCTTTTGATCTTGCGTCTGATAGATACACAAATTGCATAGAATTTTTTTTTTGATTTACGGTGCTGGCTTCGGTTACTTGATAAGATTGAACTACGCTAAGCTCATCTGAGTTTCCACTAAATATAGGGATTTCCTTACTAAATCAGGAATCTTTTCAATTGCAGTTGGGTCTGCATTTTCAAAAATTAAAATGGGATAATAATCTACTACATTTGGAACGTTTGCTTGCTCTAAAGCATGAAGCCTGTTTAAAATTTCTAGTAATTGCTGCGCCATTATTGGAATAATATGTAAACTTTCAAGTTGATCAATTAAGTTATTAATTGTTTCGACTTCTACGTTCCAAAACCATTAATCACTATTTAAATGATCATTAATTATAGTTAGGTTTAAAATTCACAATATGAAATTATTGTAATTCACTCAATTAATTAGCATTCATTCACTCAATTTAACGTTCAAACTTTTTCCTCTATACACTCAATATATTATCGAATCATCCACTTCACATACTATTTTTTGTTTCTTAACTAAAAATAATTCACTTTTGCTTCACTTTGAAATAATTGATCAATTAATTTCTTTTTTTTTTTTGTGTAATACTTATATACAGTTGAGCACTGTACGGGGACACCATACAATTGCGGGACACGTACTAACTATGCCTTATCCTTTATCGGTGGCAAATTGGTTAAGTTCTGGGCGCAGTGCTCGTTATCGACTCCTATTACTCCCTCCTAGGTCTGCCGGGAGCAGGAAACAAGCCAAGGCTAGAACCAGCCGGTGTGTTGAAATTCCCGGTGTGGTCCTTTTTGCGGTCCACACGGCTGCTCGTCAACGGTTGATTCAACGCTTTGCAAATTCGGATTGGTGATATTATTTTATATGCACTATATCCGGCGCGGGTGTTTTGTGTACTTGTACACTACTTTAATGTGTGTTAACTTGATACTTGTTTCTGCGCTTTACTTGCAAACACCTTAATGGTCCCTATTCGGGCGCCAGTTACGTAACTTGGGTTTACATTAGCGTTTTTAAAAAAAGGTTAATTCGGATTTAAAGAACCTTCTTGTTCTGCGGTTAAAAACGAACTGTTTTATTTATCATGAACTAGTCATCAGCTGAGCTACGGGTCTGCTATTTGTTATGAACAGAGTGTTTTGATATAACAAGAAGTAGACACAACATAACAATCCATATGATTATCGATAATTGAATATCACAATCTGCTATGCTGCGTGGTGTTGTTTAGCTGAAGCTTCCTATCGGCGGACGGTGGCTGATCGGGTCGATGGGTGATAACTTACCCTTTTCTTATTTGAACTGCATTCGGGTGAGGTCGGCACCGGTATTGTATTAGTTTGAGATCACCAGTTTTTTACACATTGAGGATATATGCTAGTCCCAAGCATCATCTGTTAGTTCTTTGTGTAATAACAGCTGATCTGGCAATAAAGGAGTAGCAACCCCGGGCGGTTAATCATGCTCAATAATGCTGCTCATGCTGAAGATTTGATTTCTCTCTCGTTCTGTCAGCATACTAAATGAAGTTGATCACAAATAAGCACATATGTTTGCATATTCTCATTAGTGTTGTATTTTTTGTAAATTTTGTGAGCCTTCTGCTTTCGATTTTTTAAATTAATGTTATTCCCTTTGAACTGTAGTAGATATTAAGAGATACAGCTGCGCCTTTTTTTTTAAGAGTTAAGCATTGAAAATTTCGTAAAGAAGATTGTAAGAGATACTAACAGCGTTTTCGATACTAAGGGTAACTTTTCGTAAAACAGTTTACTTGCGTTAAAACACAAATATAATCATAACAAACCAATTCACTTGCGCTTCAATCCCTCGATTTAGGGTAGTACAGCTGTATCGAGTAAGAAGTGGTGAGATTTATATAACATCATTATTCCTACTACATAACATATGATGGATTGCCAGTTAATGACATTTAAATCAATTTTAATAGTCTCGTAGTTAGCTTTGTTGAACGAGTATTTAATAACTTCCTCATACTCGCAGTCTTTGATTTGATTTTTCTTTCATTATCCATATCCCCCCCTCCATTTTCTAAATCCTCTCCCCCCCAACCCCCCTCACCCACCCTTCCCCATATTCTTTCTCCATGAAAGTCTAGAATATCATATTTTGACAAAATTTTCTTTTTTTTTCACGCAACAAAACAAAACATTTAACCAAAATCCCTTACAAACCCCCCCTCAACCCCCCCAATAAAAAAGCCAATCAAATTAAATTCGAGTCATCGCTCCACCCCCCCCCCACCCTTTTACCACATAAGGTTGTGTCATATGTATGATGATGTATGATATGTACTACCACCCATTGTAGCACGGAAACTAAGTCCGACAGCAATGGGCTCTCCTCTCTGTTAGACTTGATCAAGCTTTAATAACCACTGATTATCCTAATCATGCCATTGTATGAAGGGCCAAAAAGGAGTTGGGTGGATCGATATGCAACATCACTTATACGTATCCACAGGGATATAAAGAATCTCCTTCCAACAACAAGATTGAACAATTGGTCAAAAGAGCAAGCTAGCTAACATGAGGATGCCCCAATGGACGGGGAGAAGAGCCCGCCCTCTATTCACAAACTGTTAGCAATGGGGAGTTGGCATTCCCACTCTCCCCATCCAGAGTGCTTCAATCGGGTGCCCTGATGGTCCCTCCCATTCCCATGAAATATATATATATATAATAGTGTATATATTTATGTAAATGGAAAATACTACAAGCATTCGTATCTATAATATATGATCTTCATGCGGTTGATCCTGAAAAGCAAGAAATGTTGTAACATGTTAAAGTGTAGAGTTCTGTGGTTCCGCGTTTAAGCACGTTTTTGTTCGTTTTCAGCGATAGCAGCAATTCAACAAAATCTTGATTTGAGGTATCCTGAAAAAGTTTGTTAAATCTATTGAAATTTTACAAGACTAACATTTATAAATTTTAATTTATTGTTGGATGGAAATAATACGATGTTGTAAAGAAATACTACATAATGTACATATAACAATTAAATGCCGCTATTTGCCTCTTCCGCTGCGATCTTACATGATTGAAACTCTAAAATAGCGAAAATTCCAACGTGATATAATGAAATAAAGTTGATCACCTGGCAGCCTAGCAAAATAGCAAAGAAAATTTAACCAAATAATAATGCGAAATCAATTTCATATGAGTATGATTACTGCCCAAAAACGGAAACTCAATAAATCCAAAACAAAATAAATGACAGGAAATTCTTCGATAACTCTTTTTTCCTACTGGGCCCATAAATCATTCAGTATGTCTGTAAAATAGAAAATGTAGGATGGTAAACAATGTTAGTTTTTGAATGAATTATTTTGGATGAAGATTTTTTTTTTTGTAGAATTTGTCGTATATAATCCTCTGTCTCTAAAAAAAACCATCCTATCTTTTCAAATGCATAAAGGGAGTTAGGTGGGCCAAAACTTACCACGATGCAAATGCGAAGCTGAAAATACCATAAAAAAATATTGTGAAGGGATGTTATAATATAAAGTGATAATAACAATTATATTTGTAATGTCTGCATGTCTGCTGATCCTGCTGCAATTGTAGACGGACTTGCATTATCATAGCCACGGGGGTAGAAAACAATTCAATATTATTATACAATACTTGGGAATGCCATGGATGATCTGAAATTATATACCGTATAAAGAATACTTCCATTTTTCGTGGATGGGTAAGATTTCAGAATGCTACTTTACCGAGGTCACGCTGCCTACATCGCTTTGGTGCGGCTGTCACCTAATGTATAGTTGACGCGATACAGCGTTTCTTACTCAACCGCTGGATGCCAGGACAGACGCTGTTTGAGCCGCACCTCCTTGGTGGACAGACGCTCAGCACGCACCTCCTCAATCTAGCTGAAGTCAGAAGGACAACAGTGCCCAGGCTGCACTACCAGCTAAGTACGCAACCCTTAGCTGGCGGTCTTTGTCATCTCTTGACCCGTGGAAGCATGAGGTAGGAACTTGTGAGGACCATAGCTATGTTGCGGGGACGCACGCACGCTCCATCCCAGTTGTCTACTCACCATTTTGCAGCCCATACACATGAAGGTTGTGGTCATCTCTGAAAACACAAAAAAAAAAACAAAATTTCTTTACTCTCTCCTCCCACCCCCCTTCCTTCCCTACCCCACACCAACCAAAAAAAAAACAAAAAAAAAAAAAAAAAAAAAAAAAAAAGAAAAAAGAAAAAAAAAAAAAAAAAAAAAAAAAAAAAAAAAAAAATTTAAAAAAAAAACCCCACGACGCCCCCGCGCAACGGTCGAACCAAATTTTTTTTTTTTTTTTTTAAAAGGGGGTACACCAATCCCACACGGCCTTTCCTGATATAACTTCCGACCCGGAAGTGACCACGGCTTAAGGAAGTCTCCAGCTGCTGACGTATTATGCGGTCGCTCTGATTCGCCATCTAATTTGTGCACCTCGTAGCGATCGTTCGGCCAAACACCTACGATTTCGTAAGGTCCGAAGTACTTCTGCTTCACTTTCTGACCAACACCGAACTGTGTCTTCGGAATGGCCCCGACGTCGGCTGCGATTGCTTTCTACGTGAGTTATAATACTTCATGTTCTCTTGTTGGATTTGCTGGATATTTTGATGAGCAAATTCCCTTAAATCGTTTCTTGAATGCTGAAAATCTTCTTAAAGCTCGCGTTGTAAGATCTCATACAAAACTTCATCGTCCTTTGTCCTCATCTTGACACCGATAAAAAGTTCACGCGGGGTTGTGCGAATCACCCGTTGCCAACTATTATTTAAACACTTTTGCACGTTTGCGACATGATTAAACCATCCTTCTGGTTTATCTATCAAAAGCTTCGTGAGCATCGGAATGATAACACGGTGGACACGTTCCACTTGTCCGTTACCACGGGGAACACCGGTTACAATCGTGTGCAAATCGATTCCTTCGTCTGACAAAAACTTTGTAAACAGCCCTGATGTAAATGCTGAACCACGGTCACTGATTCTTCGAGGATTACCAAACGTATCGAAAATAATCCTTATCTTCTTCAATGTTTCTTCAGGTCCGGTTGACTTGGTTGGAAACAACCACACGAACTTTGTGAACCCGTGAATCACCGTAAGAATATAATTATACGATTTTCGGGTTGATGGCATTGGTCCAAGATCATACACATGCAGGGTATCCAAAGGTACGTCGCCCTTCGGAATCGGTTGTAGATTTTCTTCTAGTTTTCCTCGCTTTTTCTCGCTGATGATGCATGGAACACAAGTAGCAATGCAACGTTTAATTTTATCTTCTATTCCAGAGATGAAGCATTCCTTATCAATCCGTCGTTCTTCTTTTTTTACTCCAAAGTGACCCTTTTCGTGAGCCGTTCGAATAATCGTCGCTTCCATGGTTTCCGGAATATACAGCCGTCGGTTTTCTCCAACCACTTCATATAAAACACCATTACTTGTACTGTACCCATAGTAATTACCGTTTCTCAAAGCTGCCATGATTGCTTTAGCCTTCTCATCGCTGACAGATGTGGAAATTACCAGAACATTTGCTCGAGTCGTTGCATCAACATGTGGCATTCTCCTGGACGGTGTTCAACGTCAAATTCAAATTCAGCCAAATCAACGACCCATCGAGTGATACGAGCGTTCATCTTCTTCTTGGTAATCGTATCTTTAAAAGCTCTACAGTCCGTAACAACTCGAAATTTACAACCCAAAAGATAGCATCTAAACTTCTTGATCGATTCCACTACTGCTAACGTTTCCAGTTCGTAGGAATGGTAATTTTTTTCTGCGCCACTTGTCAGATGACTGCAAAATGACAAGGGTGGAATTTACCATCGTCATCTGCGCGCTGCATCAAAATTCCAGCTAAAGCGTGCTTACTGGCGTCGGTATGGACTTCGTTCTCCGCATCAGAACGATATATTCGCAACACAGGAAAACTTGCGAGAATCTCCTTAATGCCATTGAAGCCATCAATCGCTTTGCCGTCAAATATACATTTATTATCTTTTTTTTAACATACCTGATAGAGGACGGGCAACATCAGCAAACGAGAGTACAAATTTTCGAAAGTAACTTGCCAGACCGTAGAATCTCTGGAGCTGCTTCACCGTAGTCGGTATCGGGAACTGCAGGATCTTTTCTATTTTCACAGGTGCTGGTTCAACTCAACCATCGTATATCATATAACCGAGATACTCTACACGACGTTGCAGGAACACTCATTTCTTCCAATTTATCTTTAGTCCTGCTTTTTCCGCCACACTTAACACCTTTTGCAACGCTTTTAATCCTTCTTCTTTGGACTGCGATCGAATAATTATATCGTCCACGAACGCTACAACTGTCCCATCGTTGATCAGTTTTTTCAACACAGAGTTTATGTATCGTCCGAAAGCGTTCCCACTTGTACACAATCCAAAAGAAGCACGCCAAACCTCAAATTGTCCATCATTTGTCACGAACGACGTGTATTTTCGGCTTTCTTCATCAACAGGTACGTGAAAATACGAATTTTCTAAATCCAATGTAGTATACACTCGCGAACTAGACAGCTGATCGATTTGTTCTTCTACGTTTGGCATAGGAAAATGATCACGAATCATCTTCCGATTGATGATGTCTCGATAATCAATACACACACGGCGGGTTCCGTCTTTTTTCGGAACTTCTACCACGGCACTCGCGTACTCACTCTGCGATGGCTGAATAATTCCGTTTGCCAATCATTCACAACTTTTCACAGCTTCTTTCTCGATAGGTGCCAAACGTCGTGGATTCACGCATAGGGAACGTCCATTAATTACGTCACGCAAAAATTGACTTTTTATAACCCCCCCCCCCCCCCCCTTTGTCACATTTTTTGTATGGATCGTCACGTTTTCTCAAACCCCCCCATCCCCCTTACTGCGTGACATAATTAATGGACCTTCCCATACAACTTCGTTATCGCTCAACTTTATGTTTAACTTGTTTGCCGCCGTAACCGTTGATATTGGTTGATACTTTCCAATAAGATTCATGTCCTCTTCACGGAATTGGTATGGAACGTCTATTTCACTAACACCAACATATTCTTCGATTCTGCGAATCCACTTTGCTTCGTATACTTCTTTCGAAAACTTCTTAATTTGCACACCTTCTGGGGTGATTGAATAATTGACGGTATGTAGAAAGTTCATTCCAATTAGAATTTCTACATCAATTGCGTCTTTCGGCACAACATAAACAAGTAACTCGCATTTTGTGTTCTCGATCACAACATCAATCGTTGTTTCGCCACAAATAACCTGTATGCCTCCTCCATAACCACGCACTTTCATGTCCGATTTCTTCAGTGTATTTTCTCCGAGCAATTTCATCCAAAGATCTTTTCGGATAAGAGAATTCTCGCTTCCTGTGTCAACAGTTGCTTTGATTTCGTAGCCGAAGATGTTGACCAAAACACTTGGATTGACACTATCTTCACTTTTTAATACGTTTACTTTAGAAACACTCTTCTTAGCGTCATCATGTTTCGATTTCTCACTCGACTTTGAACAGTTCTTCGACAAATGACCGAACAAATTATAATTAAAACACTTGGGTCCGTCGCTCTTCCGCGGACAGTTATCAGCTATGTGTGTCGTATCACCACAGTTGAAGCAATTCTTCTTGAAACTCGACAGCTTTTTCACATCATGTTCGCGTGACTCTTTTTTTTTCGTGGTTGCCCTTCATGTGAGTTCTGTTTTACGACAATCTTTTTTTGTACTTTTTCAAAATTCAATAGCTTCTCCTTCAGTTGTCTTATAGTTTGCGCTTCATAAAGCAACAAACGATAGAATTCATCGTCGGTGATCCCGTCCACAATATATTCGCAAACACTTGGTTCATCTAACTCTACGGAGTGAGCAATACGTTGCATCTCGTAGATGTAATCACGTGTCGTTTCACAAGGCTTCTTCTTACGAGCTGCAAGCTGACGATGAACATCACTCGCACGAATAAAAGGTGCAAACTCTTTGATCAGTGAGTTCTTCAATTTGACAAACATCTCGCTGTGCAAACATAAACCGCCGTGCTGTGCTCGTCAACTTGTTGAGAACTTTAGAGAAGTTCTGCAGAGAAATTAGGGGAAGTTCTACAGAGAACTTCAGGGAAGTTTTGCAGAGAACTTTAGGGAAGTTCTTCAGAAAACTTCAGGGAAGTTCTTCAGAAAACTTCAAGGAAGCTCTTCAGCGAACTTCAGATTAGGATGTAATTTGATTTAGTATACGAGTAATAAATCAAACATTTAAACCGGTTTAATGTTCACGGTGAAAATTGCACCGAGGCAATTACTTGTATTGATTATATAGTCTACCGTGGCCACTGCGGGGCTACTTTTCACATGAATACCTGTTTAGGTGTTACACGTGCGCTGCTATCGTACTTCTCATCCTATCGAAAACATCTATTTTGTATGTGTGTTGGGTGCGCGGAGCTGTTTGAGAATTCGCACTTCCGTGCGATCTCGAACAAAGCTGATGAGAATTCATCTCTCAGTACACTTACGACGGCATTAACCGAGCTAAGGAATGAAATAAAGCAACTAAACTAAACTAAACGCGGTGGCTTGTTTGACGAAATTGGCCTTAAACCCGAAAGGAATGAGTGGCGACTATTCATCGATAGCTTGTCAAAAAGTTTAAAAGCTGTTCTGCTGCATAATGGAAATGAGCATCCATCCTTATCCAAGCCACGTTTTTCACACTCACGCATCAATCCAGCTTTTGTAAAAACTTCGCAAAAATCGTCTATTTGCTCCACCATTTTGAATTTGAAGTGGCGTTCTTCTCAATAAAATTTTAGTCAGATTTTCGCGATCTTAACGCGTCGACCGAATAATTTCCGATAACTCCTTCCCGGACGAGCCCCCATGAAAGAAAAAGGAGAAAGGAGTTGATGGAAAATACGGAAAATATTAAAACTATATTTTGTACACATGAAGACGCGTGTGTATCGGTCGATGGTAGGCACTGAACTGCTTTTTTATTCTGTTTTAACGGAGGGTACACCAATCGTCCCACATAAATGTGCAGTGTGAAATCATCGTCCGCATGTTCCATTGCATTTAAAAACTTTCTGGTTCATCGCAATTCATTGTTGTGTAAAAACATAAACACTCTCGGTTATTCAAGTTTTTATGGCGGTTTTGAAAGACTTTAATAGTAAAAGTTGCTTACTAAGCGATACTGAGTTTGATGGTCTGTATTATCATTTTTAATGCTTTAATCTAATGATGTTTATAATTACACTGGTCGACAAATCCAAAAAAAGTCTTGAGACCCAGAGCTCCATACCAGTTTCCGTTAGCTAGGGTCCCAAAACCACCGTATATCGTATTTTGACCTCATGCGATTTGCATTTTCTTCAAAAATTTGCAGCAAAAATTTGAATTTTATATATATTTTGAGAATCACTTAAACAACTGCCTCAGCTTAAACGTAAATGCTCCAGAAGCATTTTTTCTGTTTAGGTGTTACACGTGCGCTGCTATCGTACTTTTCATCCCATCGAAAACATCTATTTTGTATGTGTGTTGGGTGCGCGGAGCTGTTTGAGAATTCACACTTCCGTACGATCTCGAACAAAGCTGATGAGAATTCATCTCTCAGTTCACTTACGACGTCAATAACCGAGCTAAGGAATGAAATAAAGCAACTAAACTAAACTAAAATTATCGCTTTTCTCATGAGTCTTCATGGTAAGAAATGTTAATTTTGCATGTATTTCATATTACGTTTTGCAATATTTTGCTAACGACATTATTTTTTGTCGGATCTATGGAGAGCAAAGAAGTGCACCATTTTTATCCGTGTGTAACTTTTTTGTCCGTAAAAATTGATGAAAATCTGAGTATAACTTGTTTGGAGTGAATTTTTTACATGTGCAAAATTATAATACATTATAATCATAACAATCGGTTCAGTGGTTATTGAGATGTCATCGAAACAAGAAGAAAATCACCGGAGAATTTTGCGCGCCGTCATGGAAAATCCGACTGCGACCATGAGATGGATCCGAAGACAACTGGGAATCACCCATACAACTGTGTCTCGGGTGGTAAAATAGTTTAAGGAATCCCAGACGACCGAGCGGCGGGCTGAAAGTGGAAAAAAATCGAAGACAGCTGACCCTGTGAATGCCCGGAAGGTGTTGGATTATTTCAAGTGTAATCCGAACCTTTCGATTCGCGACGCGGCTCTGAAGGCAAAGTGTTCCGCCTGGTTCGTTCAGCAAACCATGAAATGAGCTGGGCTTCGTGTATTCAAGGTCCGCAAGGCACCGAACCGGCGTGATCAACAAAACACGGCGGCCAAATCCCGCGCAAAGAAGCTGTATCGAGAGTGGTTTAAATGTTTGATTAATTCTTCGTATCTTAATATCAAATTACATCCTAACCTGAAGTTTTCTGAAGAACGTCCCTGAAGATTTCTGTAAAACTTCCCTGAAGTTCGCTGAGGAACTTCCCTGTAGATCTCTGATTTTTTTTCCTGAAGTTCTCTGACGAACTGCCCTGAAAATCTATGAAAAACTTCTCGGAAGTTCTCTGTAGAACTTCCCTGAAGTTCTCTGAAGAACTTCCCTGAAGTTCTCTGATGAATTTTCCTGAATTTCTCCGAAGAACTTCCCTGAAGTTCTCTGCAGAATTTTCCTGAAGTTCCCTGAAGTTCTCTAAAGAACTTCCATGAAGTTCTCTGGAGAACTTCCATGAAGTTCTCTGAAGAACTTCCTGAAAATCTATGAAGAAAATTCCCTGAAGTTCTCTGAAGAACTTCCCTGAAGTTCTCTGAAGAACTTCCCTGAAGTTCTCTGAAGAATTTTCCTGAAGTTCTCTGCAGAACTTCCCTGAAGTTCTCTGAAGAACTTCTCTGAAGTTCTCTGAAGAACTTCCCTGTAGTTCTCTGAATAACTTCTCTGAAGTTCTCTGAAGAATTTCCCTGAAATTCTCTGCAGAATTTCTCTGAAGTTCTCTGAAGAATTTCCCTGAAGTTCTCTAAAGAACTTCCATGGAGTTCTCTGAAGAACTTCCCTGAAAATCTATGAAGAAAATTCCCTGAAGTTCTCTGAAGAACTTCCCTAAAGTTCTCTGAAGAAGTTCCATTAGTTTCTCTGAAGAACTTCCATGAAGTTCTTTGAAAGACATACCCGAAGTTCTGTGAAGAACTTCTCTGAAGGACTAACCTGAAGTTGTCAGAAGAACGTACCAAAAATACTAATAATGGGGTAATTAGCCTCTTATGTGCACTAGCTATAAACATTCATTGCATAGTACAGTCTCCTTGTCCACTTCATTCGCCGCAGAACGCCAGTTTGCCTTGAACTGTTTCTCGCTCACAACAGCTTTTTGAGTCTTCTTAAGGTTCCGCTTGACGATGGCCCAATATTGTTCGATTGGGCGGAGCTCTGTTGGGAGGGTTCTTGTCCTTGGGCACCACTTGAACGTTGTTGGCAGCATACCACTCCATGGCCTTTTTTCCGTAATGGCATGATGCCAAATCCGGCCAAAATAGAACGGAACAATTGTGTCGCTTCAGGAAAAGCAGTAGACGTTTTTGTAGGCACTCGCTCATATAAATTTCCTGGTTGACGGTTCCGGTCGCAATGTAAACGTTGCTCTTCAAGCCACAGGTACGGATGGCCTGCCACACCACATATTTCTTCGCGAACGTTGACAGTTTAATGTGCTTGAAAATATCTGCCAACTTTCCCCGTTAGGTTGCCGTATAAAATTCCTGTCCAGGAAGCTGTTTAAAGTCTGCCTTGACGTAAGTTTCATCGTCCTGTACCACGCAATCAAACTTCGTCAGCATCGTCGTGTACAGCTTTCGCGATCGTGCTTTGGCCGACGTGTTTTGTTTATCGTCGCGATTTGGAGTCACCACTTTCTTGTAAGTTGACAGTCCAGCTCGTTTTTTAGCTCTATCTACGGTTGAAGGCGCCACTCCCAGCTTCTTTGCGACATCTCGGACAGAGAGGTTGGGGTTCCGCTCGAAACAGCGGGCAACTCTTTTTGTCGTCGCTGTGGCCTCCGCTTTCGATTTCCCCCCGATCCAGCTTTCCTGGCTGTCGACAAATGTTCACCGAACACTTTTAATACGTTGGTAACAGTTTATTTAGCCACATTCAACAATTTCGCCAACTTGGCGTGAGAGTAGTTTGGATTTTCGCCATGCACGTGCAAAATTTTGATGCGTTGCTTCTCTTCCTTCGACGACATTTTGATAACTGAAGTGCTAATCTCAAAATAAAAGTAGAGGCATGATGCTACACGCATACATCTTCAAAATGAGGGGTGTGCAAATTTTTTTAATGCACGATGAAAGGAAATGCGTCAAGTTTACACCGTGTCCAATATATTCTTATACACTTTTTTCTTGCATTGGTGTCGTGCAACTACTCAACATGCTTCACATATGTGTTGGTGTAGTTTTGCACTATGTTTATACAAACGCGTTCAGGTTATGTCCGATTGTTTTCATTCGGTGTTTATCTTTTACCAGTTTCGTGCTGTGGTGATAAAAAGGTTTTTGAAAGGTGAGCGCCCGGGCAATATTTTCAGAAATTTGAAAAACCTCGGAGTTAAGCGGGATTTGTGTACCGAACCATCCGAAAGGTACCGCTCGTTGGATGACCGGAAGAGATCCGGTCGTACTTGTACGGTGCGGACTGCACGAGTTGTTAAAGTGGTCAGGGAACGGATTAGACGAAAATCACAGCGCTCTGTACGTAAAATGGCCGCAGATCGGAATTTATCGAGATCGTCAATGCACAATATACTGCAAAATTATCTCGGATTCGAAGCTTTCAAGAAACGTAAGGTTCACGGAGTTTCGGAACCTTCCAAGCAGAAACGACTTGAAAGAGCAAGTCTGCTTTTGTCGTGGCACGGTGGGGAAGAATTTATCTTTTCCGACGAAAAGTTATTCGTCTTGCAACAATCCCACAATGTCCAGAACGACAGATTGTGGGCTCTTTCTTCGAGAACTGTGTGAGAACTGCGAGATAGTGATAGGAATATTCCACGGTTCCAAAGTGCTGCGTCAGTGATGGTTTGGGGAGGAATTTGCAAGCGAGGCAAATTACCACCGGTTTTCATCGAAAAAGGCGTTAAAGTGAATGCCGTATATTATAAACGGAAGTTTTGGAGAAAGTTGTCAAGCCATATGTACAAGAGGTGTTTGGAGATGATCACTATGTGTTTCAGCAGGACGGAGCGCCATCGCATACTGCAAATCTCGTTCAGGGCTGGTGCCGAGAAAATTTGACCAACTTTTTGGACAAGAATGAATGGCCTCCCAGTTCACCAGATCTGAATCCCTTGGATTATTTCGTATGGTCATACATGCTGGCGAAGGTAAATGACCACAGGGCGTCTAATATTAACCATTTCAAACTTTTGAATTTGGGACGAAATGCCGATGGAAGTCGTGCGTGCTGCCTGTGACGGTTAAAGGCGGTGTTATTCCAGAACATATGCTGTAGTTGATCAGTATTATATTGCAATATAATGGGTAAAGTTATCAATAAAATTCGGATTATCGATTTGAAATAAATAGAGTTTTCTTTTGTATGAGAATATATTGGACACGGTGTAAGTCGACCAAATTTCGATCGAAACACTCTTTCGTAGGTTAATCGAAAAGATAATCTGTGTTTGTAAAAATCTCCCAAATCATTTAATGATTAAGATGAACAGAAAAAGTAAATATCACGCTACGAATAATGTTATTCATTAAATTTGTGCTATCGTTAGCTCAGTCGGTACCACCCCCCCCCAACCCGCACCGAGCCAGGGATTAAGATTATGATGAAGGAAAACGTATCTCTCCCCCGTTCTATTTGCCACACCAATTTAACAAAACAAAAAAAAAAAATCGCACAACCCCCGGCGCCCGCCCAATTTATTTTTTTTGATTCTGAAAACTAAAACACTTTTACATTTAAAATATGTTTCCTTCGCTTGTGTTGTGTGGAAATTAATAAAAAAAATAAAACAAGCACCCCGCGACTTTTTTAGCACCCCCCCCCCGCCAGAAAAAATACGAAAATAAGACGCAGAGAAATATTCGATCTTCCTACAAAAAAAAAAAAGTGTCCTTCTTTTTACCATAAGCAGGAACATCACCGATTCCCCCCCCCGTGGATGGAGCTACAATGAAGAATAATTCGTCGAAAACATTGCATCACACCTGTTCGGACGATAGCTCAGGGGTCGAGATATTTTTACCGGAATAGAATTGTCGGATTGGAACTAACGTGTGGGTTTAAACTTTCAAACAACTTTTATTTAATCAAATAATCTTCGCAATTGCTGCTCACTGTCTGTATTCTGCTAATGGACTCAATCCTGCCTGCTCCTGACTTGCCCTTTTATACCTCTCCTATTGAACAGACTGTACACCTTTTCTTCTCCACAACACACCGCATTCGATCAAGGCGCATATGAAAGTCTACACAAAAACTACCTGCGGTCCTGCGGTATAGCTGATAGAAGATCTTTCTGAATAACTTAACATACACCCGCCGTTGAGTCCTCTGGCTCAACAGATGGTAAAAATGCAATCTTCGTAATTGCTCTCTTATAGTCGCCAGTTGTAGTATGAACGGTCACCACACGGACCACTCCGTCGTCACCAGGATGAATTGCTACAATCCGCCCTCGTCTCCACTGCAGAGGGGGTAGATTTTCGTCAATCAGAAGAACCAACGCTCCAACATGAATTTGCTTCACTCCGCTGTTCCACTTCTGTCGAGTTTGCAAATGATGCAAATATTCTTTGGACCAACGTGACCAAAAATGTTCCTGCATCAACTGAATATGTTGCCATCTGCTCAGTCGCCCTATTCTTTCGTCCTTGTAGGATGGTTCCGATAATGTCAATCCCAATCGCCCAATCAAAAAATGGAAAGGCGTTAGAACCGACAAATCATTGGGATCATCCGATGCTGGAATTAATGGTCGAGAATTTAATATCGCTTCCGTTTGTACCAGAAATGTTGTGAGCTCTTCAAATGTTAATTTAACTTCACCGACGACTCGTTTGAGGTGGTATTTCATCGATTTTACACCAGCCTCCCAAACGCCTCCAAAATGAGGACTTCTTGGTGGAATGAAGTGCCAGCGTATACCCTTAACTGCACAAAATTCTTGAACCTTCTGACGATGCTGCTGATCCTCGAAAAGTATCTTCAATGCCACAAGTTCGTGATTGGCACCCACAAATGCTGTTCCGTTGTCTGAATATATTTCACTCGGTAAACCTCGTCTTCCCACAAATCGATGTAGAGCAGCGATGAAATTGTCGGTAGTGAGATTAGAAACAACTTCAAAATGAATCGCCTTCACAGCCATGCAAACGAACACGACAACATATGCCTTGTAGAGTTTCGGACTTCTACCTCCTAACTTCAGCATAAATGGGCCACTGTAATCAATACCAACCTTTGAGAACACTGGAGCTGGATTTACACGAGGTTCGGGAATGTTCCCCATAAATTGAGTACTGGAGACCGGCTTGCATCTAGCACAGATTTGACACTTTGAAATAACCTTCTTAATGACGAATTTCACTTTCACCGGCCAGTATTGCTCCCGAACTATAGCCAGTAATCCGCCGTGTCCAACATGATGATTTTCTTCATGTAATTTTCGAATCAAAATTTCAGTTACATGATGTTTTTCAGGAAGCAGCACTTGATGCTTTCCATCATATGGTATCGCCGAGTACTTTAGACGACCTCCAACACGTATGAGACCATCTTCTCCGATGAATGGAGCCAAGTTCGACAAATTGTGTCGCCTTTCTGAATTCAACCGCAACTTTTTTAAAAGATCACTAAAAGCTTCTTGTTGAACTAACTTAAAAATCACTTTTCCGGCCTGAGCCATGTTTTCTGCGGTTACACTAATCACTTTCTTCTCTCTTTTTAGATGAATGAAATGCAAAACATACACCCATGCTCTTTGTAGCTTCCTAAAATCGCTGACACGATTGAACGAAATTGGCGGAACCTTGCTGATAATTGCCATACTCCTTGCTAGTTTTAGTTCCGGAAGTACCGTATCCTCTAAAGCTTCTATATCCGGAATATCATAAGCCTGTTTCCACAGCATTGATGGACCATTCCACCACATTTCGTTTTGCATTAAATCGATAGGCATCGAACCTCTCGAAATGACGTCTGCAGGGTTCTCCTCTGATCTCACATAATTCCAGCTGAAACCTCCGGTGAGGTCCAAGATAGCTCCCACTCGATTCGCAACAAACTGATTTAAAGCCGATGGATTTTTCTTCAACCAGCACAACACAATTTGCGAATCGCACCATAAATTTATTTCATCAAATTGGACAGCCATTGACGTTATAACCTTTTGCATTAACTCTGCCAGCAATTTGGCACCGCATAATTCCAGACGAGGAATTGTTAACGGTTTCAATGGGGCCACTCTCGATTTACTAGCAACTAGATTTACCTTCACTGAGCCATCTGCTGTTATGCTCCGGATGTAGACTACTGCCCCATACGCGCGCTTGGAGGCGTCACTGAAGCCGTGTAATTCAACCCACGTAGCCTTGCTATGAATCACACAACGTCGCTTTTGCTTCTGGTTGACCACAGATAGCTCTTCACGAAACTGCTGCCACTGATCCATCAATTCATCCGGAATGCGTTCGTCCCAGTCTAATTTGAGACGCCAAATGTCTTGCATGACCATCTTCGCCAAAGATATTATCGGCCCGAGAAACCCTAGCGGATCAAAAAGTCGACCGATATCCGACAACACCTCACGTTTAGTGGTCGATACAGTTCCGTTTACGATTGGTTGGATCCGAAAGGTGAAGTAATCTTCCAATGGGTTCCATATCAAGCCGAGCGTCTTAATGGTATTGTTGATTCCCGATTCTTCAAAGCTGACTAGCTGTTCTTGCAAATCCTTCGGAATCGCCGACAAAATTTCCTGACTGTTTGAACAAAATTTATGAAGGCCAAATCCTCCCAGATTCAGCAGCGTAGACAATTCATGCAACATATTGATAACTGTTTCCACTGATTTTCCACCAGTCAGAAAATCGTCTACGTAACTATCCTTCTTGATAACTGCAGATGCCAACGGAAAATTGTCACCTTCATCCGTGACCAACTGCATCAATGCCTTCGTTGCGTGATATGGTGAACTTGCTATGCCGTACGTAACGGTCTGTAGTTCAAAAACCTTCATTTCGTTCTTATCGTCACACCACAGTATGCTCTGATATTTACAGTCATCTGAATGCAATTTTACTTGACGGTACATTTTCGGAACGTCGGCTGTTAGTACAATTTGATGTCCACAGAAACGCATTATTATCTCTATCAAGTCGCTTTGAACGGGTGGGACCAACCATAACAACGTCATTCAACGATACTCCAGAAGTAGTTTTAGCTGAAGCATCAAAAACAACTCTTGTCTTCGTCGTCGAACTGGAGGCTTTGTATACCGCGTGGTGTGGTATATAGTATCCACCTTCTCTTGGGCTATCTACTTGCTTCATGTGGCCAAGAGCAAGGTACTCTGCCATAAACTCTGAATACTGCATGTGTTTCGTAGGGTTCTTTGACAAAGAGAACATCAGTCGCTCATAGCGCTTCTTCGCCATTACGAAAGAATCACCAAGTTGATACTTTTTGTCGTTGAATGGGATCCGAACTACGTAACGACCGAGCTCATCCCTTACATGTGTCTCTTGAAAATGTTCTTCTACAGCTACCTCTGCGGCCGACAGTTTGGAGCCAAGATGAACATCCTCGATTTCCCAAAACTTCGCCATTGTCTCATTCAAGACTTGTTCTCGGTGATTGAACTGGCATATACGTTCACGTGGTGCACCTTTCTTTACTAGAACTGATCCTCCCGCTACCCAACCAAGCTCAGTTTCAGCTAATGTAATCGAACTATTCTCTATTTTCAGACGTCCTTTCTTCACCAAATCGAAGAATATCTCGTTACCGATGATCAAATCAATATCTCCAGGAATAAAAAATGACGGATCTGCCAGCTGCACACCTTGTGGTAACTTCAAAGATCTGGTGTCAATTTCCATTAGTGGAAGCTTTGAAGTTACTTTTGGCACAACCAAGAAGTCTAGATCCATTGTCGTATACGAGTTAATACGAGAAAGGATTTTTGTTGATACGAGATACTTTACTCTGGTTTGGATATCATTGAGACCACTGATTGGAATGTCAACACTTCTCATATCTAACATCAGTTTGCTAGCTACTCTCTCCGTGAGAATGTGACTGTCGGATCCCGAATCCAACAGTGCACGACACTTAACGATGGATCCTTCATTTCCGACCATCAAGACTTCAGCCGTTGACAATAGAACTTGTCGCTTCGCTGTAGTAACCTGTGCGTACATCGAAGTTGCAGACGGACCATTTGTTTCCGGTTGGCTTCTATCATCACTTTTGCACGACATTGCTTCTGGCGTCAGTGATTTCTCTTCGCTTTTCCTACGAACGAATTCTTAGGGATGCAATAGACTGTGATGCTTCCGACCACAATCCCGAACTTTACACCCTTGATCAGACTGACAATCTTTAAACCGATGTTTCAGTTTCAAACAATTGTAGCACAAGCCCGCTTTAGCAGCAACAGATTTACGCTCCAGTACTCCCATGTTTTGGAACCTAGAGCACTTGTAGATAACATGCTCATCTTGACAACAAGGGCATGTTTCCCTAGCTGTTTGAATGAAGGACTTCGATGGCTGCGCTAGCACTTTGTAGTTAGTAACTGGTACACGTTGTTTCACTTGGACGACTGACTGCTGTACCTGATGTTGTTGTTGTGATCGATTTGTTCGTAGCAAAATGCGTCCTCGTTCACGAAGGAATTCGATAAACATTTCGTAATCAGGTAACTTTCCTCTGGGTACCTTCGACTCCCACTGCTCTTGTGTTTCTTTTTGTCAAGTTTCTTGTCAGGACATTGAGTAGAATCAACTCCCCAAGCCTTCGACAAAAAGTTGTGTCCTTCAAAGCATCAACATGCTTTGAACAGGTTTCAACCAGTTGTGAAATCGATTTTCCGCGATTTTCTTTGCTGACCTTTGTGCAATCTAGAATAGCATCGACATGAGTATCCAATATCAATCGCTTGTCTTCGTACACGTTTTCGAGAAGCTTCCACGCCTTCTCGTAATCGTTGTTGTTCACAACATCTTGATCGATCTTACTCTTCGCATCACCTTTGAGGGAATTACGCAATTGTAAAATCTTCATTGCTGGAGTCTCGTTTGGGTACTTTGCCATAATGCTTGTGAAGAGGCTTTTGAAGCTGTACCAGTTCTCCGGTGTCCCATCAAATGTTGGGAACGGAGCATGTAGTTGCGGGGCTGCTGCTTGCACGACAATCGGCTGCTGGAAACTTGGAATACTTAAACTACTTGACGTACCTGGATTTACGCGACATGCTTCTTGCGCTTGGGCAATTTTCGTTTGCAAATCAACGTAAAGTTTGTTGTGGATATCCTCGAATACCGCATACTCCTGACGTGCTACGGTTCGTTGCTCTTTCGGAAGCAGTGCGGATAAGTCGATATGAACTTTATCGAACTCGTCCGCGCACCGCCGCAGTGTTTCAAGGTGAAGGTTAAGCAAATGTATGCTGATATTTTCTCCTTCCAACGACTCTTTCATTCGTATCAGCTTTTCCGTGATCAGATCTCGCCGATCCGTCAGCATTTCCAGTTTGGACTCCATTGTTTTCTTGTTCTCTAGATTTTGCTTGGCAATCTTCTGTTCTGCCACCGACGGCACTGGTAATGTTTTTTCACTGTTCGTGCCCGTTAACGCTTCCAGAATATTTTTCTTCGTGATATTCTTTAACACTCCGCGGGGCGTTTCACTATCGTTCATGTTCGAACTTGTTCACTGTAGTTCGACCGAGCTCGCAATGCGTCACGAATACGTGCAAAAATAAACACAAATCATGAAACGGGAACGTTCAAAGTTTCTACTATGGCCTCAGCCGAACTACGCACACGGTGCGTTCGAATGTTCAGTCACTCCTGTGTCACGGGCACAATCAATGTTGAATCTAGCCTCTGACCACACAACGCACTCGGTGCGCTAGATTATGCCACATACACTTTCACTCACTGTTTTCGGTCGTGGACCACACTGTACACAGGACGACGTCTAATATTCGCCACGGGCTTTTAAACTGTACACAATGCACCAACATTCGAACTTTTTTCTGTTAATGGCCTTACGCACACGGTGCGTTGGATTATGCAACGGACACAATCCCAACCAATCATCGATCACGAATCGATGCGAAATTCGAACGAAGTACTTTTTTTTTATGCTACGAGCATAATCGGATCACAATTTGGCCACGGGCCGCACTACTGCACACACTGCAGTGAATATTTCCGAACACGCACTATGCCATGGACATAATCGCCATTTTTCTTTCGATCACGAATCGCACAACTGCACACGATGCAGGAATTTGTATCAAACACGCACTATGCCATGGCCATAATCGCCATTTTGCCTTGTTCATGAACCGCACGTTTGCACCCGCACGTGAAGCAGTAACAAATTCCGGTCACTTCTGAGAAAACACACAACAACATCCGGCTCGAAGGACCAAAATGTTCGGACGATAGCTCAGGGGTCGAGATATTTTTACCGGAATAGAATTGTCGGATTGGAACTAACGTGTGGGTTTAAACTTTCAAACAACTTTTATTTAATCAAATAATCTTCGCAATTGCTGCTCACTGTCTGTATTCTGCTAATGGACTGAATCCTGCCTGCTCCTGACTTGCCCTTTTATACCTCTCCTATTGAACAGACTGTACACCTTTTCTTCTCCACAACACACCGCATTCGATCAAGGCGCATATGAAAGTCTACACAAAAACTACCTGCGGTCCTGCGGTATAGCTGATAGAAGATCTTTCTGAATAACTTAACAACTTGACTGGCTCGGCCATTTCTTAAGCGTTAACAAAAAGAAATTTATCAACAGGATGTCATAACACAGTGCTGGTAACAGGTCACTTTTTAGTGACTTGGTCACTATTTTGAGTCTAGTCACTATTTGCATCCAAAAGTCACTAAAGTCACTATTTTTCGGAAAATGGTCACTAAAGTCACTATTTCCGCACCGCCGATTGTAAAAAGTTAAAAAAAATCACTTGTATCTATTATTATTGACAACAGAATTAAGTGATCTGGCAATACTATATAAAAATCGAGAAACATACTCCAAAAAAGTGTATTTATCATCCCACGTGTAAATCTGAAAGTAACTGACAGCAGAATAAAATGAAAAATATGTTGGGCTTGAGATCAGTTCCGTAGTAATATTTTTCTTCCGCAAAGATAGGTTTGATATTTTCTCGACATTGTTTTCCTTGATGCGGTCACATCTGACTAAAGGCTGCCGCACAATAGCTCATGACGCTTTGACCGTACAATATAGCGTCAACGATGCATCGGCGTCAGTAGTTTATTTTACTTTGAATATGCATGCGATAGTGAGTTTTTTCAACTTACTTTCATTAAAATTATTGCAAATGGACATTTTACCAAATCTGAGCTAATCTGATTCATGCAGCGCTGTGTGCCAGGCGAGTGTCTGATTTTACTTATTTTACAGTTATTTACTGATTTTACAGTCATTACCTTATCATAACTCACAATATCATTATATTTAATAATATTGTTTTATTTATTATACTTCAAAGATTATTAAAACATTACTTATTGTTTTTTAATGTCCGTTTGTGTTTAGCTCTCTTTCAATTAAATCTTCCCTGCTTCCCTAACTCAGGAGCAATAACTATTAGGAGAGCAAAAATAAAATGAACGCATTCCTCACGTCAAGGGTGACCACCGCACAGTATCGTACTCCTCGCCTCTTGCGCTGGATTGCCACCTCGGCCGTCTTGGAGACGGACAGGATGGCATCCACCGTCGACTTCCCTTTACGGAAGCCAAACTGATTATTAGACAGACCGCCTATACCCTCCGTGTATGTTGTCAGTCTGTTGAGGATTACCCTCTCGAGCACCTTACCCGCTGTATCCAGCAGACATATTGGTCTATATGCCGATGGATCTCCTGGTGGCTTCCCTGTCTTTGGTAGCAACGCAAGGGTCTGAATTTTCCAGGCGTCCGGGAAGACGCCCTCGTCCAGACACTTTTGCATCACCACGCTGAACATTTCGGGATCCAGCAAGATAGCCGTCTTGATGGCCAGGTTCGGAATACCATCCGGTCCCGGCGCTTTGTTCACCTTTAGCGACTTTGCTATCGCAATGAGTTCATCATTCGTCAGCGTTGCCTCGTCGCCGACCCCCGTTGTGCCGTTGTCAGTGCCCACGTGGTCACGGGTGTTCGGCTGAGCCGTCCACCCTTCCGTCGCTATGACAGCGTTAAGGTCTGGGATACTGGAACGCTGGTCATGGGACACATCTATGGCGGCGGGGGGCCATGGACTTGGGTCGTGGCTCGGAAAGAGTCCCCCAACGATCACCTGCAGCAGCTCTGATGAACGCTCGGTTGGAGCCGCCGATCCTCTGGTTTTGGCCATTACAACCCGGTAGGCGTCACCCCACGGATTCGTATTGGCCTTCTGACACAGACCCTCGAAGCAGGCTCGCTTGCTGGCCTTTATCTCCCTCTTTAGTGCGGCCTTCGCGGCGACAAGCGCCCCTCTACGCTCGATTCTATCGGCGTCTGACCGCGCTGTTTGCACCCTCCGTCTTGCGTGGAGGCATGTTCTTCGGAGGTCGGCGATCGACTCCGTCCACCAATACACCGGCGATCTTCCATTCCTCGGTTTGCCTTCCCTCGGCATGGTCGCATCGCACGTTCGTGTAAGTGTCATAACGAGTCGTTCGCCGCAAGGTTCCTGGGTTTCGCGTAAGTTTCGTTCCCTCTGAAGCGCCTCTTTAAAAGTCTCTACATCAAAGTAGGACGTCCTCCATCTGCGGGCGAATGGAGCGGATGCTCCTCCTTCCGTGCGCTGCCTTGTATTGTGGACGATACAATAACGTACCGCCAAGTGGTCGCTATGGGTGTAGCCATCATCCACCCTCCAATTGCTAATTAGCCCAGGACTGCTAAATGTTATATCGATGATCGATTCCGCTCCGTTTCTATGGTAGGTACTCTTGGTACTCACGTTGGCTAGGTGCACAGAAGAATCTGGCCCCTAGGGTTGGTAAGGCGGCTCCCCCACTCGAGCGCCCAAGCGTTGAAGTCCCCCGCTATTACCAACGGGTTCAGGCCAGTTAGCTCCGTTGTCATCCGATCGAGCATATTGGAAAACTGTTCGATCGACCTCCTTGGCGGTGCGTAGCAGCTGCACAGGAACACTCCATTCACTTTTACAACCACGAAGCCTTCGTTTGTGATGGACACAACCTCCTGAACCGGGTACTTGCCCGTCGTCCATAATGCCACCATATTATACCTGTCCGCAAACCAGTTCCCGTTGCCGGATGGGCTGCGGTATGGGTCAGAAATTATGGCGATATCCGATGCCGACTCGCTAACTGTCTGACACAGCAGTTGCTAGGCTGCCTCACAATGGTTCAGTTTTAGTTGGGTTACCTGCATTACGGTTGGCTCGTTGGAATACCCTTAGCGGACGGGTACTTGCCCCCCCCCCCCATGACGTGCTTATTGTCCGGTTTCCCGGCGCACATCAAGCATTTGGGGGGGACCTTTGCAATCCCGTGCCTTGTGGCTAGTGCTGCCACACCTTCTGCACATGTCGTCCTATCTGGGCCTTTGCATTCCCAGGACATGTGCCCGCTCTCTAGGCATCTGAAACATGCCTTCGGTGGCTGGTGCAGGCTTAGTGGGCATATTGGCCATCCCACCTTCACCTTCGCCACTTTCAACGACGCGTCTGCGTCGACTACCGCTACCCTCAGGGTTGCCACCTGGGTCCCAAGTGGACCCTTCCTCAGGCGTATGTCTGCGGCGGCAACCTCGACCTTGCACTGTTCCTTCAGTGCAGTGGAGATCTCGTCTGCCTCGGTGATCTCATCCAGGTTTTTACACTGGATCGTCACCTGCGAGACGAGGGCGCGCACCTCCACACCCTCACCTAAGGCATGTTTTGCCAGGTCTCTATACGCCGGACCCTTAAGCGTTTTCGCTTTTTTAAGCTCCAGGAGCATTTCGCCAGTGCGGGTACGGCGTATACTCCGCACATCGGCGCCTAGGCCTGCCAGTTTAGCGTCCCCGCGCATCGCTTTCAAGACCTCGGAGTACTTAGACGCCTCGGTCTTGACGATGAGGGCCTCTCCGCGGTTACGCTTGCCGGCCACCTGTCGCTTATCTTTTTTTTTTCTACTCCTCTTTTTTCTCACTTTATTCCATGGGGCTTCCTTGCCCCGCCTGGGGTCATCGCTTGTCCGCCTCCTAGCACTGGCATCTGCCTCCGTGCTAGTTATGGCTGTTGTTGTCGTTGGCGCCCTGCCGCTCGGGCCCCCTGCGGCGCTTGAGACAACACGCGAGCTGGACGTCGCGCCTCTTGCGCTGGGCTTAGCGACGGGGCCTCTCTCTTTGCGAGAAGCCGAAGCTGGTCGCGAGGATGGACCCTCTGACCCCACCGCCACGTTCGCATAGGTTCGTTTCCCTTTTGGGGCTTCCGACACGATACGCTTCACAGAAGCGCCAGGTGCCGTCTCGCCCGGGGACTGCCTAGCCCGCTTGGAGGTCCCCGCCCCCATGGATAGGGTGGACTCTCCGACGGAGACGTCTGCTTCGAGGCTATGTCCCTCGCCCTTTCGGTGGCCGCTAACCGTGCCAACTCTTTGGCACTTTGCTCGGCTAGTAATTTGGCCTCCAGCTCTTCCCTCTCCTTGCATGCAACCTGCACTGTCATGCGTAGCCTAAGAAGGCTCAACTTGAGGTCTTTCGCAATGTTGTTGCGCGACGACGTGAAGTCGATGATGGCATCCAACTGCTCCGAGACCTCCATCACCTTAGAAAGGGTTTCCCGCATCCTATCCATGGCCCGGATGAGTCCTGGTCCATCCATAGCCACGCCTAGCTTGGTGCCACCTGCCTCCGATGCCGTAGCACTACCGCAGGTATCGCTCACGCCCGATCCCACCGTTTTACGCGGTGGGGACCTCACTAGGCCGCCTTTAGCGAACGGATTCGCTCTTTCTTGGGTATTTTTTGTTTCCTCCATGTTGTTGGGTCCCCCTCCAGCCGCTATCCAAGCCCACGTGGAGTAGTCGCTATTGTGATCCCATGGATATCTATGCATGCAGGGAGGCCATGCGAGGGTTTACACGGCCCTTCATGGGGAACCGTGTTCAGAGCCGGATCAGCGCAAGACAGGTATAGGTCATCTGAGCCTACTCCCGCCCGACTGGCGAGGTCGGGCGGTGGAGATTGGAACGTACTGGAGGCCTGCCAGGGTTTTAATGGGACGGAGACGACCTGTACCGCGGGAACCTCGCCATTTCCTGCTCGGTGTCACCCGGCAGTACTGAGGGAGACGACACAGGCGCCAGCCTGAATACAACGGTACCACTCGTGAATCTTTTCGCAGCCAGTTGCCATAATTGGGGTTTTACTGGCATCCACCCCAATGCGTCATATGACGCTCCCTCCGTAGTTCGTTTAGCCGTTAAGTGGAGCTTAACGTTTCCAAGGTGCACCGCGGGGAGGCGAACTACATTCACACCTCTAGTATGGCTGTGTGGCAAGTTCAATCATAACCTATGCCCAAGGGGAGTCGAGAAATTTTCCTTTACGAAAAATTCCTAGACCAGACCGGTATTCGAACCCAGCCACCTCCTGCATGGTGTTGCTTTGTAGATGCGCCTTTGCCGGCTGAGCTAAGGGAGGCCCCAAAGGATGGAAGTTTTTTCCAAGTACCGCTTATGATGAAATTGTTGTGCTTGTTTATTTTCAAAAATTTGTCTCACAATGTATTGCTCTAACTCCCCCCACAAAAAAAAAAAAACCCCCCCACAAATTAATAAAAAAAAACACTTTTTTATCCCAGCACGCCTTACAATGTACAATCTTTTTTCACACCCCATTCATAAATTCACCTTCTAAACAATTTCGTAAATTTCCCAAAGACAAAAATTTTTCCCCCTTTTTTTAAAGCGAAGTTTTTCTGTATTTTGACTAATTGAAAATTATTACTTTTGTTTTCAAAGTTAGGTTGCAATCAAATGTCCCTCTCGCGGGTCAAATTTTTCACCTTGTCGACGGTGAGAGGGCTTATCTCATGCTATAAACATGCATGTGAGACCAAGAATTTGACCAGTAGTGAAAGTATCACATATTCTGCACATTTATTTCACTGCCACGTCGTAGAGCGTTTATATAAAGGCACTAACATCAGGTGTGATATTGGCGCAATTCACTCTTAGACTTCTTACTTTCAATCAAAGGGAAACGACTAAAAGTACACTTTTCATTTTCGTGGCAACTTATGTTGTTGTTTATCCATTTGTTTTATGGAATGAATAACCAAAATACCTGGTTTGCTCATGGTATAATAAGTGAAAGTAATTGCAAATTTTCGAAAAGGGTGAATGTTTTGATTATGGTAAATATCTGACGGTTCGAAATGAAGCACATAGCCACCGAAAAGTGTTACTTTAGACTGACGATGACAAGCATGTATATTAGAGATAGGACGCGGAGGGCCCGCTTAGGAAGCACGAGCAGTAGATGAAACCTTTCCTTGTAGTTTATTTCAGCAACAGTGCTGAGGGTCCGCTCAGTGAGGGTTTAGTATTTGACTTACTTTAGAAGGGGGGGGATGTTTCAATCACGGTAGTTCCATTTCAATTCCATTTCGATTCCGTTTCGGTTCCATTCCAAACTAAAAAGCTCGGGGCTGTAAAATGAACGCCATTAGCATTAGACAACCTGACTGACTGACCCTTATAACACACTTTAAAATGGAAGCTCATTACATACTAATTCAAATTTTTAGGGTTATTATTAGAAGATATTGCAGTGCTGTAGATAGCTAACATAGGCTCACCATTAAATTGCGGGTTGTCTAGAAATATCATTAGCTGTATGAATAATAAATATTATGCGTACTCTTGTTGCAATACTTCTTGGGGTTGACTTCAGTACTACTAGTTGTCAACATAGACTACATCAATGGCCTGAATGTCGTCCCTAAGAATTATTGTTTGGCAATTTACAAGTCTTTTTGAAGTCTAGTTACTACTGCATACGGCCTGGTGATGACTGCAGGACTTGGGGCTATTAACTTAGACGGCACTTTGCCCCGGAACAAAGCTCGTGACATCTAGGATAGGGTATTAATTTGAGCTTCCATTTTACGACAGCATAACAAAACAACATCGTGGGAAAATTGAAACTGAAATTTTTAAAAATACTACGGTCTAATACTAATTACTTCAACTAGTGCTCAAGCGGCCAACATAGGCTATTGCTTCTACGGTATTGGTCGTAGTAGAGGTGACGTTGGGAAAGGGTCTAGTCTTGACAACCAAGCTGTCACGCAGCTCCAGCTAGATACCCTCAAAAAAAAAAAAAATTATTGAAAATAATGTCTCAACTGCTTCGGAATCAATCGGCCATCCTGATATTTTGTTGATTTTAACTGAATTAATGACATATTTGGTGCATAGGCCGAATGAAGGGGCTAGGCTAACATTACATCCCGTTACCCTATTTTTAGGCGAATGAAAGTTGTCTGTTAACACATTTTAACTTAAGTTTTTCAAATATTCCGGTTGCATTTTATTTTCGTAGTCATATTAAATCAATGTTTTGATTAAATATGTGTGTATACATCGTCAAAAAGAAATAAGGATGGAAGTGAAATTCAAGAAAAATAAAACCAAATCGAAAAAAAGTTAAAAATAGTTTAAAGAAATAGTAAATCATAATATAAAACAAAACGCAGATCACTGAAACATAATGATCTTGCTCACTGTGGAATGTTTTCGATCATTTGAAATTCCGGTTCATGTTGGGACTCACATGGACATTCAATATCTCATACTGTGTACTGTGTTCATGTCTAATCACGTTACATAAGTTTGTTCGTCGGCGTACACGATTCACAATTATCCGGCTGTTGTAAGGGGCGCCTTGTTACTCACAAATTCATTCCTTTTCGGAGCGAATTTGAATTGGCTGCACCATATATTCCGTGCAGACACGTCCATGTTGAAAGCAAACTTATTTGAAATTTGTTCTGGAAAAGAAGATCTGGGAAATCTTATGCTTTAAGTACATAAGTAAAAAAGTAAAAACATAAGTTAAAGAGGATATACATATCCTTCGTGCACTTCTCTCGTTTCTGGAATTATTAAACCAGTGTGTGTCCAACGCATTGGAAAGAACCTAGTGTAAAATCAAATTGTTGTTTTAAGGACGCTAAGGAGCAATCTATAAAATTAATTAATATTACGTTTAACTACTCAACATAATAATGTTTCAATAATACAGATCAACTAAAAGAGAACGTTTTGCCGCAAAATACTGGCTTTATCTATTCTGCAATGCGTACCTTTTCATAGACGATGATTAGTAAGACTTTTTTGAACCTACATCTAAATCCTTTGCGTTTTAACAAAAACATTTGAAGGTTGAAATCAGGTATTCACGTCTATCTTCAATCACTTATTTACTTCCCATATTAAAAGCTGTACTTTCAAGAGCCCAAATACCGCTCGGTAGCTTACCTCAAACTACCGCCGTGATCTTGATGGCCTTAGGGTTTCCGTCTCCGATTCCGCCTTTGGGTCAAGTTATTTGGCCCTATCCTTTGCTCATCCACGCAGCATGCAATTTAAAACTAAACTTTACACATAAAACATTTATTGAAGTTGCACTAGCACTAAACACATTTTATTGGCTCTAACTAAATTTATTCTTAAACTAACAAATTTAAAAAAAACAACCGGCGACTTCTCAACCGTACCCGACGGTGATTGTGTGGAGACTGATTTCTTCCTCGTTTTACGAGATCACCTATAGTTGATCCAGTCCTGTCAAGCACTCAGCATCCCGAAGATCATCAATCGAACATCGATCGGCTAGCTCCGACAATCTCATGGCTCGCGATGAACCCAGATGATGGCTGAGTACGTGGTTGCTCAAATTTACAGTCCGATCGTAGACATTCTCGCACGCTCTGAAGTAACGGATGATTTCTGAAAAGAAATAAAGAATCCCCTTCGACACACTGGATGGGTACCACCGATAGGATAATCCGCTAGCGTCAACCGTCGTCGGATTTCAATCTTCTTGCGTTGGTAGTAAGCATAGTTTGACAATTGGCCTTGTCAAATATCCTACTGCTGTCTTCACTGTGGCTACACATGATATCCCGTCCACTCCTCGATGCAGCTGGTGAATTCTACCTAACTTCCATTTCATTGGTGATAAATCCGGATCTACACCGTGCATCGGTACTGCTGGTTTCCAGTTTTTCATTCGTCCCTGCAACTGTGCGAGATATTCCGTTCGCCACCGTCGCCAAAAATCTTGCAACTGCCTCTGCACCATCTGCCATCGATTCAGTCGATTCAACCTTACAGTGCTATAGTCTGGTTGTGGCAAAGCGTTTAGAGAGGCACCAGTCAGAATATGAGCCGGGGTCAATGGCTCCAGATCTGTGGGTTCATTTGATAAAGGAGTCAATGGTCTCGAATTGAGACACGCTTCTACTTGGGTTAAAAGTGTTGTGAAATCTTCAAATGACGCTGAATTCCCTCCCAACACTCGTAGGAGATGAAATTTCGCTGACCGAACTGCGGCTTCCCATAGTCCGCCAAAGTGGGGAGCCGCGGGTGGATTGAAATGCCACTTCATACCTTGGTTCGTGCATTCTTTCGTAACTGCTTCCTGATGTCCGTCATCCCTCAAAAGTTGCATAAGTTCCTTCATCTGATTCGTAGCACCGACAAAATTCGTTCCATTGTCAGAATATTGGTGCACTTCCCTCGCCGTGCAATAAAACGTCTCAGTGCCTGCAGAAAACGATCAGTACTCAAATCGGTAACCAGCTCCATATGGATGGCCTTGGTGAACATGCACACGAAAACCGCAACGTATGCCTTTGTTGCTGCTTGTCGTCGACCATCACGGATGTATACAGGTCCAAAATAATCCACCCCGGTTCGAGAAAACGGTCGTGAAACCGCCACTCTAGCTGTTGGAAGTATCATCTGCCCATCTGCTGTTGGAGAATGGTAGGTTTTGCTCTGAAGCAGCGCTGACATTTGTGAACAACCCTTTTGGCCGTGTTCCTCCCTCCTTTGGGCCAAAATCGCAATCTAACCGTGCTGAGAAGTAACTGTGCAACCTGCGTGCAACAAATTTTTGTGGTAGTGCTCCAGGATCATCTCCGAAAGCAAGTGTTTTGCTGGAAGTATGATCGGGTGTTTAATATCATACATCTCCTTGGATTGATCCAACCTTCCTCGCACGCGCACCTCTTGTTCGTCCATCACTGGTTTGAACCAGCGCAGCGCGGATCCCTGGTGTACTGGGCTATTTTTGAATAGCGCTGCAATCTCCTTGCTGAACGATTCTTGCTGAATACAGCGTACGATCACCAATTCTGCTTGCTTCAGTTCCATGCTTGTTAGAAAACCGTGCCCTTCCGACCAAGTATGACGTAATAGTGCCATTAATCTGAGCCAATATGCTGTACTCCGAAGCATTTTGGTGTACAAAGAGGTAGGGGAGGTAGGGGAGCGTCCCAATCCAACTGATCTCCCCGTCCGTCTTTTAGGATCCATAAACGCTGCATGAGGATTTTCGCCAAAGTTATGGTTGCCCCCAACAGTCCAAGAGTGTCAAAAAGCATTGCTATAGCTGACAAAACCTTCCGCTTGGTAAGAGTTTCATCTGGCTTAGGTGTTGGTATTTGAAATTGATATTTGAAGCAGTCAGTTTTTGGGAACCAAGATAATCTAAAGGTTTTTATAGTTTGATCCTGGTCGAAATTGGCAGTGCTAAATTTTCTCCTGGTATGCCATCCAAAACCGCGGAGCAACTCGAAGCCCAATTTCTGAGTCTGAACCCACCCCTTGCCATCATGGCGTTGGATTGTTTTTGCAGCTTCCCTGCCCTTTCAATGTCATCTGCACCGGAAATAACATCGACCATATAGACATCCTCATCTATAGCCTGGGCTGCAAAGGGATAGCTTTCCCGCTCGCCTACCGCCAATTGCTTCAACGTACGCGTCACCAAGAAAGGTGCCGCTTTCGTCCCATACGTCACCGTAGTAAGCTCGTACGTTCCAACTTCTTCTCCTGTTTCGAATCGCCATAATGTGCTTTGTAGTGGAACATCCGATTCGTAGATTTTTATCTGTTGCTACATTTTTTCCGCATCCGCTACTACCATCACTTGACGGGAGTGACTGCGAAGAACTATTGTACGAAGATCTTGCTGAATAACCGAGCCGACTAGTAGCGTGTTGTTGAGGGAGAGTCCACTCGACGTTTTACATGATGCGTCGAAGACCACTCGCACTTTTGTAGTTGTGCTAGCCTCCTTCACAACTTGATGATGTGGCAAGTAGCACCGTTTACTCGCATTTGGATCATCTCCTTGCACCTTCGGCATGTGGCCTAGCTGCAAATATTCCCTCATGCAGACCTTGTATTGTGCTGATAGCTTCTCGTCTTTTAATAACCTCCTATCCAACCCTTGCAAGCGCCTAAAGGCGATATCCTTGGATTCTCCTAGTTGTGACATAATTTCCTTATCCTTAGGAAGTGTCACCACGTACCGACCATCGACATCCCTTCGAAATGTACGTGCATATCCTCGCAGCGTGTTTCCTCTGTCTGAAATGGCCCCATTACAGATGACCGCTGAGGATGTAGTAACATCAGTAACTTCTCCCGACACGATCCATCCAAACACGGTCTCAGTTAGAATGGGAAGACCATCTCCCAGAGATATCTCCTGTCCTGTTTTGACGAAGCTGAAAAAAGGCTGAATGCCCAAAACCAGATCTACTGCGCTTGCCTTGAAGAAATTTGGGTCAGCCAACTCTATTCCTTCTGGAAAACTCCATATTATAGTATCAATTGATGTCGAAGGCAAGTCAACTGTCACCTTTGGTAATACCAGAAAACTCAGCGTTCGTGAAAATTGTGATACTCGAGATTTAATCGCCACTTGTAACCGCTGTTTTGCCCTTGTTGCGCTATGACCAATACCCAGTATCGAAACGTCGACCTTTTCTCTGCCGTGAATGTTCAAACGCTGACTCAATGTCTCCGATATAAAATTACATTCTGAACCAAGCAATGCACGCCCTGTATACCGTGATCCCAAATCATCTTCTACGAAAACTACTGCTGTGGCGAGAAGAATGTTTGAAGCTCGCCCATAAGCCATGTTCGATGAAGCCGCACTAGTGGATGGTGCATTCGATTCTTGTTGATGATTACCTGCCGTTAATTTTTGGTTAATATCGGAACCACCCTTACTTCCATTCGGAGCAGATTGAGATTTTGAGTCGGATTTTTCCTTGAAACATACTAAAGTGTGGTGCTGACCCGTACAATTCCGACAATGATAGTTAGAAGAAAAGTCTCTAGTTTGGTGTCCTCTTTTAAGGTAATTACGACAAAGAGCCTGTGTCCGAATCATGGCTTCCCGACTAGAAACCGTCATTTGAAGGAACGTCGGACACAAATGTAACAAGTGGTTCTTCGAGCATGCAGGACACGTCCCTAATCCTGATTGCACCGCAAAGTTGGTGACACGAATCCATGGTTTCCTGACCGTCGCAGCCAACCCGAATTCTTGACGATTATCCGAGGGTTTAACTGGTAGTGATACTAATATGCGACGTTGAATGAAATCAAGAAGATCCTTCACGGTGTCTTGCTCTTTCATCGACGAAATCTCCTCTCACCCACGGCGTGTGCTTGGATCTGCCCATGCACTGAGAATTTCAATCAGTAAAATTTCCTTATAATCCGCCGGCTGCACAACTTGATCCAATGTTTGTATGGACCGGTCAAACCCTACCACAAGTCTCTGTAAGTCGATCACCGATTCCTTACCAAGCGTCGGAAGCTTGTAAAGCGCCTGCACATGCCTCTTTTTCAGCAATTTACTATTGTTGTATCGGTTTTGCAAACACTCCCATGCTATCGCATAATTGCCTCGGGTATTTTCAAAGAATCGACTAGCGCCTTCGCTTTACCTCTGAGGCATCCTTTCAGATAATGGAATTTCTCGACTTCCGATAAATCGGGCTTCCGATGGATTAATGAAGTATAAAGGACCCGGAAACTCGTCTATGTTGCCGTCAAAGTTTTGCAGTTTAATTTGCGGCAAGCGAACATGGTCCATTCCGCCTTGAAACGAAGTATCATTTCCCCTAGTTGTTTGGTCGAGGGCTGACGTATCTGGAAATTCCTTGGCCTTATCCAGCAGCAAAGACTTGATTATATAGTAGCGGTTTTCAAAATCCGAACGTTCCTTGCCGAATGCATCACTCTCCGTGTAATCATCGTGTGTCTCGATTTCGTAGATAGATTCGTTGATTTTCTCCCACAGATCGTCTAAACGCTCAAGATGAACTGTGATTTGACTAGCAGTGGTGCCCTCCGAGTAAGTCTCAACAAATTTGCTGATATTGTTGACGGATGTTTGTTGTCCTTTCAATTTTGTCTGTAGAGCCTTGAGCGATGGACCTTCCTTGGTAGACGATCTTGAAGGCATATTGACGCACAGCGTTATTTCACAGCGAATCCAAAATCGAAAGAAAGGAGGGGTGTAGTATCCAAATGGCCCACTTCGGCCAAACATATACTAAGTAGTCTCACCTTTGAAACTAATAGTTGTACTTGATGACCAATGTTCTCTTGGCAACTTGAAATTTCCTCGAAGGTCGTTCAATCACTGCTCTGAGCTTTCTCCACACGTAAACGATTATTTTCGCCGATTCAGAAGTGTCGAAAGGGAAAATGGCGGATGTAGTATCAAATATTAAACCAGCTACGACATGACATATACCGGTTAGCTTTACCTGGGAAACGCTCTCTCCCACCCAGCAAGCTCTTCACCATAATAATCGTTGGTTCCCTTAGACAGCAGTCGTTGACCATAATGGAGCGATAAGATTCGATAATGATCCAAGAAATTTGTCCACGTAATTTCCCAATCGTATTCAACTGGACAACTAATGAGGGCGCCGTCCATCCAAAGAAAAGCGAAAAAAATCGTCGAAAGTGGTGAGAGGTTCAATCTCGATACCATACCACTCAGGGATTTGTCAACAAAAAAGTATTGTAAACTGTTTCTTTAAGCAGACCCGGATACTTGTTTGAATCAGCTTTTTAGCTGAAAGTGATTTTATTTGATGATTTTCAAATTATAATCTCAAGCATACTTACAATACACAGTTTCTTCTCCTCACAAATCTTTTGGCAACGTACTTTAAAAAATTTAATTTTAAGTTAAGTTTGTGTTCTAGGATTAAATTTTTAGTTAGATAGGCAGTTTACAATCATTTTACCGAATCTACTAATTAGTTATGGGGTATTGTCTTACCAATCTGACTTCTGCATTAAATTTCACCAAATTTCAGAAAAAAATAGCAATGAAAATTATATTAGTAAGAATAGTTTTCAACACGAGCTAATTTTCTATTGTTGACGTTCATCTGTCTAGCCCGATGACGAATCTTGCTTGTAGAGGATTCGACTCCACTAGTCGATGCATGTTGTTTTCGTAAAGGAACAAGCCATGGTTACACACAGAGAGTCGTCACATCCCTCCGTCGTCGTCACATCCCTCCGACCGTAAACCATTAAGACCCACTTCGTCTTCCGGTTTACCAGCATCTACGATGTCGATTAACGCTAACTTTACTACCGGTCTTCTGATGACTCCCTTCGATGTCTGCAACCAGGCTTGTCGAACTCTCCCGTCCTTTCCTCGAATGACCTTATCCACCGCCCCTCTTATCCATTGATTCCGTACATTCCCATCCACGACGAACACTAGATCTCCATCCGCTAAATCCTTTACATCATCGAAACATTTCGACCTTCTTGAAATTACCGGGAGATACTCTTTAATCCAACGCCTCCATATTACATCCGAAAAATACTGAACTTGCTTCCATCCATTCACCAAAGTTGCTTTGAAATCAACTGGTTCCACCGGTAATTGCTTCACTCCACTAGAACTTCCTAAGAGGAAATGATTAGGGGTCAGAGCTTCTTGGTGAGCTCACTCTAGCGGAATGTAGGTCAACGGTCGCGTATTAACCATGGCTTCGGCTTCTATCAACACGTTGTACGTCTAGGATTGTCCCGAGTGCTGCCATTACGGACTTAACCATCCGCTCCCATTCGCCGCCCATATGCGGCGCACCTGGTGGAATGAATGACCAACGGGTCGCAGAGTTGGTGAAAACTGTTGCTAATCGTTCGTTGCGCTCTTCGATTTCCTTCTTCAACTGGTTATTCGCCCCATGGAAGTTCGTCGCGTTATCACTAAAAATCTCCGCTGGTGAACCCCTCCGCGAAACAAATCTTCTTACCGCCATGACACAGCTTTCAGTTGTTAAACTATGGATGAGTTCCAGGTGGATTGCACGAATCGTTTACGAGAACCGGACCAAAATAGTCTAAACCTAACGGGTGTCCACTAAAAAATGAGAATGATTTCAATACTTTTCCATCAGAACAAAAACGGCCGCATAGAAATGTCACTTTAGATGAATGAATCGTTGCACTCTCCAGAAAATTTTCATACACTCTTATTTCACTCTAACATGTTCAGTCGTGTTCAGCATGCCGTCGAAACAGGAAGAACTGCGCGCGCGCGTTGTACAATTCTTTCAAGCGAACGAAGATCGTGGAAAAAAATACACGGTGGACCATTTTTGTCGTGAAAAAGTTCCGGTATCCACCGTATACCGTATCCTGGCATGCATGAGAGTAACCCGGAAGAAAGGTTGCGGCCGTCCAGCGAAAATAATGAATGAGAAAACGCTCCGCTCGCTGCGCAGCATGTTCAACAACAAGGATTCGGTAAGTCAACGGGAAGCAGCCCGAAAGTTCCATTGTTCGAAGTCACTCATCTGCAAGACGCTAAAGAAAGAAGGAATAGTGTGTAGAAAGAAAACCAGATCCCCAGAGTACACAGATGAGCAGATTCAAACCGTGAAATCCCAATGCCGCTGGATGACTCGGAATTACGGCGGAAAATCTTTCGTTCTGGACGACGAAAGCTACTTTCCTCTTTCGAAGTCTCAGATACCGGGAAACGACCGATTCTACACTAAGGACAAATCTACTACTCCTCCAAAAGTAATGTATAAGTTCAAGCACAAATTTGAATCGAAGGTTATGTTATACATCGTAATATCCGATAAGGGTATTTCGAAGCCGTGGTTCAAACCAAGCGGTTTGGCCATCAACCAGGAGGTGTACCAAAGAGAGTGTTTGCAGAAAATACTCATCCCATTTCTTAAACAACATCACTCGGATGGCAAATACGTGTTTTGGCCGGAAAAGGCATCATCGCACTACGCAAAAAAAAACGCTAACGTTTTTGGAAAGCCAAAATATACCATATGTCCCAAAAGACCGGAATCCGACAAATTTGCCACAGTGCCGTCCTATCGAGGATTTCTTCGGTCTTTTGAGCTCCATGGTATACAAGGATAATTGGAAGGCCAAGAACACCAAGCAACTTACCAACAGGATCAAAAGCTGCATCCGAAAAATCGATGTGGCTGCCGTCCAACGGTCATGTTCCAGCATAACGACTAAGCTGCGCCGCACGGCGGACCACGGACCATATGACAATATTCACTAAACTTAGTTTGAAGATTTAAGTTGACCCTTTTAATAAAATAAATCAGTTTGAACAAAACTTCACTGGTATTTTTTTCCTGACCCATTCTTTTCGTTCTCATTATTTAGTGGACACCCGTTACGTTTTTGGAGGGGCGCCCCGAAGGGGCAACCCCCCCCCCGGGGGGGGGGCCCTAGGGGGGGAGTGTGGTTGAGCTCCGTACCTTGCACCATATACATTTCTTCCATACTTCAGCGACCAACGCTCGCAGCGCTGGGATTTCGTAGAACTGCCGAAATTCGTTAACTACCGTCTCCTGATTTGAGTGACGAAAACGGCGATGAAATGAGTCGACGGGAAGGAATGTGATGCAGTGTTGACAGCAGTTACGTTTGCCTACGATACCGTTGGCAACGGCTCGGTGTAATCATTCCCAGCGGCTGAATCTCGAGACATCGACTAAGGGGGACTTGCACGACTGATGAACGTTGCAAGTAATCAACTCCTCATCGGATGGGCTGATAACGACGTCATTACCGTGAACCGGAAGTCGTAGAAAATCAGGCCCGCGGAACCATCGACTGTCAGAACTAATGATCGGGCCTGATCCCCACTTGGTAGCGTCGTCTGAAACGTTCAATCCAGATGGAACCTTTTTCCACTCACTTACGTCGGTCGTTGATAATATTTCACCAATTCTGAATCTCACAAACTGGTGATACCGGCGCTGATCTGATCGAATCCAAGCCAGAACTGTAGCTGAATCCGACCACAACACACGCTTCTTCACTGGGAGTGCGTGCATAGATATAGTACTGTTGAGGAGCCGAGATCCTAAAACCTCACCTGTCTTGCCGCCAATTGTCTGCTCGTTGGACCATCATTGACATCTTCGTACATGGTACGCCGCTGACTCCCGATCGGGTTACTTCCTAAAACTTGTTGTATGTTCGAATGACCGTGCCCTGGATCAGCCTGTTCACGATCAGCTCCACCGCTACTCTCTGGTACAGGGTGTGGCAGAAAATAATGCGAAAATGTGTTCTATTTCTTTCAAATCCCATTTTCAACTAATTCAAGCAATAATATCAACATTTTCGAGTGCAGTTATCTTTATAAAGTCCTTTTAAACCAATTTATTCAATGTGTCCTCCATTTTGATTAATAACATCCTCGAGCCGACGCCGGAAGCCAGAGCACGCCTTTCGGACGTAGTCCTCCGACATTGACTGCCATGTGCGTGTTATGGTTGCCTTCAGGGTTTTCACACTAGGGTGTGATGTTTTGCAGGCTCGTGCTTCAACATATGCCCAAATCGAATAATCCAACGGATTAAGATCTGGACTACTAGGGGGCCACAAATCCTTCGGCCAAAACTACATGTTATCATTCAACCATTGTTGGGTTCGATTGGACGTGTAACACGGCGCTCCATCCTGCTGTAGGACAACGTTTTGGTCCTCGGAGAAGTTGGCCTTCACTCAGGGAAGCACTTGGTCCTTTAATATACCGATATACACTTCACAGGCGGCATTTTCAAACCGTTGGACGCCACCAAGCCAAACATCATGACACCAGCCGGATGTTTGGTTTGAAATTTGAATTTCACTTTTTCCGGAACGTTCTCCATTTTCTGCGGTGAAATGAACCGGTCCGTGCGGCTGTTGGCCATAGTATCGATGCTGAAAAGCTTTTCGTCGGAGAACAGGATTATCATTTTTTCCTTCTTCAACAAGGAAAGCAATCTCTTGGAACGAGTCACTCGTAGTTCCTTGACCCGGTCCGTAATCAAGTGGCGTTTCACTCTGGCTCTGGAAGATGCATGCAGGTCTTCTTTAATGATTCTCCGCATCGATTTCTCCGAAATATTGGCTTCCTTTGCAAGTTTTCTTATGAAACGCACCGGGTTGCAAGCAATTTTTGCACGGACCGATTTGATCACGATCGGCGTGCGTGCAAAGCGCGGACGTCCGCTTCCCGACTTCCGCTGCTTAGGACCATCCTGCAGGGACTTTTTTATGCGGTAAACTGTTACCAAATGGCAGCCTACCACCTTGGCAATCTCTTTCGGCTTCTTCTGGGCGAGCAACAAACTGGTGATCACTTCTTTCGCGAACATTTTGACGAATTTTCAATAAAACAAATAGAATGTTTGGATGCAGCACTTGAAAGTAAACATAAACAAATACACTTTCGACAGAAATTAGTCACTAGCTACACGAATTAACCCAATACTCAAGTTTGAACATTTTCGCATTATTTTCTGCCGCACCCTGTAGAATGATTCGGTCACGGAAAACGTTTTGTGGATTGAGATTTCCTGCCCTTCTCTGTGGTTGTCTCGAACCGCACAGGAACATAATCAACGTTAATATTGTTCTGCACTTGCTCTACTTTACTACTCGCTGTCACTTTTGTAATTGCTTGAGTAACGAGGGAAGTGGAAAACGTACCGTTATCAACATGGGTTTTACTCGGAAGGATGACCCTATTGTTCTACTCTGCGTATTCGGATGCCTGCCGAATAAGCTTCACCTTTTCGTCGGCTGATTGTTTCCGAATGTTCATCTGCTTCCGACGGTACTCCACCTCATCTACCATTTTCTTTTCTAGTAAGGCCTTAGCATCCGCAAGCTTCTTTGTTCTGCTTCAACTGTAGGTCTTTCAGCTCCTTTTTCACAGCCAATTATTTTTCCCGCATACGTTGTTGCCCATCTATTACTTTCAGTTCATATTCCGGACGAGCTCTAGTGGTGGAAGTTAAACTTGCATCGCCAGCCGTAAAGTTCGATTTCCGACTAACTCTGCTGCTGGTAAACGATTTTGCTGCTGTTTTTTTCACCGGTAAGCTGAGCGTCTCGCCTTGCTTCATTGGACCCTTCGATTTAACGGCTTTCAGTTTAGCACCCTTCGTTTCGAAGATACCGTTTCGTGCTCCTGAAAGATCTGGTTGAATACGTTCATCTTTTTCCGGAACATTTTCTACTCCTTGATTGGCACGGAGTTCACAGACAGAGCACTTCCAATATCGCTTTTTAACACTGGCATCTACTCCCATATAAGAATAATGATGCCACGAATCACAACTGTCGCATGCCACCATGTCGTCATGAGCGTCGGGTTTGGAGCATGATGCACAATTTCGCTGTGCCATAGTTTCTGACTGCGAATCATTCCCGCCTTCTGCCATTATCCGGAAAAGTAGTTGTGTATTCTATAGTTTGTGAACTGTTTCTTTAAGCAGACCCGGATATTTATTTGGATCAGCTTTAGCTGAAAGTGATTTTATTTAATGATTTTCAAATTAAGCATTATCTTAAGCATACTTAGAATACACAGTTTTTTCTCCTCACAAATCTTTTGGGAACGTACTTTTAATTTTAGGTTAAGTTTGTATTCTAGGAATAAATTTTTAGTTAGATAGGCAGTTAACAATAATTTTACCGAATCTACTAATTAGTTATGACAATACAATTAGAGAAGACAATATCAATCTGGCTTCTGCATTAAATTTCACCAAATTTCAGAAAAAAAATAGCAATAGAAATTATATTTAAGAATAGTTTTCAACACGAGCTAATTTTCTATTGTTGACGTTCATCTATCTAGTCCGATGACGAATCTTGCTTGTAGGAAATTCGACTCCGCTAGTCGAAGCGTGTTGTTTTCGTAAAGGAACAAGCGATGGTTACACACAGAGAAATCGTCGTCACAAATATCAATCCAATTTTCGTCGAAAAGGTACATTTAGTGATGTAATACATTTCACCAATCCAGCAACGGCTGGACATGTCTGTATGTAATAATTTACCTGTCAGAAACTATGGTTTTGCGATGTCCAACCCGTAAACTACTGACCGTAGATATCCTCGTAACCTTGATGACCCTCTCACCAATTCACCATCCGTCCTGATTTCCGAAAGCCGAATTGGCCAATATTTGCTTCCAAGCAAGCGCCTACAATCGTTAATACGCCGATAGTCGTCCGAATGAGAAGGGTGGAGAAACAAAACTTGGTGTAAGTAAAATGCAGGTCGAGGCTTCGGCTGCACATATACCGGTCTTAATAACCTGATAGGAAAGTAGAATAATCCATAATTATTCTATTCCTTCTCGTTGTGATGGCGCCAGTTAAAGAGGTCCGCGTGTATTCCCAACTATTCCGTAGTGTACCTTGTTCTCAAACCAGTAGAAGAACAATGATGGCACTGTTGTCCAATGTAGAAGATGGCTGATCGTAGTTGTTTTCCATTGTTGAACGGCTTGCAATTGTACTGCTCTCACAATTCATGCAGTCATGATGGCGAAATTTTCATTTTGTAGTGTCGTTTAAACCTCGAAATCCCAGATTTGCCGGGATGAATCCGGTTTGAAGAACCAACTATACCGCTAAATACCGCTCGGTAGCTTACCTCAAACTACCACCGTGATCTTGATGGCCTTAGGGTTGTCGTCCGATTCCGCCTTTGGGTCGAGTTATTTGGCCCTATCCTTTGCTCATCCACGCAGCATGCAATTTAAAACTAAACTTTACACATAAAATAAATTGGAATTTTCGCTATTTTAGAGTTTCAATAATCAAACATCGCAGCGGAAGAGGCAAATAGCGGCATTTAATTATTATATGTACATTATGTAGTATTTCTTTACAACATCGTATTATTTCCATCATATCATGACCTTCACATTTTCATGCAACAACCCTGATTTAGGCGGTATCTGGCTTAAACACGAAACATACATTCATTTTATGACATCTAGCATTCCTTATATGTCCAGTATATAACGCAGAAAATTACATCTGTGGTAGGCTTTTGAAAATTACGGAATCTGTGGTAGGCTTTTGCACTTATTGCTGAATGTATTTTTCATTTCCGGTTTTCAAATGGACTGTTTACCAATTATGAGCTGATCTGATTCATGCAGCGCTGTGTGCCATTTGGCTAGTGTTTGATTTTACATTTCAATCTTTGTCATTACTTGATCATAACTCACAATATCATTATATTTGGTAATATTGTTTTATTGATTTTACTTCAAAGATGATTAAAACATTACTTATTGTTTTTTTGCCCATTTATCTTTAACTCCCTTCCACTTAAATCTTCCCTTTCCTAACTCGGTAGCAATAACTATTAGGTTAGCAAAAATAAAAGTGGATTACTATTATAAAATCAGCATCAAGTAGCAAATAGTGACTATGGCAACAGAAAAATAAAATGTATAAATGTTAGTTTTGTAAAATTTCAATAGATTTAATAAACTTTTTCATTATACCACAAATCAAGATTTTGGTGAAATGCTGCTGGAAACGAACGAAAACGTGCTTAAGCGCGAACCACAGAACTCTACACTTTAACATTTTACAACATTTCTTGCATTTCAGCATCAACCGAATGAAGATCATATATTATAGATACGAATGCTTGTAGTATTTTTCATTCACATAAATATATACACCATTATATAAATATATCATGGGAATGGGAGGGACCATCAGGGCACCTGATTGAAGCACTCTGGATGGGGAGAGTGGGAATGCCAACTCCCCATTGGTAACAGTTTGTGAATAGAGGGCGGGCTCTTCTCCCCGCCCATTGGGGCATCCTCATGTTAGATAGCTTGCTCTTTTGACCAATTGTTCAATCTTGTTGTTGGAAGGAGATTCTTTATATCCCTGTGGATACGTATAAGTGATGTTGCATATCGATCCACCCAACTCCTTTTTGGCCCTTCATACAACGGCATGATTAGGATAATCAGTGGTTATTAAAGCTTGATCAAGTCTAACAGAGAGGAGAGCCCATTGCTGTCGGACTTTTTTTTTTTTTTTTTTTTAACTCTTTATTTGTTCCAAATTTATTCATATTTACATTTCATGTTAATCTAGGTGCTCCAGCTACTACCGTAACGTATCAACCTTAATTGTTAAAATATGTATCTAATTTTGTTTACATGGTTCATGCCTTAGCAGTTCAGTATTTTAAACAGGTTTTTATTCCTGCATGTCAGTATAACAATAATAATCTTAAAACTAAAAACAAACTAAAATTAATCTTAACTAAGCATAAAGGGAATTAATCATTGCAATAGAAGATTGCAACGATTTTTGTCTGAAATTATTAATTATTTTGTTAGAACAAATGTCCAACAAAATAATTAATAATTTCAGACAAAAATCGTTGCAATCTTCTATTGCAATGATTAATTCCCTTTATGCTTAGTTAAGATTAATTTTAGTTTGTTTTTAGTTTTAAGATTATTATTGTTATACTGACACGCAGGAATAAAAACCTGTTTAAAATACTGAACTGCTAAGGCATGAACAATGTAAACAAAATTAGATACATATTTTAACAATTAAGATTGATACGTTACAGTAGTAGCTGGAGCACCTAGATTAACATGAAATGTAAATATAAATAAATGAATAAATTTGGAACAAATAAAGAGTTAAAAAAAAAATGCTAAAGTTTTCAATACTTATTTTTGGGTAGCTTTAAACATTATTTTTACTGTTTTAATGCGTGTGTAAACATCTGACTGTATACTCTGAGACGATGTAAACAAAGCAGTGGTTCGCGAGTAACAAAGTTGAGAAAAATGTACGCAGAGGAGGTTGTGACGAGTTTGCTGCTCGCCCAAAAGCCCGTAAAACAAATTGCAACGATTGTGGGATGCCACCTGGCTACCGTTTACCGTAACGTTCACTCCTTGATGGACTACGTCCACGGACGCCGGGAAGTGGCCGTCCACGGTCCGCTCGCACACCGAAGGTCATCAGATCAGTGATAGACAAAGTGAGGCGAAATCCTATCAGATCGATCCGGAAATTGGCTAAGGAAGCCGATATTTCAAAATCTACCATGCAACGGTTGGTGAAAGATGACTTGAAATGTTCGTCCAGGGCAAGAGTAAAATGCCACCTTGTATCGGACCGAATCAAATCCGATGAGAAAATGTTCACCATCGATCCCGTATCTAACACACGTACAGACAGGTTTATTTCGCCGAAGAAGATTGAGGATGTTCCAGAGAACGTGAAATTCAAGTTTACAACCGAACATCCGGTCGTAGTCATGGTTCTCGGGGCAGTTGCGTCCAATGGCTTGAAAATGCCTCCAGTATTTATCAAAGCTGGAATAAAAGTTAATACCGACGTTTACATTAACTTTTCTCAGGACCACGTTCTGCTATGGATGAAAGCCAATTTTGGAGCACGCCAATACGTCACTTTTCCAACAGGGTGGGGCACCGTTTCATACCTCAAAAAGGACTCAAGCGTGGCTGAAGGAAAACATGGAATTTTGGCCAAAGCACATTTGGCCTCCTAGCAGCCCGGACTTGAATCCTTTAGATTACTCAATATGGGCATATGTTCAGGCTAAGGCCTGTGAACGTTCTCACCCGGCGCCCTGAAAGCTTCCATTACCAAGGCATGGAACTCGATGACTGACTCATACATTGAGAAGGTATGCTCTCGAATCCGTCCCCGTTTGGAGAAGGTGATCGAGAAAAATGGTGGACATATTAAGTAATGTAATCATGAAAGGCTTAATAAACGATTCCCTAAATAAAATTATGATTTTTTTTATCATTTTCTATGAAAAAAACTTATTTGAAACTGAGGTATGGAGTTTCGCATTTTTTTTATGGGACATACTGTAGATTCGTAAACGTTAAGTATAGAACCGTGCTCATTGCTTCGTTAAACGTTAGGGGTTGTTCCACAATAGAAAAAAGGAAAATTAATGATCAAGTTCTTACGACTTACAAAGTGGACATTGCTGCATTACAGGAACTGAACGTCAAGGCATCGGAAATTGAGTCAAAAAACTACAAATGGAAACTGGCTTCATATGGACAGAACAAAGCAAGAGGATTGGGACTTTTGATAAAAAAAAAGGAACAGGTATTGTAATTGAAGATTGGAGGGAAATAGGGAAACAAGCAATATCGGTAAAATTGAGGGTAGAAGGGAAAGAAATATTCATTATTAATATACACGGTCCAAACAGGAAAGGCAATATCTTTTATTCAAAATTAGGTAGATAGTAGACAGGATAACATAAGAAAGAACCTTGTGCTTGTTGGAGATTGGAATGCGCAAATTGGGAAAGACTGTATTACGTCGGATGATGCAAAGACAATTGGAGGAAAATTAGGCTTTCAACATTCGAACGAGAACGGCGAAGATTTCAAAATATTCATCAACATTCATGGACTGATGAATGTGTCCACAAAAGTTGGAATTAACATGGAAAGAACTTGGAGGAGCGGAAATCGAGAAAGCCAAATAGACCATGTATTAAAGCCAATAGAAAGCTCACTGTACATAAGGCTTTTGGACACGGATTGAAACGGATCATAAGATGTTCATAACAGGGATCAGAATTGGGACTATCAAACCAAGATTAGATAAAGGACTACAAGGGAAAAAGAATACGCATCTTGATGCGTCCAACTTGAAACTTGACTACATAAAAGAAAAATATGCTAAAGCCCTTAAACAAAATCCCATACCAATTAACATTGAGGACAGCAATGCGGAGGAAGCGTACAAGGCAATCACACACAAAATGAAAAAAGCAGCTGGTAAGGTTTTGACAACAACAAAACCTCCTCTAACACCAGTAAGGAAGCAGGCTTTAAATAGATTGAATAGTGCATTAAAGTTGGTCAATAATCACCCGTATATTTTACCATATAAATGGAAAGTTAAGGATAGAAGGAAGGAATTCGAAGCAGCAGTAAAAAATCATACCGAAAAGTCAGTTAGAAAATTTTACAGGGAGCTTAATGATTTCGATGTCACGGTGAGAATAAGAAAATCGTATCAGTTTCTGAAGGGGTTTTTGAATAAGAAAAAAGTCAGAAATGCATACATTCCCATGTCGAAATGGAATGAGGCACTAAAAGAAAGTGAAGGAGAACAGATCAAACTAACACAGGAGAAAGATACTTGCGCACTGACCGAACCACCTACGGAGAACGAAATGATGATGATCGTTCAACAACAATGTAACGGGAAATCGGCGGGTGCAGATGGTGTCAGGATGGAGTTTATAAAATATGCTGACGAGCAAACGCAAAAAGAGATCGTGGAGTTATGGAAAAAGATGTGGAATCGAAATGAAATACCGGATGAAATGAATAGAACTGTCCAAGTACCAATTCCAAAAGTTGTTCAACCAAAAAGGGTCCAGAACTTTAGAAGGATCGAATAATGGAAGAGTACTGGAACGCAGGAAAACCTCTATATTTAACAGCTTTGGACATTAGTAAGGCTTTTGATAATGTAAGTCTGCATAAATTAGAAGATGTCTTGGGGGATTTGCAGGTGCCAATGCACTTAACAGATAGAGTATTGCAATGCATCCGAACAGAAAAAATGAAAATCCGCTGGCAAAAACAATATACCGCCGAAAGTCTTAGAGGAAGAGGAATTAAACAGGGATGTACACTCTCTCCTTTTCTGTTCAATTAAGTAATGCAACAGGTATTGAGAAAGGTAGAAGGAAAGGTGCCAGGGCTGAATTTGATGAGAACTGGATCGTCGAAGGTTCCCATCATTTTAGTTTTCGCGGATGACATCTTGATTATTGCAGAAAACTAAGATGAACTAGAAAATATTATTAAAGTTCTTGAAGAATGTCTAGCAGATGTAGGTTTGGAGATAAACCAAGAAAAAAGTAAAGTGCTAATCCGTGCACCCAACACCCAAGGAGATTATACTTAATAACAACACATACGTAGTTTGTAGCTCGATGCGTTATCTTGGTACGTGGCTAACAAACACATTAAATCGCCCTGCCACAACGAAACAAAGGTGTGTAAATGCAATAAAAGCTGCAAAACTAGTGATCGAATTTTGCAAAAAATTCAACCGGTCCTGGGAAATCGGCAAGCTTATTTACAATACTGTTTTAGCTCCTTCAATTTTATATGGAACAAAGGTTACTACTTTAACAAAAAGAAGCAGAAACTAATTAGGAAGGTATGAAAAACAAATAATGAGAGATATATGGAATCAGTGTCAAAAACCCAATCGAAAATTCAATGTTCGACAAGAATTGAAGGGAAAGACAATCAACAGAAGAGTGAGAGTAAACAGAATTAGTTATTATGGACACATAAAAAGAAGAGAGGTCGGACATCCAATCAAAATGGCATATAAACTAGCATTTCCTCAAAAAAAGCATGGTAGACCAAGTTTCACCTGGAAGGATTCAATTGCGCAGGATTTTAAAAGATATAATAGAACCAGTAAAGAAGAATGGAAGCAGCTAACTAACGACAAAGAAAAACTAAAGAAAAAAGCCGAAGAAATCTACAACAATATAGAGAGCGAAATTTCAGACGGGGAAGAATCATCTGAAAAATTAAATAGTCAACTGGACTGGCTGACTCTTTCACTCTAACGCCTAAAGACTCCTGCACCTTGCAGAGTGTAAACAAAAACTGTTTAATGTTCTACTGAGCACAACTCACAACCACAACCGCACTCTGTTAGCACATTCTCAACGCATCTAACGAATAATCGGTTCTTTTTAGTAGCTATTCCAACGTGTCAGCTAGGATTTTATGAGTTAACAAATGTAGGTGTATATGACAAACCGCTTGAATACTTTTTAGATGGGGGATAACCTCCGGTCCTCAATTGTCACTATTCACTCATACATAAGTCATATGATCACAAGGAGCGGCCGGATGTAACATGGAGACGCTGCAGCGCGCTGGTTGGCGTGGTCCTTGGTGATGTTGCCGGTGTGGAGGAGGGTGATGAGAGTGAGCAACTAAAGATCGTGTACCAGTTAATCGAATTGTTTATTTTCCATTCTCGTTTGGTTGATACTTTCGGTTCGCTTCGGAGTCGTCTTATCGTAACGGAGCCTTTTATCTTGAGAGCATGGAATGGCATGGCAGGCAATGGAGGCTCGAATTTCAGCGTTTCAGCGTGGCATTTACATTGTGAGGGAGCTTCAGAACATTAACTTTTATATTCAGGGTAGACTGGCAGGCGCTTGTGGATAATCCTATACGGTAACTGGGTATTTGGATAAGTAGTGTTGTTGTCGGATGAGTGAATTGTTTCAGAAGTCCGGGAAAGCCAGGCTCTTCGGACATTCGGGCTGCTGTCTTTGGGGGGTGACTGGAACGGTTTAGGGATGATTTTGAAGACGTGTCCTATAGTGTGGTATGTTGCTTTTCAGAAGAAATCAGCGCTTTGTTGAAATTTTATCATTGACATTCTGAATAACGTACTCTGCTTTCAGCTTTTCCAGGAATCTTGATACATATCTGATTTTTAAGTTCAATAACAGGCCAGTCATAGTAATAAAGACTGTATTCGATGAAATTTGGACACACAAAATAGGTCACCAAAAATTTTCCTTGAGCCCGATTCTTTTCAAACTTTCTGAAAATAAAGTACTACTAAATGGTTAAGTTTTGACATCATTGGTTTATTGAACCTCTTCTCCCAACCCAAATGCCCGCACCTTTGCCTTGACCCCTTTCATCAAATTTTGGGCAATGATAGGACTGACTTGCTTACTTACCTTTAACCACACTTTCTTTAGTTCATTTTCTATCAGTTTGTGAGTTTTATCAATTGGGCGAAGTTTCGGAGTGTTTGGAGGGTTGACGTCTTTTGGTACAAAAACTACATTATTATCTTTGTACCAGTCTAAGACGGGCCGGGCATAGTGGCAAGATGCCAAATCCGGCCAAAACAGTGTCGGGCCATCGTGAGATCTCAAGAAGGGCAGAAGTCGTTTTTGGAGGCATTCGTCCTTGTAGATTTGTCCGTTGACGGTCCCAGAGGTGATGAAGAGCTGACTCATTTTGCCTCATCCGCAGATCGCTTGCCAGACAAGGAATTTTTTGGCGAATTTCGACAGTTTCTTCTTCCGTACACTCTCCGGAACGGCCAACTTAGAGGTGGCGACGTACTGTTCCTGTCCTGGCATTTGTTTGGTGTCGGCTTTAATGTAGGTCTCATCGTCCATCACAATGCAGAACGGTTTTGTGAGCCACTCCCTGTACAGTTTTCTTGCACGAGTTAGGGCCACCGAGTTCTGTTTATCGCTCCGGTTCGGTGCCTTCTAGACCTTGTACACATGTAATCCAGAACGTTTCATTGTTTTCTGCACAAAAAAAACTGAAACTTTCGCCTTTTTCGCACCATCCCTGATCGAAATGTTGGGATAACGCTTAAATTGATTCAATACCATCCTGGCCTTCTCCGGATTTGATGTGCCACGTTTTTTGCCACTACCATTTTTCCGCTTGGTTGTCTTACGGTCCTTGAACGTTTTGATCACATGAGATACGGTTGAATGTGCGATTCCGAGCTGTTTTCCGATCCATCGATGAGAAGCGTTTGGGTTTTCGAAGTGAGTGTCCAAAATTTGTTGGCGCACTATTTCTTCATTCGAAGCCATCACTGAAATCACTCAACCGATTTTCACGAAACTCATTACACAATTGACACAACACACTGAAATACATTCAGTAAAAATTTCAATAATTTTTACCCACACGCTAAAAAGTTACGAACAATTGCGTGTGTCCAAATTTCATCGAATACAGTCTTTAGTTATATAAATTGATCTAAACCATAATATGAAATGATAAAATATTTCATTTAAATTCACTTCACTTGATACATTATAGCACCTATGAGATGTAGTACACATAATTATAGCAACACAAGGAGGCGGAGCAGCAGTACTATTCTTTAATGCTTTCTAATTTCAGATCATCCTTGTTAAAAAAAAAAAAAAAAAATTTTTTTTTAAAAAAAAAAAAAAAAAAAAATTTAAATTTCAAAAAAAAAAAAAAATTTTTAAAAGGTGCTTTTTTTTTTAAAAAACTAAAAAAAAAAATATATATATTTTTTAAATTCTATAATATAAGAATTTTCCTCCTCGAATGTTTGCATTCGTGTTAATTACAGCTCAAATTGCCTTATCGTCTAAACTTTCAGGTTCACAATTGGAATTGTTATTATCACTCTTATATTCATTCACTAAATTATTTGTCATTATAATTTTCATTGGCAGGGTAATAAAACATCAATAAAAATGGAAAAAATAGCAATAAAAATATGTGAAATCGCCACTACATTATTGAACACTGTGCCAACGAAAAAATAACAATTCGCACTAGAAAAATATAAAATAGCAATAAAAAATTGATAATTCATTTTCAATAATTCAAAAGTGACCGGTAAAACTTTCAAAAAAAGCAATGGCAAATAGTATAAACGCAATAATAAACTGATAGTTTTCCGTCATAATAATAAGTTTTAGCGCTATACATGTGACAAAAGTCTTTAAATTTTTCAAAGCTTTCCAATCAAAACCAAACAAATTATTTTAATTTTTATTTTTTTATTTTGGATTTTTTATTGCGATTTGTTTGGTTTCAATTGGAAGATTTGAAAGATTTGAAGACTTTTGTCACATGTATAGCGCTAGAACTTATTATTATGACGGAAAACTATCAGTTTATTATTGCGTTTATACTAATTGCCATTGCTATTTTTGAAAGTTTTACCTGTCACTTTTGAATTATTGAAAATGAATTATTAATTTCTTATTGCTATTTTATGTTTTTCTAGTGCGAATTGTTATTTTTTCATTGGCACTGTGTTTAATAATTTAGTGGCAATTTTGTGAATTTTCATTGCTAAATTTTCATTAATTAGTGCCAGTATATATTTAAGTCATTTTCATTCACTATATTTCTTGTGATTATAATATTAATTCACAATATTTTATATAATACATTACTATATTTTTTTTATGAATTCATTTATTTGTACAGGCTCAATCGAATCAACTTTACAGAGCCAAGTTTTCATGTTTATATACATCAGTTATCTTAGAACTAAGGTTAAGGGGGTGGAACCGATTACTCGCGGCCGTCTCGAGGTTAATAGGAATTACAATTTAATGGATGGGAAAATTGCGGTGGAAATTTTAAACAAAGCATGAGGGACAATGGTTTTCTTATATCTATAACTTCAAATTACAATTTTTTAATTAAACGTTTTCAATTTAAAAAAAAAATCACTCGCTCACACACACACAACACTCACACACACAACCACATTCACACACCGATGCACACAATCCTCAAAAATTTAACCTAAACAAGTAAGTTAATCAAACTACAATCTAAGGCTAATGTTAGTCAAAAACACATAAATGAGTTTCATAAACTCCAGATCGCGTGCAGCCAAAATATCTCGAATCGGTACATTGGGTCGTCTACCTCGAGCCCGAAGGGAATCATAAAGCTCAGATCTGAGTCCACGATGCTCAGCACAAAACCAAATAACGTGATCTGCGTCCTGGTAACCTTGTCCACATTCACAGAGATTGCTGTCTCCCAGCCCAACACGGAACAAATGAGCGTTTAAAGAATAATGATTGGACATGAGGCGAGACATCACACGAATAAAGTCTCGACCCACATCCAATCCCCTGAACCAACATTTCTTAGAAACCTTAGGAGTGATAGAGTGTAGCCATCGCCCCAAATCTCCTTTACTTCATTTATACTGCCAGCTATCGAGTGATATCTGACGATAAATATAGAAAAATTCGTTGAAGGCGATTTTTCGGTCATAAATATCGCCTTCCATAGCGCCCACCCTTGCAAGCGAGTCCGCTTTCTCATTGTCAGGAATCAAACAATGAGAAGGGACCCAAACAAAGGTGATAATAAAAGAACGTGAAGATAAAGCACTTAGAAGACCTCGTATTTTCATAAGAAAATAAGAGGTGTGCTTTACCGGCCTCAAGGAGCGAATAGCCTCTATAGAACTAAGACTATCCGTGAAAATGAAGTATTGATCCGGTGTAAAAGAGGCAACAGTTTCTAAAGAAATGCTGCCAATTCCGCGACAAAAACAGAACAAGGTGCTTGAAGTTTACGAGCGACGCTATAATTTTCATTGTATACACCAAAGCCAGCGGAGTCCTCTATCAAAGACCCGATCCGTCAGTGAAAAACGTTTTGGTGGAATCAACTAGGCCAAACTTTGCAGCAAATATCACCGGAGCAATCATAGGACGATGATGCTCTGGGATTCCATGAAGCTTCTGTTTCATGGATAAATAAAAATGAACCGAGTTTCCGAAGTCGGAGAAGCAAACACGGTTGGGAATATTCAGCGAAGGGCTGACATCCTGTGTTATGTATAAATGGTACAAAGTCATAAAGCGGGTTTGAGGATTCAACTCAAGGAGCTTCTCAAAATTTTCGATCACCTGGGGGTTCATAACTTCACACCTGGTGAGGAGCCGGAGAGATAATTCTGAAAACCGATCCGAGAGTGGCAACATGCCAGCCAGCACTTCAAGACTCATGGTATGAGTCGAGTGCATACAACCTAACGCGATACGAAGACACCGATACTGAATACGTTCCAGTTTGATGATGTGCGTCGAGCCGCTGACTGAAAACAAAAACTACCGTATTCTATAAACGACAAAATCGTTGTCCGGTACAACGTTAGAAGATCTTGCGGATGCGCTCCCCACCAGGTCCCGGTAATTGTGCAGAGAAAGTTGATCCTTTGTTGGCACTTTCGCTTCAGATACTCAATGTGGGATCTCCAGGTGCACTTTGAATCGAACCAGACCCCAAGATATTTAAATGACATAGAATGAGTTATCGGCTTACCCAAAATTTGAAGCTTCGGTTGAGCAGGGTTATGCTTCTTAGAAAAAACTACCAACTCAGTTTTCTCCGTAGAGAATTCGATACCTAGCACGAGAGCCCAAGTAGAAAAATTGTCTAAGGTATCCTGTAAGGGTCCTTGCAGATCGACCCTATTGGGTCCCGTGACAGACACTACACCGTCATCTGCAAGTTGTCTCAACGTACAATTCTCACTCAGACAACCGCCAATGTCTTTGACATAAAAATTATACAAAAGGGGGCTTAAACATGATCCCTGGGGGAGACCCATGTAGCTAAATCGAAAAGCTGTAAAGTTTCCATGAGCGCATATGTTTCTCTGACAGCAAATTGTACAAAAAATTGTTCATTAATGGTGAAAAACCACAAGCGTGGAGTTTATCTGAGGGAACTTCAACAGATACTGAATCAAAAGCACCCTTGATATTCAAGAAAACAGAAGCCATTTGCTCTTTTTTAGCAAAAGCTAACTGAATCTCTGTGGAAAGAAACGCGAGGCAGTCGTTCGTTCCCTTACCCCTACGGAAACCATATTGAGTATCTGAAAGCAGGTTATTCGCCTGAACCCTTTTGTCCAGACGGAAAAGGATCATTTTCTCCAACAACTTTCGAATACAAGATAACATCGCGATGGGTCGATAGGAGTTGTTGTCGGACGCGAGTTTACCAGGTTTTTGAATGGCAATAACTCTCACCCGTCTCCAGTCATCCGGTACAATGTTGAGAGCCAGAAACTGATTAAACAAGTTCAACATGCGCCTCTTAGCGACGTCTGGAAGGTTGCTTAAAAAGTTGAACTTGATTCTATCAGCCCCTGGAGCCGTATTGCCACACGAAAGGAGTGCGAGAGAGAGTTCTACCATTGAAAAAGGTTGGCTGATCTCATCTATCGAATTCGTGGTTTCGCGAGGAAACATTTGTGCTGGCACAGAATCTGGACAAACTTTTCGCGCGAACTTGAGGATCCATTGGTCCGAATACTCCTCGTTCTCGTTGTTCGTAATTCTGCTACGCAATCTTCGCGCCGTATTCCAAAGGGTATTCATCGACGTTTTACGCGATAGCCCGTCCACGAATCTTCGCCAGTAACCGCGTTTCTTGGCCTTGATGAGGCTCTTAAATTCTCGTTCGAGAGCCGTGTACCTTTCGAAGTGCTCAGGTGTTCCACGTCTACGAAAAACTTCAAACGCGTCGGACTTTTTACGGTAAACTTAGGTGCATTGCTGATCCCACCATGGGGAAGGAGGTTTCCTGCGAAATGACGTTCCTGGAACTGGTCGAGTTTGAGCTTGAAGCGCGCTTTCCAAAATCAGGTTGGAGAGGAAGTTATATTCCTCCAGCGGTGGGAGCCCTTCTACCGTTGTTACGGCTTCATCTATTGCTGTCTTGAACCTTGTCCAATCGATATTACGAGTTAGATCATACGTGACGTTGAAGGATTACGGTGGAGTGAGCCCGGTGGCAACAGAAATTTTAATAGGCAAATGATCACTACCGTGGGGATCTTGGATCACATTACACGTGCAGTCCAACGATAATGAATTCGAGCAAAGTGTGAGGTCTAACCTACTGCCAAGTGAGGATGGACCAGCCAAGCGAGTAATTTCTCCATTGTTGAGAACGGTCATATTGAGGTTGTCACAGAGGTCATATATCAAAGGAGAACGGTTGTCATCATACAGTTCTCCCCAGCCTGTACCGTGAGAGTTAAAATCTCCCATGACCAACCGCGGAGCAGGAAGACCGAACAAATATCTGAAAGTTGTTTCTGGTTTATTGAGGCTCTAGGAGGAATATAAACGGAAGCAATGCAAAGGCTTTTATTTTTAATAATAGCCTGACATGCAACAACTTCAATACCTGGAATTGGAGGAAAATTCACTCTATAGAAGGAGTAGCACTTTTTGATCCCCAAAAGTACTCCTCCTCCACGTGAATCCTCACGATCAAGCCGAATAGAGTTGAAATCGTGAATCGGAAGATCGATTTCGGGCGAAAGCCATGTTTCACAAAGAGCAAATGCATCACAACTGATATTGTGAGCTAAAAATTTAAATGATTCCAATTTAGGAATAAGATTTCGACAATTCCACTGCAAACAGTGATCAAATCCCCGACCTCTTTTGGCAAATTATCCATCGAAGGAAATGATAGCTGCAAGGAGGGGCCACTTTAATGTTAATTTCTTCAAAAAAGTTTTCACAGTGGGAAGCATTGCCATAACAATGCTTTTAAGAGGGTCAGACATTTCTAGGTACTTGAAAATACCTTCCACAATATCATCAAATGAGAACAGCCCAGACGAAGAGGGGGCTTCTGTTCTTAAAATCGGGGCATCAGGGGTTTTGGATGTCCCCGGGAGAGATGGGAATTCCTGTGTGTAGTTGGCACTTCGAAAACCAGGAGGATTTGGATTATCCTTATTACCACTGCTCTTTGAATTGGGCATGTTGATTTGGGGCTTCTGTTCAGCTACTTTCCCTGCTCGGATGCGTCTTCGCTTCCGTGAAGCACCTTCCGGAAAACTGAAAGAGGTCCCCTCCTCAACCAAGTCCGAATCAGACTCGTCATCTGACAGAGCAGCAAAAGGATTTGTATTGATATCGGGTGGCGAGGCTTTCTTAAGCATTTCTGCAAAAGATTGCCTTGAACGTTGTTTCAGAGAACGTTCCAATTTTTCCCCGCGTTGTTTGTACGCCGGGCATGACGAAAGATCATGGGGAGGAGTTCCCTTGCAGAAAACGCATTTTAGTGTGTTATCTGCACAGGGACCAGCCTCATGTTTCTCCCCGCAAGTTGAGCAGCGTGCCTTATTGCCGCAATGAGAGGCCGTATGCCCCATCTGCTGGCAGTTTTGGCAGATCATTACCCGGGGTACAAATAACCGCACAGGTAGCCGAAGTTTGTCCAGTTCTAAGTAGTGAGGAAGGGCAGAGCCAGAAAAGGTCACCCGAAACGAGTCTGTGGGGGTAATTTTTTTCTTACCCTCGCTGTGCGATATTTTAACTAACTTTCTCACTTCCAGTATCTGAACTGGGGAGACGGAGGGTTCTTGAATCGGCCAACCGCCCGCTTCTCCAAAATTTCAGGGCACAGACTCGCCTCTGTGACCACTCCTACAATCTCCACATCACGAGCTGGAATATAAACTCGGTATTCCAGTGTAAAATGCTGGGAGGAAGCAATCTCATTAGCCTGCTTCAGGTTAGAGACGACAACACGGAGTTTATTAAATTTAACTTTCGTGATCTCTGTCACGGCTGAGAATCGCTTCGTCAAATCAGTAGTTATTTGGTACACATTCAGAGGTTTATTTTGGGCTGAAAGTAGACAACCCATGGACCGACCGAGTCCATTGGATAAGATCGCGGTCGGAATTTTGTTTGTGCCTCCCCATCATCAGGTGGCAAAGGCACTTTTTCAGCTAAACCGTCCATGTCGAAGAAACCTCTTCAACATGCACGATTTGCCTTACTTGTGGGAGCGTTGAACGCTCCCAACAATTTAAATCACACACAAACACAAAATAGGAACACACACAAATTAACGCTAAACTCTAGTGGGATGAGAGACAGAGGAAAAAACTTTACTAATATTATTGATCTGTTGCTGCTGCTGCTGACGCACCGTATGCCTGAACGTCGCACTTCTATGCGGGCAGCGGGGAGCGGTGCGCTGCGTGGGTGTACGGGTGTATCCGATCGCCTTCGGGTGCACTCGCTCGACGATGTCGGATGACCGTTGGCGATGTAGTAGTGTATCGCTGGTTAGCGTCACCAAGCGAAAATGAGCGGGATGATAATTCGCCAGCAAGCACTGCTTGATTTTCTTATTTCACTGGAAAACCACACTGCCTTCTTAGAAAAAAAACTCACTTTCACTCCTTTCACTGAAGTGAATAGATTTTGAGAAAAAAAAACTAATTATTTCCAAGGATCGCACTCGAAAAATCTTCCAAAATAACGGAGCGCTGGATCGAACGGACTTTCTTCTTTCGCTGAACGAAGTGAGATCTTACATTACTATATGACATTAAATATATATTGGGAAGGGAGGGAGCATCAGGGTATCACTCAAGCTGGAATTGGACAATGGAGTGGTATGACAACCGGCGTCTAGGATCATTTTCTTTATCCTACCGATTCGATTGTGATGCTGTGAATTCTACTCCAACAATTTCAGCGAGAGTGACGCGCCCTTTTTAACAAGCCATCCCGTAGAAAGCTTAAGGAGTATTGCGAATTGGGTTATTCGATTTGTTGGATCGTATCGTTGGAAGGAGATTCTTATGTTCCCGCGGGTTTCGCGTAAGTGTCTCTGCTTACGGGTCCGCCCCACCGTTTTGGGCCCTTCATACAGCGTTACTGTGAATGCAAACCGGTAACTCAATTTGATCTTGCTATTAAGTGGAGCTGCATACATGACAAGGTCTTAGAAGGGATGGTGGCTACCTTTCATACATACATACATACATACATACATACTGTAGAATCGTAAACGTAAGCAAACATTATTACAGGCAAGAACCAACCAATTTAGACTTCAAGGTTTGACACAAATTGCATAGAATAAATAAAGGACCCATGAGGGAAATTATAGTTACCCTACATGTCAATGTCAGCCTATTGACTAATGTTTTCTCGTATTTACAGACATTTCGCCATGGATTTCCTTACTCTCCGACAGCGTTGGCATATGATCCCGTGCAGAAATTGCTAGCAATAGGAGACAAATCCGGTACAGTAAGAATGTATCCTTTTCATCAAAACGACTATACGTTTCTATAACTTATTGACGTGTGGGTTATACGAGTCTGTCAACATATCTTAATGATGTTTTATGTAAATTAGTTTCCTTAACTGTTTCATGATAGATTAGGAAGGTTTGGTGTTGATGCTCACGTAAAACACGAAGGAGAATCCGCATGTGCTGTGAATCTTATCGAATTTCTGGTAAACGAAGGTAGCCTTGTAACAGCTACTGCCGATGATACTTTACATTTATGGAATTTTCACACAAAAATACCAAAAGTAGTACAAAGTCTGAAATTTCAAAGAGAAAGGTATACGAACGCTAATCCCATTCTAGCCGTGTTTGTAAATAGCGTGTGTTGTAAATAAAATATATTTTTAGGATCACACACTTGCACCTACCAGTAGGCACTAAATGGTTGTACGTAGGGACAGAAAAAGGAAATACGCACATAGTTCATGCTGATTCCTTTTCCTTAAGCGGATACATCATCAATTGGAACAAGGCAATTGACCCGTAAGTGAATACTTTGATTTATTTTATTTTTGCAATAATTTGCTACATACTTCTCACAAGTAATGACACAGAGTGTGCCTTGCATGTTTTTTTCTCTCAATATAACTCAAGTAGCGATGTCAATTAGTTTTTGTGGACAATTCGTGGTGTTCAATCACTCCTATATAGTATCGGCAAGCTTAATGACAACACAATTGCATTAAAATAATATTTCACGAAGCACAAATGCCACACACGTCATACAGTTTAATGCCCACAGCGAATCTATTTAAATCTCGAGCGAACTGTTTCGATAGTTGCTGCAATTTAATCCAATTTCAAAATAACATCGTTTTTTTTTCTAGGATCAGAAAGACACATCCTGGTGCTGTTGTACATTTGTCTGATAATCCATTAGATCCTAATAAGGTACGTATTTTATGTTTTTAGGTATCTGTCTATTTTACCACTAGTACTCTATTATTATTCAGCAATTCCATAGAAAAAAGTTATACGATCTCAAAATTTTTGAGGCTAGTTGTTTATCGAAGAATATCAGACCGGTTTTATTTCGTCAGTAGACTGGTCTTTTTATTCATGTAAAGATTCTGTTTTGAGCATCGATACATTGCGGCGCCCTTTTTTTTCGAGTATAGCGCTTTCTATTGTTCGGTGGCGTGAGTGAACGAACTGCATCCCGGTGAGATGTGGTGGTCCGGTGGTGTGGATCATAGTTCATTAAGTAATTAATTATAATTCATGCTATTGGTTATCGCCGTGCCATCATAAGAAGATTTATTATAAATAACGTTGTTTTCCAATGGAAAACCATCACCAAACTCTGTACGTGATCCTAACAGCATCCTTACTGTAGGTTAAATCGTACCAACTCTGCTCTCAAGCGTTATTAAAAATAACACATTTAATCCAATAAAAACCACCATCACACTTTATGAGTAGCTACAGCATCCTTACTGTTGGTATATATCGACAAAACGACGGTCAATTGAAGAATCCAAATAAAGCTAGTTTAAGTGAGGTTAAACATCGTAGTATATAAAACTGAAATTGATAATAACTTTCTGGCTCAAACTGTATGAAAATGGTCAGTAAGGTCATTATCGTCGATTTTATTATCTTTTCATCAACAATTACTTTGCTTAAACAGTTCGAAAAACCATTTTAAACGAGCGCCATCGACTCACTTTTTCGTCACCTGGATTCCTCCATACCATGTCATTAAAAATTACTCTTTTTTTCACTATCTGATAATTGGATTGAACCTAAACAAATCAAGTAACAAAGCAAATGGTAACATAAGAATTAAGTATCCAGTAATTTAAAGAAGAATATAGATTAGACGTAAATTGAACATTTTTTATTTCTTAAAAAAAAATTTGGCCTTCTCGAGTGTAAATAGAATGTATATTAATGGAAAAGTTTTCAGCACGGATTCATATGAACTGAAGTAATATGCGTTAATGTTAATCAAAAAACCTCAGCCAAAAATTACAATGCCGGTATCCAATCATGATTATAATCCCGTTACAGAATATTAAGAATACGATGATTTTTATGATGTACCTAGGACACTTGTTGGCTGCACTTCTTTTTTTTTTCTTTTTTAGCATTTCAAGCTTATTGAATTCACAATTAGCTTATTTCTTGCTCTCAACTTAGTGTTCTAAATGCACTTCCACAGTTATTAATTGAGAGCTTTGGATGCCAGGTACCATTTTGCTTTTGTATGATTTTGGCAGGCCCAGGGAGGCGAGAAATTCTCCTTAACGAAAAATTCGTAGACCAGACCGGGAATCGAACCCAGCTACCTCCATGGTGTTGCATTGTAGCTGCGCCTTTACCGACTGAGCTAAGAGAGGCCCTTAGCTGTTCTGCCTTTACCTTTAATTGTGATGAATATTTGTCTTAACATAATGCTTTCGCTAGTTGTTAGATCGTAAATATATTGAACGCGATGAGTATAATGGATGATGAAAATCTAACACGCAGTACCGGTTTTATTTGGGAGATCGAATTCAACATTAAAAAAAATCGTTTCAAGTATCTTCACTAATCATTATTTCCAAGAAATGTTATTATAACAATTTAGTCACTGAAAATCTGAAAAAAAAACAGTGAATCGTGAGGCCATAAAGCTGTTCAAAACTCTGTTCAATCTTATTTTGAGTAAAAACGTGTTTTTCTGTAATATGCTGGTCTCACCAAGTCTTACTAAGAAATATTTTCACTTCGTATATCTTGCGCAAAACATTTACGGATTTTCTTCGAGCTCTAGACGCTCATGTTAATCGATCAGCCCCCACTCTGGCAGACAACTACCTACCGATCTGCACCTAAGCTGAGTGAGAACCTACATAGCCTAAGCGTTCGTGCATACTAATCCGTATAGCATGAGAATCAGGTTGCTCGTGATTATCTGAATATTTCCTCCCGGGAACATATTTTTGATGAATCCTGGGGCACTGATTTGGATGTAGTAAAAACTATAACTAAAAAGTTCAAAAATATAAAAGCTCCAGGTGATGATGGAATTTTCTATATACTCATCAGAAAACTCCCAGTAAGTACCTTGTCTTTCATGGTAAAATTATTTAATAAATGTGTTCATTTGGCATACTTTCCTGACAAATGGAAAAATGCCAAAGTTATTCCAATTTCGAAGCCCGAGAAAGATCCCAAGTAGCACACAAAACATCTTTAATATTCAACACTTGGTTTTCAAGTTTTATTTTAGTAAACCTGCAGTAACAAAAAGCATATTTTGTTACAGCAGAGTTTATTTCACGTATACGATATACTAGATATTTCATTGGTGTTGCTTAAATGGTTTGCCAAGACCATTCAAAACAAACATTGAAGTTAGTCAAGACCTGTTTGTCTTTGTGAACTTGCAGCTTAGTAAACTTAATCATGACGTTGCATATTTAATATTTTCCAGTGTATGTGATGTTTATTATGGAGTATTTTCACCTACAGTGCAACATAACAAATAATTTACACTCGTGTTCCAATGAAGCGTTCTGATAATTAATGTTTTCAAAATGCGTTTTTTGAGCCATATGCGCAACGAGAACGCAATATAAAGTCAATGAATAACGTTACGTTCTTGCAACGTTCAATTGCACATTACCACAACAGTGATACCGATTGAAATATATCTGAATGAAATGCACACTACCGACCACATGTGTTTTGATATGATTGAAAAAATAATCAATTCATAATCTGATCAAATTAGGTATAAGTTGATTTCTAGAGGTTGTTGTTATTGTAAGGGTCTAAAAAAGAAAATGACTTGAAGTGTTCATTATGCAACTTCTATCAGCTATGATTTTCATAGTAGTGGCTATTACTATTAACTTTTAAACAAGAATCACTCAAATAGTAACAGCATGATATTTGAATTTTTGGCTGCACTAACTAATTAATATAAATAAAATAGCTACCTTCATAAAGCTGAAATAAATTATCTTCCCAATCAAAATAAACAGTTGTGAGATAACTAGTTGTGCGTAATGAACATAAGCTGTTACGTTTTGCGTTTAAAAATAAACTTATTCCAACACGATTTTCAGATCATTTTACTTCTCAATATTTGGTTGATAACGAAAGTTATCATCACATGATGTATGATGTGATGTATGATGTGATGTATGATATGTACTACCACCCATTGTAGCACGGAAACTAAGTCCGACAGCAATGGGCTCTCCTCTCTGTTAGACTTGATCAAGCTTTAATAACCACTGATTCTCCTAATAATGCCGTTGTATGAAGGGCCAAAAAGGGGTTGGGTGGATCGATATGCAACATCACTTATACGTATCCACAGGGATATAAAGAATCTCCTTCCAACAACAAAACTGAACAATTGGTCAAAAGAGCAAGCTATCTAACATGAGGATGCCCCAATGGGCGGGGAGAAGAGCCCGCCCTCTATTCACAAACTGTTAGCAATGGGGAGTTGGCATTCCCACTCTCCCCATCCAAAGTGCTTCAATCGGGTGCCCTGATGGTCCCTCCCATTCTCATGAAATATTTATATAATGGTGTATATATTTATGTAAATGAAAAATACTACAAGCATTCGTATCTATAATATATAATCTTCGTTCGGTTGATCCTGAAATGCAAGAAATTTTGTAAAATGTTAAAGTGTAGAGTTCTGTGGTTTCGCGCATAAGCACGTTTTTGTTCGTTTTCAGCGATAGCAGCATTTCACCAAAATCTTGATATGAGGTATCCTGAAAAAGTTTATTAAATCTATTGAAATCTTTGAAGTAAAATCAATAAAACAATATTACCAAATATAATGATGTTTTTTTTTTTAACTTAATTGTTTATTTATAAGGCTCAAGTGCCTTGGGCATAACGGAGCCGAGTTCCAGTTCATTTTTACAACGATAATAACTTACTTACTAGGTTAGTTTTGGAAAGCCGAAAAACTCGCGGCTTGGTCGAGGTTAGGGATTACAATGATTCAGGAAGGAATGGGGAAGTAGGAATCTTAACGTTGGCTTTCAACAGCAGATTGGCGATGCTATATTGTTGCTGTAGGTCTGGCGTAGATGTTGCATTGCGTTAAGCTGTAACGATACAATAGAAGCGGTATTACGGGGGGAGGGGACGAGGTGGACATGTTAAAGCGACAGCTAAGAGAGGATCAAACGAATACATCTATTTGTTTCAAGAACTTGTAAATTAGCCCCATATAGTCCAAGTCCAGCTTACCCAGCACGTCTCTAATATCTTCCTTCTCTGGTTTCCCTCGGGCCCGTAGGGATGCGCAAAGATCAGATCTGGCAATTTCGTAATCGAGGCAATGCCAGACAACGTGGTTGATGTCCTGATAACCTGCACCACAGCCGCATTGATTGGTGTCTGAGAGACCTATTCGATAGAAATGAGAGCCTAACGAGTAGTGATTGGACATTAGACGACACATTACCTTGATAAAATCCCGGCTAATATCCAACCCTCTGAACCACGATTTTTTAGATACCTGTGGGAGAATGGAATGTAACCATCTACCCAAATCCCCTGCATCCCATTTTTGTTGCCAGCTGATCAAGGCCTGTTGACGGAAAATAGCAAAAATTTCGTTGAAGGCAATTTGTCGATCATAAATATCGCCTGCCATAGCGCCCACCTTGGCAAGTGAGTCCGCTTTCTCATTACCCGGAATGGAGCAATGAGAAGGGACCCAAACCAAGGTGATGGTGTTGGAATTGTTTGATAGGGCACTCAAAAAAGATCGTATTTCGCTAACGAAATACGGTGAGTTCCTTGTCGGCCTCATTGAACGAATAGCCTGAAGTGAGCTGAGACTATCCGTAAAAATGAAAAATTGATCAGAGGGAAGAGAGGCGATTCGCTCTAATGCACAGTGTATAGCCGCCAATTCTGCGACGTATACGGAGCAAGGATTTTGAAGTTTGAAGGAGGCGCTATGAATTTCGTTAAAAACACCAAATCCAGTGGAATCATTTGTTTTTGACCCGTCGGTGTAAAACTTTCTGTCACTTCTGATGTGGCCAAACTTGCTTGCAAAAATTGAAGGAATGTACTCCGAACGGAGTGGATCTGGTATTCCACGAGCTTCTTGCTTCATGGTTAGATCAAAAACTACAGTAGAACTAGAGAAGTCTTGGGAGTAATCACGATTAGGAACATTCGAAGAAGGGCTCACCTCCAGAGTCATGTACCAATGGTACAGTGTCATGAATTTAGTTTGAGGATTTCGTTCGATTAGCTTTTCAAAATGTGCAATTACCAATGGATTTAGCACCTCACAGCGGATGAGGAACCGGAACGATAGCTCCACAAAACGATCTGATAAAGCAAGAACTCCTGCTAATACCTCCAAACTCATAGTATGAGTTGAGTTCATGCAGCCTAACGCGATACGAAGACAATGGTACTGAATTCGCTTCAGCTTCAGAATATGAGTTTTCGCGGCGGATTGAAAACAGAAGCTACCGTACTCGAGAACCGACAGAATCGTTGTACGATACAGCTTTATCAGATCTTCCGGGTGGGCTCCCCACCATGTTCCGGTGATAGTACGCATGAAGTTTATTCGCTGCTGGCATTTCTGATGCAGATACTTAATGTGCTTTCCCCAGGTGCATTTAGAATCGAACCAGACCCCTAGGTATTTATAAGACAAACTTTGAGTTATTATTTTACCCATGAGTTGAAGCGGTATCTGTGATGGATTACGCTTCCTAGAAAAAACAACTAACTCTGTTTTCTCCGGGGAGAATTCGATACCCAGCTTTACAGCCCAGGTAGACAAATTGTCTAGGGTATCCTGCAACGGTCCCTACAGGTTGTTCGCCCCTGGTCCTACAAATGAAACAACGGCGTCATCCGCAAGCTGTCTTAGCGTGCAATTTTCCATGAGGCAGCTATCCTGATATACCTTACATAAAAATTATAAAAAGGGAGCTTAAACAAGAGCCCTGGGGGAGACCCTTGTAGCTAATTCGTGAAGTTGTCGAAGACCCATGAGAAAAGCTCATATGTTTCTCAGACAACAAATTGTACAAATAGTTGTTTAATAATGGTGAAAGGCCCCTACTACTTCGTGGAGTTTGTCTGAAAGAACGTCTACACAAACTGAATCAAAAGCCCCCTTAATGTCCATGAAAACTGAACCCATTCGCTCATTTTGAGCATGGAAGGCCAGCTGTATTTCTGTTGAGAGCAGCGCAAGACAATCGCTCGTTCCTTTGCCTCTTACCGAAACCAAATTGTGTATGAGATAGAAAGCCATTAGATTCAATCCATTTGTCGAGCCGATGGAGAATCATCTTCTCTAGCAGCTTCCGTATACACGACAACATCGCAATTGGGCGATAAGAGTTGTAATCCGACGCGGGTTTCCCGGGTTTTTGTATAGCTATAACTCTAACCTGCCTCCATTCATCCGGAACAATATTGCTTTCCAGGAACTGATTAAATAAGTTCAGCAAGCGCCTCTTTACGACGTCTGGGAAGTTTTTCAACAAGTTAAACTTAATTTTATCCATTCCTGGTGCAGAATTGTTGCATGAAAGAAGAGCAAGTGAGAATTCGAGCATCGACAAGGGCGCATCCATTTCGTTACGATTGGTTTGAGTATCGCGAGCAATACGTTGCACCGGAACCGAATCTGGGCACACTTTCTTGGCGAACGCGTAGACCCACCGGGAAGAGCTTTCCTTGTCTTCATTCACCGACGACGCATTTCGCATTCTTCTCCCGACGGTCCAAAGAGTTCTCATCGACGTTTCACGCGATAGCCCTTCGACGAAGTGACGCCGCTACAGACCAATAAGTTTACTTCATTCAATAAGTAAACTTTTTGAAAAGATAATTTTGAATAGAATGATGCTTCACATCAATACAAACTCAATTTTTGCAGATGCGTAATTTGGATTTCACCATGGCCATTCAACTAATCATCAACTCTTAGGAGTTACTAATTTAATTCGTTCAAACAAATCTGAAGGCTGCTCAACTGGAGTTGCTCTTCTAGCCATAGAAAAAGCATTCGACAGTGTTTGGCATGAAGGTTTGATTGCTAAATTGAAAAACTGTAATTTTCCGCTCTATATTATGAAATTAATTCAAAATTATTTAACTGACAGAACTCTGCAGGTAAATTATCAGAATTCCAAATCTGATCGACTACCTGTTAGAGCTGGAGTTCCTCAGGGTAGCATTTTTGGGCCGATATTATATAACATTTTTACTTCCGACCTCCCTGATTTGCCTCAGGGTTGCCAGACATCCTTGTTTGCCGATGACACAGACATTTCCGCTAAAGGAAGAAGTCTTCGTGTCATTTGCAGGAGACTGCAGAAAAGTTTAGACATTTTCTCTTCTTATTTACAGAAATGGAAGATTTCTCCCAACGTTTCTAAAACTCAAGTTATAATATTCCCACATAAACCTAGAGCTTCCTTTTTGAAATCTAATAGTAGTCACATAGTTACTATGAACGGTGTTCCAATTTCTTGGTCAAGTCAAGTGAAATACAGACCAAGGTACTCAAAATCAAAAATTAAATTTTAAAGATCACATTGAAGGCATTCAAGCCAAATGTAATAAGTATATACAATGTTTATATCCTTTTATAAACAGAAAATCCAAACTTTGTCTGAAGAACAAATTACTAATATTTAAATAAATTTTTAGACCGGCCATGCTTTATGCTGTTCCAATATGGTCTAGTTGTTGTGCTACCAGGAAAATAACACTTCAAAGGATTCAGAACAAAGTTCTGAAGATGATTTTGAAGCTGCCTTCTTGGTACAGTACTAACGAAGTACATAGAATTTCGAATGTTGAGACTTTAGAACAAATGTCCAACAAAATAATTAATAATTTCAGACAAAAATCGTTGCAATCTTCCTCTGCAATAATTAATTCCCTTTATGCTTAGTTAAAATTAATTTTAATTTGTTTTTAGTTTTAAGATTATTATTGTTATAAAATACTGAACTGCTAAGGCATGAACAAAGTAAACAAAATTAGGTACATATTTTAACAATTAAGGTTGATACGTTACGGTAGTAGTTGGAGCACCTAGATTAACATGAAATGTAAAATGAATTTGAAACAAATAAAGAGCTAAAAAAAAATCCGTATAGCATCCGTATGGCGACTTTCACTAACGGGCCCCGTTGTCCCATTAGCTTCCGTGCATTGGTTAGGGATAGGAAGAGATTAATAGGGAAAATAGAGAGAGAAGGAGTTGTGACTGAAAAGAGACAAGCATAACGAAAAATAATTTAAAAAAAACGAAAACAGGATATTAGATATTGTCTTCAAAATTTGGTAGAAATAAATTATTTGTTGCCTGAAAAGAAACAAAATTCAGAACATAGATATAAGTGAAATCCGTGTAGTCCCCCGGATGTTTGAAGAGCTTAGCCATTTCTCTGAAAAGATACTAAGAGTTATTGTCTTAGCTGTCTAGTGAAATATAAACCACTCACAAAGTGTGATTTATATTAACGCTTGACAGCCAATGTGGATCGATTCATATCAACAGTAAGAAAGCTAATCACAAATCTAAAGCTAAGAAAGCCAATCACACAATAGGATAGTGGTTCACCTGTTCCAAGATATGGCGGCCCGGCGAGTATGGCAAAGGAATACTATAGATCACAACTAATTATAATCCCCACCACCGGCCCACCACACCCGGTGAACCACCAGATCTCACCGGGAAGCAGCTTTATTGTTTTTTTTTTACTGTGCTCACATGATCACTTGCGCCGCCGAACAATAGATAACCGAAATTAAAAATAATCTCACCTAGCTGCAGTTGTTTTTTTAATTCTTTTCTGTACTGACTCGATCACTAGCGCCGCCGAAAAAAATAAAGAGCAATCTACACCTTGAATTACGATTGATGGATTTTGTGAAATTAGCGTCTCTGGAAGCATTTCGTGCCTTCTGGCAACTTTACGCTACTACCAGAATGTCGGCGGTATGAACTCTAGTCTAGTCCAATACTTTCTGGCTAGTTCGGACTATTCGTACGACATAATCGTCCTTACTTAGACATGGCTCAATAATAACACACCATCCATAGCTGCTTTTGGTTCGTCCTACAAGGTATTTCGGTGCGACCGAAGTGCACTAAATAGTCGAAAGGTTTCTGGTGGAGGCGTTTTGATCGCTGTACGTTACGGTCTAGAATCGCACATCGTTGAAGATGAATCTTGGAAGTCGATGGAGCAAGTTTGGATCTCGTTGAATCTCAAGGATCATGCCCTGTATCTATGTGCCGTTTACTTTCCTCTTGAGAGAGTTAGCGACGATGATTTCATAAATGTGCACCTTCAGTCAATTGAACAAATTTCTGGAAATGCCTCCTTTAGAGACGAAATCGTAATAATCGGGAATTCAAACCTCCCCGGTGTCAAATGGCGTCGTGGACCCGACAGCTTCCTTTACCCCGACCCTCCTCAATCGCGCATCCATGCGAGGTCAGTTTCGATGCTCGATCATTATTGCGTTGCATCCTTACGTCAGATTAACAATATTATGAATGAGTATGGACGATCTCTTGACCTTTGCTTCGTGAATGCCGACACTCTACCAAGCATCATGCTAGCCCCATCTGCACTAGTAAAACAGATGCCTCATGATCCACCACTTCTTCTCAATCTCGTGTCTAGTGAACTGATCGAACCAGCTATTGTACCGTTATCCACCTATCATGAATTCTGCAATGCAGATTACGACAGCATTCTCGATGTGCTTAGCAGTATTAACTGGAATGAAACCCTCGACATGAGCGACGTCAATAATGCCACTACCACGTTCTTCAACATCTTGAGCCACTTGATCGACAGACACGTTCCAAAGAAAGTCTCTCCAGTCTCGAGAAAAGTACTATGGCAGACAGATGCCCTGCGCAGGCTGAAATAAAAGAAGAGGGCGGCTTTACCTAGGTTTTCCAAACACCAGTCGATAGCATTACGGAACCATTACGTGACGCTCAACCATTGATATAAGCAGTTGGCTAGAAGCTGCTTCTCGGCCTACCAACGCAAGCTGCAAAGCAAACTGAAGCATAATCCTAAGTGTTCTGGCGACACATCAATGAGCAACGCATGAAGAATGGTCTACCTTCATCCATCTCTCGGAACGGGGTTATCGCTGAGTCCGTTGTCGACATCTGTAGCATGTTCTCGGAAAAGTTTGCAGATGTTTTCCATAGCGATGCCCTCCAGCCACAGCAAATCAAAGTTGCTTCGAACAACGTCCCTTTGTCTGACCGGTATTTCAACGCAATCCCTATCGACGATGCAGATATCGTTGCTGCTGCAAACAAGTTCAAGACTTCAAGCAGCGCTGGACCGGACGGTATTCCATCCGTGTTTCTAAAACATTGCATTGCTTCGCTGACTGCACCATTATGCCACATCTATCGGTCATCATTGACGACCGGTAAGTTTCCGGCACTATGGAAAGAAGCGTACATGTTTCCCGTGCACAAAAAGGGAGTTAGGAGAAATGCTGATAACTATCGTGGAATTTCGAGCATGTGCGCAACTTCTAAGCTTTTTTTTAATGACTGTTTTGGAACCCGTATTTTTCCACGTCAAGCAATAAAGATTGGACTCGGAAAAAATGCGACACTTTGTTTTGGATGTAACTTTTTATCGCGTGGGTAAAAATTAATGAAATTTTGGGTAATACTGGTTGAGAGTGTTATGTTTATGTGTTTATTTTATCGCGATCTGTCAAGTAGTTTTCAAGATGCATTCGAAACAAGAAGAGCTACGCCAGCAAATCTTGGGCGCGGTGATCGACAATCCTGGTCAGTCGCACAGATGGATCGGCAAAAGGCTTGGAATCCACCATTCCACCGTGTCCCGCGTTGTGAAGATGTTTCAGGAGACGAAGACCATCGAGCGGCGCGCTGGAAGCGGCCGAAAACTGAAAACGGAATACCCAGAGAAGGCGTGGAAGTACTTTAAGAATAATCCGAACCTTTCCACCCGAGACGTGGCCAAAAAGGTCAATTCGTCGAAGTGGTTCGTCCAGCAGACCATGAAGCGGGCTGGGCTACGTGTTTTTAAGGTCAGCAAGGCGCCAAACCGGACTGACAAGCAAAACACGGTGGCCAAATTGCGTGCGCGGAAGCTGTACCGTGAGTGGCTGGTCAAGCCAGGCTGTCTCGTCATGGACGACGAGACATATATCAAGGCGGACACCAAACAAATCCTCGGTCTCGTGCTTTTTGTCGGTACGTCCCGCATGGAGGTTCCGGAAAAGTTCCGGAAGAGAAAGATGGACAAACTCGCGAAGAAGTACCTGTTGTGGCAGACGATCTGCGATTGCGGACGGTACAGCAAGCCGTTCGTTACAACCGGCACCACAAACGGGCAGATTTATCGAGAGGAATGCTTGCAGAAGCGTTTGCTGCCCTTCCTCCGCTCTCACCATGGTCCAACGCTGTTCTGGCCGGATCTCGCTTCGTGCCATTACGCCAAGCCTGTAATGGATTGATACGAAGCGAAGGGCGTTAATGTGGTCCCGAAGGAGGCGAACCCGCCAAATACACCAGAACTTCGTCCGATCGAAAAGTTTTGGGCGATAATGAAGAAGAAAAGTGGAAAAACATTCAAAACCGATGAAGCTTTGAAGAAAAACTGGGAGAAATTGTGTAAGGAAGATGGACAAAGCCTCGCCCAAGATCTCATGAGCAGTGTTAAGAGAAATGTACGAGCATTCAGCTTGGGGAGGAAATTCAATAAATAAATTATGCCAAAACATAGCTAATATATAGTTATTTAATCCCTGAAAATTTGAGAAGTATCCGATTTTAAATGAATTTTTGGTGATCATTTTTGTGTGTCTCATTTTTTCCGAGTCCAGTCTTTATATCAGCGACGATCAACATGGAAGCGTTCAACGACCACAAACCTTCTATCAATCACTTCCTTCATCATGGATGGGATTTCATCTGGTTCAGAAACGGACGTTGTCTAAATAGACTTATCTGCTGCCATCTACAGAATCTACCATGACATCGCTGTGGCAAAACTGGAAAGACTTGGCTTTGGCGCCTTTTTGCTTCACTGGTTCAAATCGTATCTTTGTAGCAGAACTCTCAATGTTAAAATTTGCGATGAGCTGTCCTCTTCGTTCCCCGCCTTTTCCGACATTCCCCAAGGTAGTCATCTTGGGCCGCTGATTTTTCTTTTGTATTTCAACGATGTCAACCTGTTGCTAAAATCTCATCGGCTAAGCTTTGCTGATGGCCTTAAAATCTACACTCGCGTGGATTCGCTACGAGACGCCTTACAGTTGCAAGAAGATTTAGAGACAGTACAAAGGTGGTGCGAGGTGAACTGTATGCCAGGGTGGCCACAGAACCGGGAATTAACCGGGTATTCTAAAAAACGGGGAAAAAAAACCGGGAATTTATGCTCACATGATTATTCATAATTTAGGTTGTGTGTGATTATCATGGACCTCTAGTTATTTATATTTTAGCGTGTTCATCCATAACGATCTGTGAAATTTTTGAGTTTGTCAATTGATTTACCTTCTATAAATATCTTGGCTCATTCGTCTAGTGTGTAGCAACGTGTGTTCTGACGTCTAATATATTTTCTCTTTCAAGCGCATAGAAAGTATAGGACTTGCTGTCAGGCAAACGTTTCCCTATGGAAACAAAATATATTCGTCCTATGCGTTTGAAAGAAAGGGGATTAGACACCAGAAAACCTAATATTAATCTCTCTCGTTCACTTTTTCGCTTTGTTGGCGATACTGAGCTCAAATTCGTATCCCCATTTCAAAAGTTTTATTTGCAAATTAACACTCATCGTATTTCGACAGCCTTTTTTTTTTAAATTATAAGAAGCGCTATACCAGTGTAGCATTAACACAATAACCGAAAACGGCTTTAAATCAAATAGTACTACTGATTTGTTGCAAAATAGCATATTTAGCTATCTTGTTGGAATTCTCCTTGCTTGTTATTTGGCACAAGCAAGGATGTTTCGAAATTTCTTCGCAAAGCGTAAGTATCAATCTCCTTATCCCGTTTTGTCGTTTTGGCTACCGGGTTCTTTTTTTTTTATTTTTGGGCAGGAGCTCTATTCCTGTGTTAGCTGCTCATACTGACTGTTAAAACCATCAAATCTTCGAGCACATCAATATCGAAATAAAAAAACCGTTCGGAACTCGGCTCTCCTTTTAACATTTTATTGTTTTATTTTTTATTCGAATTCAAACTTGCAAAATCCGCACGAAAACAAATGGAAATGTTTTGTTCCCGCCGAAGAAGTAGTGTGTAGAGATGAATTTTATTTTCCAGAGTAAATCCCGTGGTTGGGTTTACACTGGGCCTGTTCATAAACCACGTAGACTCATTTTTGAAAATCTCAGTGCAACCCCCTCCCCCTCGTAGACTTTAATCCATACATTTTTTGGAAAATTTGTATGGAGCGTAGACTTTGGTCAAAGCCACCCCTCCCACCATAAAAGTCTACGTGGTTTATGAACAGCCCCACTTCAAGAAACCTGACGCTTTTCCCGACCTGCAAAACAGTCTTAAACCGGGAAATTTTTAACATTTGGTCCGAGAAAACCGGGAAAAACCGGGAATTTTAAAATGAAAATTGAGTGGCCACCCTGGTATGCTTTTTAAGCCGGGAAAGTGTACCGTTGTCACTTTCTCTAGGAAGAAGTCACCTATTATCTTCGGTTCGGTTCCTTGGTTGAAACTCCTCTGCAAAGAGATAATCAAGTAAAGGACCTTGGTGTGATACTCGACGATAAACTCACGTACAAACCTCACATGCCCTACATCATAACAAAAACTTCCCGAAATCTCGGCTTAATTTTTTTGTGTGGCTAATGAATTTCGATACGTGTACTGCCTTAAGTCGCTGTACTGTTCGTTGGTGAAGTCCATTTTATGGTATTTCATAAGACATTTTGTTAAAATTCTTCTTTATACCGTTCTAGTTACATTTCAAAGATAGCTATTAAAATGATCGAAGAGCCCGGTATGATGATTTAGGAAATAAATGGCTTATCTTACCATAATACCACTAAACACAATATTTAAATATAATCCTATACTGCTTATAAGGACATGCCAGTCTTCTATGAATATAGTAGTTGAAGTTCAGAAGTGCAAATTAAATTAAATGTTATGTTGAAATACTGAAAAGAAAATTGAGCCTTTGTTGCTTGTCATGTTGCCCCAGGCTCTTAAATTGTTTTCGAATTCAAAGATGATTCCAAAGCGTGCTGAAATTATTAATTAAATTAGAATGGCAAATAATATCATATGATTCACAGGTATGGATATATAACTTGATTTATAGGTACACGATCTTCAGTCGCACCCCCTCACTTCGCTGTTGTCTAAATGACAACATTGCCCAGGCTACGCCAACCAGCGTCTTCATGTTTCAGCTGGCAGTCTTTTGTGATCATATGACTCGTGAAGGCGTGAGGTAGGAACTTGTGAGGACCAGAGGTCGGTCGCACCCTCCTTTGAAGTTGTCAACTCACCATTTGCAGCCCGCCAGTATTTATGAATATGAGATATACTTAAAATAGTCGTAAAATTTAGCAGAACTGTCTTGTAAAATGCTAAATATCTTCTAATATAAAACAAGTTAGTTGATTAGATACCACGTTACATGGCCATATTGGCCAGTCGATAACTAAAAAAGAGATTTCAGAGGCTTAATTATTATTTCAATAAAATCCTCATGTCATCGAAAAAAACGCTTACTTGCTCTACCTCTTAAAATTTTAAAGAGAGCACAGAGACAAATTGGATAGTCAATTTTACCATTATTGGGGGTTCGGATGACTATTGCAGTATAGTGATTTTGAACCGACTATGATCATGGTCAACACGACCATTAAAAATAGTTGATCCAACATTTTCCATAATGTCGTAAAAGTCCTTGTTACCATGAACGTAGTCAAAAATGCCATGAACGTAGTGAATTCGACCATTTTCATGGTTATTGTAACCATTATATGCAATAGTCATCCTGACCATGATTTAATTGTCGGTATAACGATAGAATTTTTCTCAGAGAGATGAGGTGAAGGTCTCTAGAACCAAAAAATGGTCGATTTGCATCGCAAATTCAAATTTTGGAACGCACAAATCTAAGAAACTTCACTAAAATTTCACATATCACATGCACTACAGCATTTAGGTTTGGCGTGTGAAACTTTCATGGTTTGTTACATTTTTGCCTTAAAATACGATGTGGCATGGTAGATTTGACATGATGGCGGCCATTTTTGGATTCTAGCAACGTTGCTGCAACACCAACACCAGCAACACCACCTTGAACACCATAAAATTTGCATCATCATATGTGCTGCAACAAATGTTGGGAATCAATTTCACCGTGGTATTTCGTTTTGTCTGATGACTTGTTATATAAGATATTAAGATTTTTTTTTAATATTTTTTTATAAATCAGGATTTTTCGGACCAGTCTTACGTGGAAAGAACCAGTCTACTAATGGCGAAAAGAAAATACGAAATAGTAATCGATAAGGAACGATCCTACCCACGAATGTTTTACGCACGAATGCCCCGTTTGTTATAGAGATGCTTCTTATGTATGCTTAACATTGAGTGGTTATTACTCTGATGATGCATTTTATGGAAAAAGAATTCTGAATAATTTTGAAAAATGTTATAAATAATAATGTTGAATGGTGAATAATGTTTTTCTCCTACAGAGGATTCGTCAACTAATAATGGTCTATTAAAAAACTGTTAAAATAATAGCCCTTACGTGTGAACGTCATTGTTCGGACTGAGAGCCAACTTCCCTCTTCTGCAGTCGACTGTATCAGTAGGGTGGTAGCGTCGGTGGGAAAATCAACTCTTGTAGCTCTGAAAAGAGCTGGGGGTTGACGCTGCTCCAAACTAAGGGATGAGTGCAATGAAATTATCAAAACGACGACGGCTACGCTACTAACAAAACTTAATTTATTTTTCTCTCTCCTTTCTCCTTAACAATATGTCTGTTGCTGCTGATGCTCACTGGGTGATGGTCAAATAAAAACTGGTGGTGAACACTTCGGTCCATGCCCGTTATATAGCTGCGCCTTTTGCGCGTCATGATGTGGATGGCTCTGATTGGCTGTAGGTTATGTGCTGCACGGTGGTCTTCTTAGGGGTGTATTTTCTCGCTCGAAAGTGGCGTGGGTTTTCATGCGTTTGCATTGGATGCTTCCGACGGAGACGGAACATAATCCCCCGGTTGAGGGTACTCAACAATCTCCGCAATTAGGCAGATCTCGGATAGGCACATTATCTTCGATAGGTAGCACAGAAATCTTGTCAGTTCGGACCATACCATCGTCGCCAGGACAGAACGCCATAATGCAACCCATCTTCCAGTTGAGTGGAAGCTGATTGCGATCGTGAAGAAGGACGATCATTCCCTTCCGGATGTTTGGCATAGTGCGAAGATTTTTCTTCCTGGGTTGTAGTGTGTTGAGGTAATCCCAGCTCCATTCGTGCCAGAAATGTTCACGGATGAGCTGGAGATGTTGCCAACGGGTCAGGCGGGTTGCTTTCACGTCTTCTAAGGAAGGCTCGGCCATGGCAGTGAGCGGACGGCCGATAAGGTAGCGGGCCGGTGTGATCACCAGCGGATCTGCAGGGTCGTTGGAAATGGCGGACAATGGTCGAGACTTCAATACAGCTTCGATTTCCACCATGACTGTAGTTAGCTCTTCGATGGTTAGCTTGACGTTGCCGACGATGCGCTTGAGATGTGTCTTCGCTGACTTGACTGCGGCCTCCCGAAGGCCGCCAAACTCGGGTGCGTCAGGTGGAATAAAATGCCACTCAATCTCACGGGTTCGGCAAAATTCCTCGATTGTCTTCGCCGTCTTCTGTACTTGAAATTGTTGAAACAGTTCGTTGAGTTTGTGGTATGCACCTTGGAAATTAGTGGCGTTATCCGAGTGCAGCTGTTGCACCATTCCTCTTCGACCGATGAAACGTTTAAGGGACACCAAGAAGGCATCAGTACTTAAGTCGGAAACGACCCCCAAGTGCACTGCCTTGGTTGTCATGCACACGTAAACGGAAACGTACGCTTTGACCAATGCTGTACGACGAACATCTTGCTTGATGATAACTGGACCCGCATAATCCACACCGGTGAGTGCAAATGCTGGTGAAGGCACAACTCTTGCGGTAGACAGGTTTCCCATCAACTGACTGGTATTGGTCGGGTTGACTCGAAAACATCTCACGCACTTACGGGTGATCGAACGAATAGTGGAGCGTGCGGTCAGGAGCCAGTATCTTTGCCGCATTGTGTTAATCAAGCCGGTCTTCCCAACGTGAAGTAGCTCAACCTGCATCTGCCAAACTGACAGGCGTACCACAGGATCCTTGTCCGGTAAAATGATGGGATGGTGGCTCTTAAAAGGTAGTTGGGAACGGTCCAGACGACCTCCCACACGAAGTAGACCATCGAAATAGATCGGACGAAAGTTTGCGAGCCTCTTGCAGGGTTTGTTGAGAGTCACTCGCTTTATCTCGTCCGCCAAATGAACGTGTTGGATGGCTTCGGATGAACAGCGCAGCTCTGACGGTCAGATGCCGGCTTGTTGCTCGTTGTATAGAGGGTTTACGGCAATTTACAATGAATCGTAGTGCGTAGCCCACGATACGCTGTATCGTTCGAAAGCTACTGAACCTGGAGAAGAAAGGAAACGGTTCGATACTTACAGCCAGACTGGCTCTCATTACTTTGAGCTCTGGGAGTTGATCTTCGGGGACGAGCTCTGACGAATCGATTTCATACTGCACTTTATGAAGAAATTCAGGGCCATTCGACCAGAGGGTGTTGTCTTTCAATGCTTCGAGTAGTTGTCCTCGAGAAACGATGTCTGCTGGATTCTGTAAGGATTGGACATACTCCCATCTATAGTCATTTGTGTGTTCCTGTATTACAGCGATTCGATTTCGGACGAACAACTGTAACTGGTTGAGCGGCTTTCTTAGGCTAGGACAATAGTACTGTCGCACAACAGCACAACTTCTCGGAGCGTCATATCGAGGGCTGGTAACACCTTCTGCACAAACGGGTGAGCAGTAGAGCAGCGCACAACTCCTTCCCTGGAATGGAAAGGTCATGCAAAGGTGCCAATTTCGATTTGCTGGTGATGAGTCATAGCTTTGTCGAACCATCGGAAAACAGGCTTCGCAGATAAATACAGGCTCCGTACGCCACGGCTGAAGCGTCGGAGCAACCATGCAATTCATACGCAATCACTCCTTCGAATGTTACGCATCTAGGGATATCGATGTGGTGCAAAAATGACAATGATGTTTTGAGTTCTTGCCACTCCTGCGCCGTTACGTCGTCAACCGGATCGTCCCAGTCAACCTTGAGTTGCCACAATCGCTGAGCCAGGAGCTTCGCCAATACGATAACCGGCGTCACGAGTCAAAGAGGGTCGAAGAATTTGTCGATCTCCGAATACATTGCTCTCTTTGTTAGATTTAGCTGATTCGTTGCTGCAGACGGATTCGGATGGTAAGCAATGAACAGTCTGTAACGACTCGGGTCCCACTGGAAACCGAGCACTTTGATGGCTGCATTTACTCCTCGATCTTCCGTTAATGCCGTCTTCTCGCGATCTTCTTCGGGGATGTGCTCGAGAAACTCCTGGGAATTCAAACACCACTTATGGATGGGGAACCCTCCTTGTTTGAGGAGCTGCTCCAGCTATCGTTGAGCCTCAATGGCGTCGTTCATAGAATCTGCACCGGAGAGCACGTCGGCAATGTAGGTTTCTTCCTTCACGATTCGAGCGGCGATTGGAAAAGCATCGCCGTCTTCTTCCACCAGTTGCACCAAACACCTTGTTGCGAGAAATGGTGCCGATGTAGTGCCGTAGGTAACGGTACACAATTCCAAAACACGTAGATGGGATGGATAAGGCCTCCAAAAAATACGCAAGAATCACTTATCTTGCTTCGTCGCTGCTGCCTTCGGCAGACCCAAACAGTTGGTTAACTCTTCGGTCACAAAGTTCACTTGGGAACCACTGTCCAATAAAACGCGGCATGCATGCGGTTTGTTCTTCTTGTCATAGACATGCACCACTGCAGTAAGCAGCAGTACTGTCTTGCACGATTGAGCAACGTTAGACGCACAGGTGGTGGACACAGTGGGATCGACGGATGGATACTTCTGCTCCGGCCTCGGTTGAGTCGGAAGCGCTGGATCTGACGGTAGGCTGACTTTCGATTCCGCGGGAAGAAAAACGTTCGATTTCGTTTCATGGCTTGGTGCCCCGTCAGCGTAGACCAGCGTATGGTGTCGGCGTTTGCATTTGCGACACGATTTATCGGATGGACAGTCTCTGATGCGGTGTCCTTTACGCAGGCAGTTGAAGCATACTCCTGCCTTACGTATTTTTTCGTTCTTCTGCGAAGGGGTCAATTTATCTAATGCTGTGCACTGCTGGCCTCCACAGATCTCACATTCTTGCGACTCAGTAACTGATGCTGCATGACTTTTTTGCGTTGGATTCTTTGAAAAAGCCTGGAGTTGCTTCGGCTTCACGGTAGGGTTCGATGTGTGGAAAGCTGCATCGCAGTTTTCTAGGATCTGGCACCTGGACTTCAAAAAATCGATGGTATGCGAATACTTGGGAAGATCGCCTTTCTTCTGAGTTCCTTCCCACGCCTTCCTTGTGAACTTGTCAAGAGCGGAGATCACTAGATACACGATCATGTGCTCCGAAACACCCGTTATTTCTTGCGGAGGCTTTCGACGTGAAGGGTGGCTTCGTTTACCAGTGTCCGCAGTTCATTGTGAGACTCCGATGTCTTCTTCTTAACAACAACCCACGGATGTCAGTTTCCACTATGACGCTTGTTTTCGTACCGGTCAGTCAAAATATCCCAAGTTTGCTTGTAATTGCCTTCACTTAGGATCTTAGCATCCATAATTCCTGCCGCATCTCCAATAAGAGCTTTGTCGAGGTGATACAACTTCATTGCATCTGTATCCCCCGAGTTGGCCATCAGGTCCTGGAAGATAGCCTTGAACTTGAGCCATGAGCCGTAGTGTCCATCAAACGTTGGTAATGGAGCTTTTAACGGTTGTTGCTGGACCACATGAGGTGCTGCTGGGCTGGTGGTGGGACTTTGTTGTTTTGCTTCCAATAACAACTCTTCCACAGCATTGAATACGCCATAGTACAGATTCTCGAAAGTATCCTATTCGTTCTCCTGTACTTCAAGCGCTTCTTCGGGTACTACTGCTAATAGTTTGCTGTGAAATTGGCTGTATTCAGCGTAGGCAACAGCCAGATTCTTCGAAAGCACACAAAGTTGTGCTAATCCAAGCGACTAGTTAATCAGCGTTCGATTAATTCTCACTAACTTCATTTTCGCTTGCGGCCACTGGCGAACTAAACCGCAATACTCTTTCGCTGCTGCTTCATCCAACTGGCTTCCCAGTCGTCGAAACTGTGGAATGATCCAGATTCATCCGTATGTGGCGCACCAGGATCTCTTCGACGTTGTTCGACAGCATCACCTTGCACGGCGTCACGGGTCGTCAAACACGCAGCCTTCGACATTTTCAATTCACTGTGGCTCGATCCAGGCAGGATCGTCACAGGCAACTTCACTGGGATCCGGTTCGGGACAGACCAAGTTGATGTTCGGACTGAGAGGGAACTTTCCTCTTCTGCAGTGGCCTGTATCAGTAGGGTGGTGGAAGAGGCAAGCGTCAATGGGAAAATCAACACTTGTAGCTCTAAAAAGAGCTGGGGGTTGACGCTGCTCCAAACCAAGGGATTAGTGCGATGAAATTATCGAAACGTCGACGGCTACGCTAGTAAAAAAACTTAATTTATTTTTCTCTTTTCTTTCTCCTTAACAATATGTCTGCTGCTGCTGATGCTCGCTGGGTGGTGGTCAAATAAAAACTGGTGGTGAGCACTTCGGTCCATGCCCGCTATATAGGTGCGCCTTTTGCGCGTCATAATGTGGATATGGATGAAACGGCTGGATGGCTGTAGGTTATTTGCTGCACGGTGGTCTTCTTAGGGGTGTATTTTCTCGCTCGAAAGTGGCGTGGGTTTTCGTCATTAATTATCAAATTAAATCAAATATTAAATGACGAGGTTCGGTAGCTTGGTGGATACCGTTTCTGCTTACTAAGTAGTTTTTTTTTTCAACTAACCGTCCTCTAAAGTCTTGAAAACTCAGCAGATTGAGCATGTTATAGCGTCTATATTCCACACATTTATTTTTTTTCGATATATTTTTATGCATTTATTTTCTAATAATTCTTTCTCCATAAAATGCATTATCAGAGTAACAATTAATCAATGATAAGCCACTATTGTCATAAAATAAAGTCTCTCCGCAAAAAAATTGCAGATTTTTTTCTCTCCAAGCCTTAACAATCCATTTATTTTTTACTTGTTTAATCTTAGCATTATTTAAAAATTCTGTTAAAATGTAGTGCTCGCGAGAATAAAAATTCGAACACATTGTAATTTGATCGTCTATTGCAGTTATTGATAGGATTTGAAACAGGTCAATTAGTTCTGTGGGATATGCGAGGAAAATGCGCAGAACTACGATGGATATCACAGGAGCCTCTTTTATCGTGTTCCTGGCATCACGAAGGAAAACATTTCTTCACATCTCATTCTGATGGATCTTTGTGTACGTGGCCTTTAAAACTTTCACCTAAACCTCTAATGCATGGTTTTCCACATGGTATGTATTATTCAATCAATCAATACAATCCAATAAATTGAAAAAAGAAAAGCAGAAAAAAAAACTGTTGTAACAATTTCTCCATTTAAAACTGCAGATGTAAAGAAATCGATCAACAGTTTTTTTATTCACAGTTGATAATCTGCCAACATAATTCAAAATCAAATCGCCGAAAGCTCTTCAAAGTTAGAAAATGTTAATCGATCCATGTTCAAGGGACATTCAAAAAGTACGATTTTTTTTAACAGATCTTTTTTCCCCGTTTATCAAATTTGTCTGCCAAACACATCTCGAATCAAACTAAATATAGCACCATGAAAGAGATTAAATTAAATTTGTGAATATCTATATCTACAATATAAGAAAACAAGTTGATAATCACGCTACGTTGTCTCTGCTCTAAGTTACGCTTTTCAAGCTACCCGTACGAGATCTTTGAATATTTACTGTTAAAAAATGCTGCTCCCTGTATACTTTTTTTTTTACAATAAATAGGATGTGTACAATCTAAATAAATACTCATTATAAAATAGTCGTCGAAAAAGTTAGGAATTAATGTTTGCCAAAAACTCCATATTTTTTTTAAATTGACTGTTGCTGTTAAATTTTAAAATGTAGGAAATGTTCTAAAACGATGTTTATTATACTTAGTTATGTGCTTTTATCTTTAGGATAAACAGAAAGTGATTTAAATTAGTAGATTTAATAATTGATTAAATTACGCAAGATCTGTTCCAAAAAAGAACGTTCCTATTTTTTTGTCCGTCAGTAAAGCCATGTACAAAAAATCGAATCCAATGAAATACAAAACATCGTTAACAATGAACAGAATTTCGGTTGTAGATTATTAAAAGTTTAAATTGTATTTCAAACATTGCTATTAAATTGTATCATTTTCGTTCTACTATTCTTCAGCAAAGACAAATAAAGATGGAAAGATAGAAGCATGCAATGCAATTCAAAAAGTGGAAGTTAAAACAAATAGACTTGGGTAATAAAAAAGTTTTGTTTTCTTATTGAAGTTTGCAATATTAATACAATCTTGTCTACAGTGAACAATTTACAATATTCTCTGGTGGCCTACCGACCGAAAAATGTAGTAGTAAGTCTCATTGCATAACAGTATTAGTTCAGGGTAAATCAACCACAGTATTAGAAATGGAACATCCGGTTATTGACTTTATCACGATTTGTGAAAGTCCATGGAGTAGTGGTAAGTATTGTGTGATTAACATAAATATATATCTATACTATAAGTTTATATGGTTGTTTTCTACTTACAGATTTACAGGAACCATATGCCGTTGCGGTCCTACTGCAAAATGATTTAGTATTGATAGATTTGTTAACAACTGGTTATCCAACGTTTGAATCGCCTTATTCTATGGATATACATGAGTCACAAGTTACTTGTTGTACATACTTAGCAGATTGTCCATCTGATTTAGTTCCAGCCTTTTATTCAGTAGGAAGAAGTGCATCAAACCGTCGATCAGGGTACTCTGAAAGAGAGTGGCCTATTAACGGAGGGGAATGGCAGCCAACGTCTTGTAGTTATTCGGAAATAGTGATGACTGGCCACCAAGATGGGTCTATCAAGTTTTGGGACTCAAGTGCTGGAACGTTACAAGTGCTTTATAAATTAAAAACGTCTAAAATATTCGAAAAATCTAGAGTGAGATCGATGGACGTCAACGATGACGATCCGTTATCCATTTCGGCGATAGCTTTATGTGCCGAGTCGAGGTAATTATTGAACCCAGCGGACCAGTAACCCGAGTAGAGTCTGAGATCAAAATGAATACTAAATATGATGATTTGTCGCTCAGCTTTTCAAAAGGACCCAAATAACAACATAAGAGCCTCTCTCCTTAATTAATAACTCAGTCGTTTGTACGTTTTCCGTCATTATCTGCGCATAATATGCTGGCCAGTACCATTACCTTACGATCTGTAGAAAGAAACCGTTAAAAAGTTTTATATCTGCGCCGTAATTAACAAAAGGTAACGATAAAAGAGAATATCTTTCATTGTTGATTTGATCCTTTAGAAAAGTTGAGACAATAAAATCTAAATCTCTAATAAATGTGAAAATACAATAATATAAATTTTATACCAAATGGTACCTTTGTAGTGAAAACAACTTTTTTTCAATATTGGACTTTACTCGGGTATTACGTGTCGAATAAACGGCAAAATGCTCCATACCCTTGCAGCACAAAGGACCGGTTCATAAACCACGTAGACTAATTTTTGAAAATCTCAGATTCCCCCCTCCTCCCCGTAGACTTTTCTCCATACAATTTTTTGAAATCTTGTATGGAGCGTAGACTTTGATCAACAAGCCGCCCCCCACCCCCCCAAAGTCTACGTGGTTTATGCATAGCCCCAAACAAAGTCACGTTTCATATATATTGTCATATTATTTTCTTTCTTTTCCTCGATCTCTGTATTAAAATTTGAGTAGCGTTTAGTCTATTTTTGCACTTATTTTTTTTGCCAGTAACCATCGCTAGTTCTTGTTTTGTATTCCATTGAAACAAAAAAAAAACTGTAAATTAATTCCGGTTTTGGTGATACAGAACTGGATTTATTAGGACAGCCATCACCTCGCTATTTCAACGCTGCAAATCCCAGTTTGTTTTACTATAAGAACGTCAGTATAAATTTCTCATGAACTCTCAAAAACTCCATAGATTTGAAGATTATACAAATACGTATGCAATCTTGCTGTGAGCACTCTGGTATAGTTTTCATCATTATCCATGTCGAGATTTGCATCCCCGAAATATTGAGGTAGAATACCGTGATGTGCCCTTATTCCGTTAACCTAAGGCAATACATATCATCGAACAACTCTAAAAATTGCAACCTGCTCGAACTTGTCAACCTGATTTATGCCACAAACTTAATTTATTCCTTTATTTATCGATATAAAAATCATTGCGTTGCCTTCTTACTGATCAAATAATCAAGTAGGGAATATTTAAGTGTTTTGTTTTTTTATACTGTTTAAATCAACGCGTCATATACTATTCTGTTTTATGTTACGTTGCTTGTATAGTCTCTACTTTGAAATTGTGCCTTATTCATACCGCCTTTTTGTAGGGTCTAATATTTGTTGTAATTTGTAAATATCTGTTTATTTCACAGGAAATTATGTGTATCCACTAATAGTGGGCACGTAGCGTTATTTAAATTTAGAAGAGCAGAAAGCACAGGAGACATTGCCGTATGTAATTTATAAAATATGTATTTTAGTAGACAGTGTAATGATTTTGTTTTCTAGGTACTCGAAATTCCTATTTCTTATGAAAACGCGGTGGAAAACGAAGGCAGTTCCGAATGTGAATTTATTCCAAAGACACTGCCAAAGCAAACCGACTCCGTAGAATGCGAAAAAAAGGTATCTGTAATGATTAAACGCCTAAATAAACAGTTTAACATTTTTTTTTTGTCATTCAGTACAACGGAATGCTGAAAGTGAAAAGTGGACCACAAAGGAAACCACCCGGTTTCCAAGCTCAATTAGTATGCATAACCCCTTGGACGCTCGGCACACATCCTGGCCAAATTACTGCCCTTACTATTAATTCCAGTTACGGATTGTATGTAGCAATTGAATTGAATAATTAGCCAACATTCTAAGTATGCTATCCATTTTTCCAGAATGGCATATGGTAACGAATATGGTTTGGCTGTGGTAGATATTGTGCAGAAGACTTGTTTACTCAACCTATCTACGCAAGAGATATACGGATCGTTAGATATGTATTTAAAAACGCCCCGAAGTCCTAAGCGACTAGAAAGTGTGCAGTCGAAGGAAGACCAACTGAGATCTCCAAGTATAGATCAGGTATTTTATTAATTTCATCAAATTATTCCAAATATTGCTACATTCCAATAAACTGTGCTCATTGTTCAATTTTTTTTATTGTAACAGTAAAAGTATTAAAATCATATAAACGATTAAGTTACTATACTTTGAGAAGTAAATAACATTCGAGATCAAACAAGATGCGCCTGTTTTGTAACGTAAATTATTCATTTGATGAACCGCATTGCAATGCAAAAATACAAATATTTATTGAAATGCTCCACTTATAGCAGATTGTATCCGAGACCGACCGCATATGGTCAATAATTCCAATCAATAACACAACAGATTTGGTTTTATGCATGACGCTTAGCTAAATCTGACGCCACATTCCGGATTTCGAATCAAAAGAAAATTTTCGTGGGCAGCCACGTCAGTTTGTCGGATATAAAATGAAAAAGCAATGTTTCATTAAAGGGAACGTCCGTTAAGTGCGTCAGGCAGAAAATGCATATTTTCACCCAACCCAAGGTTTTTTTTTTTTTGTATGTAAACTTTCTATCAGCGCGGTCATATTAAAAGTAGTTGTTTTTGTTAAAACTGCTCTTTATTTCGTTGATGTGGCCATCAGTTCGTTACATGTGCTGATAGTGAGATGGACTATTTTCTCATTGTCACATGACGGCCGTGAGATTTACCAGCTCTGGTTACAAGAAGCTTGATCTAAGATTGATGAACATCAAAGTAGGCCGCTCTTTGAAAATGAGGTCTGCGATGACGCATCCTTGGAGATCACGAGGTCACCCTGCACAACTTCTACTAGTACATGCTCCTGTGCCTGCTGGGCTATCCTGGCTGTGCTGCTTAGCTCTGCGGAATGTTATTGCTACTGCGCTTTTCTGACGAACCGGATGAATGCCGAGGTCGGTCCTGCGATTCCAGTTGCAAAGTGTCTTCTGGTTCGCAGGCGCCCCGATGATCCAAATCCGGGGGTTTGTCACGGACAATACTACCCGGCATAGTCCCCGACGGTATAGCTAGCCTACTCCGATGTTAGCCTGTAGTGTGCCGAGGTCGGTCCAGAGATTCCGGTTCGAGGATTACTTCCGGTTCACTGGCGTCTCGATGACTCAAGACTCTGTTCACCGCGTGCCACGTGTTCTCATGTTGGCACATTTTCAGCACGATATTGCCGGGGTTCAAATCCCCTTCGCTGCTTTCTAGTATTTCACCACGTGCTGTTGCGAATTTTGGGCAGTCAAATACTACGTATTGCGGTCGCTGTTCAGGCAAACTAGTAAGTGTGGGAACTCTGCAAATCTATGGAGGTACTTCCTGAAGCATCCATAGCCTGACAGGAACTACGTCAGGTGGAAGTTCACCTCTCCATACTTTCTATTCACCCATGTTGACAGGTTTGGGATGAGTCGGTGAGTCCATCTTCCATTTTCCGTACAGTCTCACCCCTGTTTCCACCTCGCTATCAATTCGATTCTCACTATCTTTCTCATGTGCCAGGTGTCTATTTGCTGGTAGCACTCTATATTCCCCGCCAGGGTGAAGCAGATATTGTTATTGATATTGTACTATAAGCGCTCGCGACTCGCACGGCCATCATTAGGAACACTCTGTTCAGCTTTTCACGGTTTTGCATGGTTTATAGCGCCGTATCCCAAGCAGAAACCCCATACCGCAGAATCGATTACGGGACAGTAGCTAGTATACACAACGTACTGCCTCATATTCTCAGTCACCGACACCTCAACGCCAGTTTCTCGCCCATCCCCGTTATTGAAACGTTATCCGCATACCAAGCGATCTTCACCTTCCTGGGCAACCACAGATTAAAGACTCCGGGATTCATCCTGTTCCAAAGAGTTGAACCTAGAATGGAGCCTTGAGGAACGCCCACTGTCACTTGCATTGACTTATGTCCTTCGTTTGTCTCGTACACCAAGATTCTGTTCTGGAAGTAGCTCTTCAAGATCTGGCACAGATAGTCGCTGACCCGCATTCTGTACAACGCTGTGGCGATGGCCTCTCAGTTAGCGCAGTGGAATGCGTTCTCTTCACGTCTACCGTGATCACGATCTCCTCTTCGCTTCTATTTTGACGCTTTCTCACTGCCCGAATTGCATCTACCGTAGAAACGCCTTTTCGGAATCCGAACTCCATCTCCGACAATTCGCGCTCGCTCTCCGTAAATTTTGATAGCCTGCTGAGGATGATTCTCTCCAGAAAGTTCCAAAGTGTAAACAATGTAAACAATTTCTGGCAAGTTACCTTCATCCAAGCACTTCGACGGCACCGACGTAAACATGCCCGGATATGCTAGGATCGCAGGTTTCAGCGCCACGTTCGGTATTCCGTCCGGATCCGGGGCTTTTCTCGCTTTCAGGCGCTTCGTCGCTCCAACAAGATCGTCGTTGGACACTTGTTAATCCTCGGCGAAGTCTTATTCATCTTCGCCGTACGGTGTTGATGGCCACGTCGTCGGATCATGCCTCGGGAAGAGACCCTCAACGATTACCTTTAGCTTGTTTGGGCACATTTCAGCTGGCATTGACGGGCCCTTAATCTTGTATCGTCCCAGAAGTTGTCGTCTGCATCGCGGCACAGCTCCTTGTAGCTATTGAACTGCTTTTTCTTATAGTTGCTTGGAATGTTTTATTTTTCTTAAATAGAAATAGGAATTCGCCGTAAAAATTTCCACTCCATTACCTGCATTGTTTACATTTTGGTTGTGATCCCTTCAAAACGATACGCGAGATATGATTGATTTGTAGCTTTTTTTTATACCGATTAAAGTGTCCTCGTGTTGGTTTGGACACTATATAAATCGATGTATACTGTAAGAAAGGCTTTGTGTTCTTGAAACATAGCCTACAGTATTGAGTATTTTGAAATGAAATTTTGTGGTGGCACCTTAAATTGGTTTTCTTTTCGTGAGTCTATAATATAAACGACGGCGCCGGTGCTTTTGTGGTAAACATGGTTGCTTTTCTCTCCCGTGTTCATAGTTGTCACGTTAATATAACACAACAAATATATTTAGCCATATAGCGTCTATAGCATAGCGATTGTAAGTTGAATGACGACAAATAAAACATCAAAGAAAAGGCTGCATTTTACAAATACTGAAAACGAAGCTGATTTGTGACAACTTTACCAGACATTGTTTTAATTTAAATTGCGATGAAGATTGATTCAATTAAAAAATAATGGATTTTATCAAATGAATAGTTCTCGTTGCAAAATACCATGCAGTCAATTAAAAGTCTGTTGAAATTTGTCAGGAATTTACACTTACACGCCATTTTCAATCTTTGTTGGTAGCATTCAAATGTCTCCGATCTAGAAGAAATGACTAGTTTAAAAACGGATGCAATTACTTCTGATAGTACAGTAGAAGTAGGAGAGGAGGCAGATGAATGCAAGCTGATATCCAAAGACGACGAGCCCACCAATGTCCATAGCACGAACATCTCAAGCAAAAACAGTCAGGAGAAACATATCACTGAAGATACCTTAAGCGTCAATCATATATTAGAAGAAACTCCTTTTACCGGACCTCCCGTTCCACCAATACGCACAAAAAAGCTAGCTAGGGAGCAGTCGGAAGGAAAAAGTAGAGTTAGGAAAAAAACACTTATAGAATCATTCAACATACCAGAGTGGGTGCGAAAATTTAGTAAGTACCTAGAGTATTTCACTTGTACTACTAACATACTAACTTTGGTGCAGGCATTTTTTTTTTATAAATACAAAATGGTTACTTTTCTTAACCAGTAACTACACAATTCAGTATTAAGGCTATGTTTAAAAATATCCTACTCTCCTTACAAGGGCATTCATTGGGAATCAATAGTATTGTTGACTTACCTGTCCAATATCTACGATCCTGAAACTTATGACCATCGGACAGCCATTTAATTTCACTAGGATACATTCTTTCATTAAACTCGTACATTCACCTCTTTTAGGTGTTCACCTTTAAGTCGCTCAGAAAACTGCTAATTATTAAATAACCAACACCTTGTGGCATTAATGATTCTTCACCCCTCTGAACTAATTTTAGAAATAGGTAAATATCTCACACATGATAACTTTTTAATTCACCTCATTATATTTGTCATTGTAATAAATTATTCTCATTTGGATTATAAATGTACTTTTTCAGGCACAGATTATTTTAGGTAATGTTCGGAGAGTTACTTGGCTATTTCTAACTTAATGTGATAGTTGCAGATATGCAAATTACGGTAGTATATGTCAGAGATAAAACATAATTTCATAAACACCATTTCATTCTAATCACTTGCTTATCCATCTTCTACGTTGAAAATACGCCAATTTGCGCCCATCACATGTTTTGCATTTGTTCCAAGTCCAATCATCCAAACTATAGAATCATTGAATACTTTTTTTTGTGGTGGTCTGCTGGAGCTGCCTGGCAGATTGTTTCTCTACACTGTACCAAGAAATAATATTAAAATTAATTAAAACATCACATAGCTTCACGCAGACAATATTCCCAGTCATATTATGTGTATCCATTGAATGTCATGTGAAAAACACATAAATAGCATTATGACACCCCAATACTATTCATTTGATAAAACTATAAATTATATGTGAAGGAAGGTTATGTGTGTTGTCAATGAATTTTATGTGATTTGCACATATGAAAAATCAGTAGTTTTCCTGGCAGTATTTTTAAGATTGCGAATCTATGTGGTCAGCTGCTGGTGGATTTAGGCTTTTCGGAGGAATCACTGTAAGTTTTTCAGCTTATGTTTCTAAAAACCATATAAGATAATGAGAAAACTTAATCTCTTTATTATTTCAGGGTGTAGAATTCACTTTTTACGAGCTATTATCGTATTAAACAGACGATTTCGCATTCAGTTTGGAAAAAGAAACGTTTCATGGAATTGTGCTGTCATTTTCGAGCACATTGATGCCTGGAGAAAACGTAATGTATGTTTTCTGGTGCTTAATGTTGAACGTTTTTCTGAAGTTTACTATTCTTCAAGCGCTAGCACCCACCTTGTGCGTTGAGGGGGAATCGACTTCTAGCGAAGGCTCCGCTAGCAGGCGCTTAGACATCCTCGACATCGGCGCTGTTAATGAAGGAACAACGCCCAATCCGAATCAACAACCCCAAGCAGAAGGGCCACATTTTAAAGAATACTTTTTTGTAGTTAAAATATAAAGATTAGAATCATTTGACGACCATTACATGGGTTTCACAGCAATTCAAGCGCTTCCAGAGGTTCAAATAGTTCATATTGACACTTTTAGTAGCCCTCCAATTATGGTGCATAGAATAGGAGAATTCTTTTACTTTCGTTTAAAGCCTAGTTTCAGTACATACGATTGAAGTTAGATTGTTTACGAACCAAAGCTATATTAAATACATTGTTCAAAGCTTTAGTTTCATTCTTATATCATCCAACTCAATTGACATGTATCATAAAACCTAAAAATAAATTCATTAAAAACTTTTAAAATGTCACATGAAATTTATTATAGATATAAATAATTCTTATTGGAATTTCACGTGAATTTCATTAAGATTTCACATAAAAGGTATGTGACTGTTCCAATGAATATAATATGAACTATCTCTCCACTGTTTATGTGTTTTTCACATAGATGTTATGTGAAACCCTACATGGAAAATAACTATATGTGTTTTCAGATAAATTTTACCTGATTTCTCGGTTCAGTGTACGTTGGTCTCTTTCCCAACATTATTATAACTATGGCCAGACATACTGATTATGTTGAGAGCTTGTGCACTGATGAAGTATATGGTATTGTATCGTAGTATTTTCTTTAAAAAAATAAGTCACCAATTCTTTTTTTTTCAACGTATGAAAAATAAACATCTGTGAACTTTCTGAAGACTACCGTTATTAGTGGCATGCATATGGATAGGCAGGAAGGAGGAGATTGAGGGGACATGACTCTCCTTAATGTTTCATGCTTTTACCGCGGCCTTCCTGATTATTTTCAAAAGACGAATTAGAAATCGAAAGACAATTTTAGTAAGATACATTTAACTCTATTGATATTTTAAAGGTGCACATATTCATGCAGGCGCCCGTTCGTGGATTTTAACAACCATTTTTACTGAGATCATATGTGATTCTGAAGATGAATCAAGAAGAAGAATTGCTTTTAAATTAAATGAATAAATAAAATCAAGTCCCCAACCCTGGCCAAACAGACCAACATCATGAGTTGGTGAAATTCATAAGATATTGTACAAAGCTTGAACCGACATTTTTTAAGCTTTCAACCATGACTTCAACATTTCTTGTTCTGTAGTGACAACTTTAGGATGCTTGCGAAGTTCGTGCTTCATTATAGCCCAATATTTACTCTGGAGAGTTTGGGGGATTAAGATCCTTCGGCACGAAATTGACAGCATTTGTCTTGTACCACTTTAGAACATCCTTGGAGTAGTGACAAGAGGCTAGGTCCGGCCAAAAAATTGTAGGAACGTTGTGTGTTTTGAGAAACGGAAGCAGTCGTTTTTTCAGGCATTCATTCATGTATACTTGACCATTTACAGTTGAAGTTGTCACGAAAGGCTTGCTCCGTTTACCACACGAACAAATCCCCTGCCAAATCATAAATTTCTTGGGGAACTTTGACACTTGCTGTTTCCTGAGATACTCTGGAACATCGAACTTGTCTTTCGCAGTCACATACTGGTAGCCGGGAATTTGTTTAAAGTCCGCTTTTACGTGTGTTTCATCGTCCATGATGCAGCAGTGTGGTTTCGTCAACATTTGTGTGTACAGCTTACGCGCACGTGATTTAGCTGTCCTATTATGTTTTTCATTGTGGTTTGGAGCTTTCTGCACTTTGAATGAACTGAGCCCGGCTCGTTTCTAGGCTTTCTGCACGAAACTTTTGGTCAAGTGCAGCTTTTTCGAGACATCCCGAACGGAACAGTTGGGTTTGCGTTTAAAGGCAGCAACCACTCGCTTGTGATCCTTCACACAGTACGGAACACTTTTTCTACCACTCACCTTCTTCCGATCGACAGTTAAACGTTCCATGAAACGTTTTATGGCACGAGACACTGTAGACTGGTGAATTGTCAACATCTTTCCGATGACTCGGTGCGAAAGAAGTGGGTTATCGAGGTGCGTGTGCAAAATGTTCTCGCGCCCTTGCTGTTCCTTCGACTTCATTTTCGAAACTACGACACATTTCACAATGAAACTCACGCAGTGTAAACAATACACGCTGAGGTCATTTCACCCAAAATTTCGTTGAATTCATCTCAAAGGGCGAAATGTTACAGCTTATTGAAAGTGATGCAATTTAACTGTGGATACCCTTTAAGCGCACCCGCCATATTTTTGGCAAGATTCTGTATATGAAAAAGTTATCCTGCCGTTGGGTGCCGCGCATGCTTACTCCTGGCCAAAAACACGAACGCGAGAGCACTTCGAAACTTTGTTTAAACTTGCTGATGTGGAATCGGAAGGACTTTCGGCGTCAATTGGTAACAGTTCATGAAACCTGGATCCACTATTAACGTTTGCATTTAAAAAAATGGACAAAAATTGCCGATTTTTCATGGGTTTACCTTCACCCGCACTGACAAAACTACCCATGCAGCATCAATCAAAAATAGTAACCCATGAGTCAGCAGACAAAATTTGACAGCTCTATCAGTCGATCTCTAACCGCGATGGCAAAAACAGTGAAGCAACTCCGATCAGAAGTGTGCGCGTTCAAAGAACGGCACCCCGCCGCGTCGAAAACGGACAACGTGCGGCACTTTGTGGACGCCGGATACGCCCGTTCTGGCATCTACAACATCTTGGCACTATTAGACAACAATCAAAGCATCGAAAGAAAGCCCGGTTCCGGACGGCCGACGACCTTGAGCGAAAAGAAGCTCCAAAGGATGCTGAAGAGGAAGACCGACCCGCCCCCCCCCGGGGTCCCCCCCCCCCCCACACAAAAAAAACCCCCCGAACACAAAAAAACAAAACACCAAGACGCAGGAGCCGCCCCCCCCTTTTTTCCCGCGCGAGGACGCCGCCGCGGCGGCGTTTAATAAGATTGTCACCCCTTTTTCCCCGGCGAACCCCACCGCGGTGGTGGTGGACGACGAGACCACCCTCCCCCCCCCGGGCAACCACCGCCAGGGCGCCCCCTATTTGACTTCCCCCACGAAGGAAGTGAGCTCCGAGGTGAAGTTCATTTCCCAGACAACCACAAGTCGTATAACAGTGTTCAAATAGTATCGTATATTCCTATATTTTAAGTCAATATCGCTATTAATTGTGGCCTTTATCGTATTATGTTTGAGTTAAATCGTAAAGAGTGCAAATTTTCGACTTTTATACGATGTGTCATTTATTCATCGTACTGCGTCACAATCTAAATCGGATATACATCGCTAAACTTCTTAAATCGAATTTGTTATTACAAATTCAATCGCATACGATATCAAATCAACTCGCTTAAGAAAACAATAGAATTTGCACGTATATGGCCTCCACTTTTGCATGTATAAGCCATATTTTTGCATTCTATACGATTTGTTTACCCACATATATGTTTGTATATCATAAAAACAACTTTCAATATACGTGCATTTTGGTTGTCTGGGTTCCCCCCCCCAAGCCCCGTGCCCCCCGCGAAGGGACCCCCCCCCTTCCCCCCCCCCCCCCCCCCACCGCAATTAAATAAAAAACCCCCCCCCACCCCCCCCCTTCCCCCAAAAAAACCCAAAAGGCGAAGACCCGGCGGCCCGGCTGCCTCCCCCCCCCCCCCAAACCCCTTGGAGGAGGGCCGGTAATAACCATGTGGTTCCCCAGTCGGCGAACCCCCCCAACGTCCCCCAGCTGCGTCCCATCGAGAATTTCTGGGCCAACCTGAAGCGTAAGATCTACTCCAACAATTTTGTCGCGAAAACTGAGGAGGAATTGATAAATAAAACGAAGAAAGAACTCAAAAACATGCCTACACGCATGTTTTCGTCCGCCATGGCGAATGTTCCGGTTAACTGCCGGAAGGCCGCTTACAAGGGCGTAGAATTTTTTTGCAAGGAAGCTTAAATAATTACCTTCCAGGGGAAATTTATCAAAAGCAATTATCTGTCTTAGCTTTTTTTTATCACCATCCGAAAAAAGTCCATTTTTTTAATGCAAACGTTACACACCAACGAACAGAATTGCTTCCGCATCCACCGTATTAACCCAATTTGGCTCCTTCGAACTACTATCTGTTCCCAAACCTCAAAAGATGGCTCATCAATAAAAAAATCAGCTCACGCGAGGAAATCATCGACGCTGCAGAGGAGTATTTTGCGTCAATTGTCCTATTGGTACTATATGGTGCCAATTTCCTTCTAACTTCAATGACGCTAGAGTTTCTTCGTAGAGTTGTGACGCCCTGTATGAATCAGCCAAATTTTCATATTTTGTTCCATCGAACATAACACATTAAACATGTCTAGGCTGGAACACTATTTCTGCAGCGGACCAATTTTCGTCAATCATCGTTAATAATCAGCCGTATTTATACCACATGACTTGGGTTTTTGTACATTGCATTTACATGCAATATAATTAAGTGTTGAAATACGGCTGAGTAATAGCGACGATTTGGCGAGAATGGGTTCGCTGTCGTAGTAGTGATCCATCCTATTCTTGACAGTTCCTTTCAAACGATGAATAATATCGCGAATTAAAAAAGAACGCGGAAACGCGGGAAATAGATCAAACAGTATTACTGGACATCGCAAAATGGCATAAAATCAATTTTCATGAAATAATCAAAATTTTCCCTTTGTCTACATCTTCCGTCAATTACACTTCGTTCAGCGCAAGAAGGAAGTTCAGTCGATCCAGCGCTGCGTTATTTTGGAAGATTTATTACAGTGCGATCCTTCGAAGTTATTAGTTTTTTTTTCTCAAAATCTATTCACTTCAGTTGTGGAGTGAAAGTGAGCTTTTTTTTCTTAGAAGGAAGTGTGGTTTTACAGTTAAATAAGAAAATCAAGCAGTTCTTGCTGGCGAATTATCAATCCAATTTTCGCTTCATCTCCGCGTGGTGACGCTAACCAGCGATCCACTACTGCATCGTCACCGGTCATCCGACATCGTTGAGCGAGTGCACAAAAAGACGATCGGATTCACCCGTGCACCCACGCAGCGCACCGCTCCCCGTTTCCCGCCTAGAAGTGCGACAGCAGAAGCAGCAACCGATCAGTAATATTAGTTAAGTTTTTTTTTCTCTCTCTCTCCCATACCAATTGTGCTAGCTATCATTTGTTAACTGTGTTCGTATATTAAGTTTGTGTGTGATTAAATTGTTGGGGGCGTTCAACGCTCCCACGAGTAAGGCAAATCGTCCATGTTTATGAAATTTCTTCGACATGGACGCTTTGTCTGAAAAAGCACCTTTACCACCGATGAAGGGGAGGCACAAACAAAATTTCGACCGCGATCGTATCCAATTGACTCGGTCAGTCCATGGGTTGTCTACTTTCAGCCCAAAAAGAAACCTTTGATCGATATTAAATTACTAGTGTTCTGACGAAGCGATTCTCAGCCGTGACAGAGATCACGAAAGTAAAATTTAATAAACTCCGTGTTGTCGTCTCTAACCCGAAGCAGGCTAATGAGATTGCTGCCTCCCAGCATTTTACACTGGAATATCGAGTTTATACTCCAGCTCGTGATGTGGAGATTGAAGGAGTGGTCACAGAGGCGAGTCTGTGCCATGAAATTTTGGAGAGGCAGGCGGTTGGCCGATTCAAGAACCCTCTGGTTCCCCTAGTTCAGATACTGGAAGTGCAAAAGTGGGTTAAAATATCGCACAGCGAGGGTTAAAAAAAAAGTTATCCCCACACACTCGTTTCGGATGACCTTTTCTGGCTCTGCCCTTCCTCACTTCATAGAACTGTGAAAACTTCGGCTACCTGTGCGGTTGTTTGTACCTCGGGTATAATCTGCCAAAACTGCCAGCAGATGGGACATACGGCCTCCTATTGCGACAATAAGACACGCTGCCCAACTTGCGGGGAGGAACATGAGGCAGGTTCCTGTGCAGATAACACACTAAAATGTGTTTTCTGTTAGGGAACTCCTCCCCATGCTCTCTCGTCATGCCCGGCGTACAAACAACGCGGGGAAAAATTGGAACGTTCTCTAAAACAACATTAAGGGCAATCTTTTGCAGAAATGCTTAAGAAAGTCTCGCCACCCGATACCAATACAAATCCTTTTGCTCCTCAGATAACGAGTCTGATTTTGACTTGGTTGAGGAGGGAACATCTTTCAGTGGTGCTTCACGGAAACGGAGACGCATCCGAGCACGGAAAGTAGCTGAACAGAAGCTCAAAATTTACTTGCCCAGTTCAGAGAGTGGTGGGAAGGATAATCCGAATCCTCCTGGTTTTCGTAGTACCAACTACACACAAGATTTCCCATCTCTCCCGAGGACATCCAGAACCCCTGATGCTCCGATTTTAAGAACATAATTCCCTTCTTCATCTGGGTTGTTCTCATTCGATGATATTGTGGAAGGTATCTTCATGTACCTTGCCATTTCTGACCCTCTTAAAAGCATTGTAATGGCAATGCTTCCCACTGTTAATTTTTGTTTTAAGCAATTAACATTGAAGTGGCTCCTCCTTGCAGCTATCATTTCCTTCGATGGATAATTTGCCAAAAGAGGTCGGGGATTTGATCACTGTTGTGCAGTGAATTGTCGAAGTCTTATTCCTAAATTGGAATCATTTAAATCTTAAGCTCACAATACCGGTTGCGCTGCATTTGCTCTTCGTGAAACATGGCTCACTTTCGAAATCAATCTTCCGTTTCATGATTTCAACATTATCCAGATATTGAAGTTGTATCTTCAATTTGACTTTGATATATACAAAAATGTTTTTAAAAATCGAATAAGTACAATTGTTTAGACTTTAAGTTATTGTAAACTAGTATTAAGTAGTTCAGTCTGTACGATTATTTTTATCGAAGACGGTGATAATAATAAATAAACAAATCTATATAAATAAAAATGAGTTGGGGTTTCCTTTGTCACGATTTAACTCGCGAGCGGAAGGACCGTTTGGCAAGATTTTTGCTTTGTTGGATTTGTCTTGGACACTGCTGTGTTTATGCGTAGCAAAAGTCGGAAAAATTCACTGTAACAGTTACAAAACTGTGAAAATCACATATTGCTGGTTTTTATATAAAAATGGATTTCTGTCTGTCTGTCTGTCTGAACCTCATAGGCTCGAAAACTACTGAACCGATCAGCGTGAAATTTTGTATGGAGAAGTTTTTGTGGCCGGGGAAGGTTCTTAAGGTAGTTAGAGACCCCTCCCTTCGCTGAAAGGGGGGGCTCCCATACAAATGAAACAAATATTTCTGCATAACTCGAGAAATAATCAAGCAAAGAATACCAAATTTAGCATGTGAGAGTGCAGAGCAAGAAGCAGGAAATGTTTCTATGGTAATTTGAGACCCCTCCCCTCTCTGGAAGGGGAGGCTCCCATACAAATGAAACAGAAGTTTCTGCATAACTCAAGAACTAATCAAGTAAATGGAACCAAATTTGGCATTTGGGGTTTTCTGGTGGCGGAAAATGTTTCTATGGTAGTTTGAGACCCCCCCCTCTCCTAGAAGGGGTGCTGTCATACAAATGAAACTGAAATTTCTTCATAACTCTAGATCTAATAAAGCAAATGGAACCAAATTTGGCTTGCGGGGATTTTAAAGGAAATAAATGTTTCTACAGTAGTTCGAGACCCCTCCTCTCTCTCTGGAAGGGGGGGGGGGGGGGGCTCCCATACAAATTAAACACAAGTTTCTGCATAACTCTAGAACTAATCAAGTAAATGGAACCAAATTTGACAGGTAGAGGTTTTTGAAGGCAAGAAATGTTTCTAATGTATCTCGAGACCCCTCCGCCCTCTGTAAGAGGGGGGCTCTCATACTAATGAAACACAAATTTGTTGCATAACTCGAGAATTAATCAAGCATATGGAACCGAATTTGCCATGTGGAGGTTTTTGGAGGAGAGAAATGGAAGTTTGAGACTCCTCCGCCATCTGGAAGGGGGAGGGAGGGGGGTTTCCATACAAATGCAACACAAATTTCTGCATAACTCGAGAACTAATCAAGTAAATGGAACCAAATTTGGCAGGTGGAGGTTTTTGAAGGCAAGAAGTGTTTCTAAGGTGACTCGAGACCCTCCCTTCTCTGAGAGGAGGGCTCATTTACAAATGAAACACAAGTTTCTGAATAACTCGAGAACTTATCAAAATAATGGAACCCAATTTGGCATGTGGAGGTTTTAGAAGGCAAGAAATGTTTCTATTGTGGTTTGAGACTCGTCCGCTCACTGAAAGAGGGGTCTCTCATATAAATGAAACATGAATTTCTGCATAACTCGAGAACAAATCAAGCAAATGGAACCAAATTTGGCATGTGGAGGTTTTTGAAGGAAATAAATGTTTCTAAGGTGGTTTGAGACCCCTCCGCCTTCTGGAAGGGGAGACTCCCATCAAAATGAGACATAATTTTTAGCATAACTCGAGAGCCAATGAAGCAAATGAAACCAAATTTGGCATGTTGAGGTTTTAGGAGGCAAGAAATGTTTCTATGGCAGTTCAATACCCCTCCCCATTTTGAAGGTGGGGGGAGCTCCCATACAAATAAAAAGAAAATTTCTGCATAACTCGAGAACTAATCAAATAAATGAAACCACTTTTAGCATATGGGGGTTTTTGGAGGCTAGATTTCTATATACATAAAAATGAATTTCTGTCTGATTGTCTGTCTGTCAGACCCTTATAGACTCGGAAAGTTCTGAACCGACCAACGTGAAAATTTATATGAAGGGTTTTTTGGGGCTGGGGAAGGTTCTTATGATTGTTTGAGACCCCTACTAAATCAGGAAGGGGCGCTCTCATACAAATGAGACACAAATTTCTTCATAACCCGAGAACTAATCAAGCAAATGGAACCACATTTGGCATGTGGGGGGTTTTGAAGGCAATGATTGTATGGTGGTTTGAGAAACCACCCCTCTCTGGAAGGGAGGGCTCGCATACAATTGAAACACAAATTTCTACCAAAAATGAGAACTATACAGGTTACTTAAACACGTATATTTCTCTGGTAAGGAACATGTTTTGATAGCAGTTTGAACGCCTGCTTATTCAAGAAAAAAAACTCATTTCGAAAAAAAACCATAAACGTGCCAGTTATACTTAGTTTTCCTTCATTTAGTTGCAAGCGTAGCAGCGCACGCGCCGGGTTCAGCTAGTAAATAAATAAATAATGGGGGAATCCATTAAATCATACTGCTGGGGATCAGTATTTGCACCACTCACCGTCGTTCTCTCCGAGATCTATAAGTAATAGTATGACGAGAAGAACAAATGTGTGAAATAGGCGGTGCATGCTAAAAATAAACCCAACAGCGGGAGATAATTTCTCACCCGTGTTAGGCAGTATTGGGAGAGGGACAAATCGCTAGAACTTGAAAAAACCAATAGGTAGTATAAGAGCCCGATCGGTTGCATAACCTTTTACCAGTCAAGGGGATTTCCTCCCCTTGCCTATCCTGCATGGGGTAGTATGGTAAAGGGTTATGTGCCTGATCGGATACTACCGTTCAATGCCCTCCGCTCGTTTTCAAACTTGTATCTTTCAATTTTCAAAGCATGCCGTTGCCCTATACGGAACTATCAATACACTTTCTCTTCATGTCTATTCGTTCTAGCAATAAATTACCGTCCACTCCTAGCGCTTCACACGGAGATGAGGAATTATCTGCTTCTGACAAACTTCATCTACACAGCTTGTTTAAAACGATCTTAAAACCTCGTTATTTCAAATTCCTTTTACTCCCATCAAAGGTTATATTTTGACTTTATGAACTCATAAAATGCTGTTTTGAAATGCCGTTTTATGACTCATTCATATTATCTTATTATGGTCAATTGAAAAAGCATTTTAAAACCATTTTGCATCCAATAAATGCATTAAACGGCAAATTAGCATCGATGGAAGCCACCAAATAACCAAATAGTTTTAAAGTAGTCATTGTGAAGATAATTTGGCTTTATGCCAAAATTGTGATTTTTTTCCAATCGCCATATTGAAATATACGAAATAATTGAAATAGGGAAAAATAAATGCACCAAATTCTAAATGTAATGCAAATGAACTGTAGATCGGAGACCAATTTTTGCATTTTTTTTATATAACTTTATTGAATTTCATCAATTTTCAAGAAATTCATGATTAATCTATCGAATATATTTGTATTAATTTTGTGTTTGTTGTTGTGAACTCGCATAATTTCCAAGGCACATTATTTTTCGGCTCTTATCGTGCCAATATTCACCACAAAATTAAATGCGCATATGATTTGGAGCATGATACGCTGTAAAAAACTCAATTTGCTTTGGATATTTTGCTATCAAACAAAATTTCCCTCATCACTTGACCTTTTTTCTTCGATATTATTTACTGCTAAATGAATCAGAAGAGCAGAGAATCGAACAAAGCAGAACAACAAAAACCAACCACGATATCACAGTGAAGTTTGACAGCTGTGGCCATTTGGCCGCATGCTGGTTTTCGTGGCAGCCAAACGGTTTTATGAAGGTTCTAAAGTGGTCATAGCATCTATCACTAGAATATATTCAAAATCTGTATGGTCTTATAAAGGTTTTATTAAATTGTTTTCACAACCGCCTATAGAGTGGGCCACTTTGTAAACATTTTGGCTTTAAAGAAGAATAGAGATAAAACAGTTTTGAATGTAGTTTTATCAACAAAGCCGGGAGGGATGCTATACGGCTGGAATAAAACTAAAAATGTTGCTTGGGATGTCAGGCTGTTATTAAAAATAGAAGTGTATATTCCTCCTAGAGCCTCCATTAACCGAAAACAACTTTCAGATATTTATTCGGTCCTTCCTGCTCCACGGTTGATCATTTATTTATTTATTTATTTATTTATTTATTTATTTATTTATTTATTTATTTATTTATTTATTTATTTATTTATTTATTTATTTATTTATTTATTTATTTATTTATTTATTTATTTTTTTTTTATCAACTTAGTTCATCGGACTTATTGTCTACATGATACAAACTTAAAACTAAATAAAACAAGCATTACAAATACGAGCCAAAAAGTGAGCTGAAGATTCGCCAAATTCAAACAATTCTTCGACAGTCGTAAACGCTCGCATCATAGCTGTTAGAGGTTTGTTGTTTCCAAACGCTGTTCGATGGAATCGGGTAATGCTCTCGGAGGTTGAGAGAGAAGCCTCGAGCAGTCGACCTCTCCATTCAAAAGTTTAGCAACAAAAACCGCTTGTTGATTTTTCCGTCGGCGTTCCAAAGTATGCAATTGCAGCAGATTGCAACGATCTGAATACGGCGGGAGATTTTGCGGATCACGTCATGGTAGAGAGACAGGAGATTTTAACTCTCACGGTACAGGCTGGGGAGAACTGTATGATGACAACCGTTCTTCTTTGATATATGACCTCTGTGACAACTTCAATATGACTGTTGTCAACAACGGAGAAGTTACACGCTTGGCTGGTCCATCCTCAATTGGCAGTAGATTAGACCTCACACTTTACTTGAATTTATTGTCGTTGGACTGCACATGGAATGTGATCCAGGATCCCCACGATAGTGATCATTTGCCTATTAAAATTTCGATTGCCACCGGGTTCAATTCGCCAGAATCCATCAACGTTGCGTATGATCTAACTCGTAGTATCGATTGCACAAGGTTCAAGACAGCAATAGATGAAGCCGTAACGACGGTAGTAGGGCTTCCACCGATGGAGGAATATAACTTCCTCTCCAACCTGATTTTGGAAAGCGCGCTTCATGCGCAAACTCGACCAGTTCCAGGAACGTCATTTCGTAGGAAACCTCCTTCTCCATGGTGGGATCATCAATGCACCGAGGATTACCGTAAAAAGTCCGACGCGTTTGAAGTTTTTCGTAGACGTGGCTTTGTGCACAAATTACGTAACGCAAAAAACGGGATTTTGGACCCCCTCCCTCCCCTATGTAACAATAAGTAACACGTGACCAGACTCCCCTCCTTTAATAACGTAACGATCACGGACCCCCCCTCCCCCCTTTCTCAATTGTTATAAAAACATAACAAAAACTGTTATTGTTGTTGTTTTTAGGTTTAATTTTCATTTGTTTCAAAATTGTAGTATCCAGACAACAGTATTTATTTGTGTAGCTTAAAATTAATAAAGATTGCAAACATCAGTCCACTTATTTCATTTAAGTTACTTAGCATAAGATTGTATAATCATGATAAAATAATAAATTAAAAAAGTACACAGTACCAAAAAAAGTATGAATAGTTTTGACTGAATTTTTGATAGCATTATAACTAATGTATTGACCTTATGTGATCAAAATTTCATGTTGGTATGGTTTATAAATTTGAAGTTTTGAAAACATATGTCAAAAAATTCTTTGGACATACCAATTTCAAAAATACGTACTTCTGTGCAAAATTTATGTAGCATAATAAAAATTCCTATAAGTTTTTTTTATCGGTGTATGTGTGTGTGTGTTTTTTTTTTCTTGTTCAAAAAATGTTCAAGTCAAAAGAAATCCATACATTGTATAGTAATAAGTGTTAAGACAATTTAGACTTTAAAATTAATGTGTTATGTAAACCATACTTTAAATTCCCACCCATCTTCCCATCCGTAATTTGTAATTCCTATTAACACCGAGACGGCCACGAGTAATCGGTTCTATCCCCGTAACTTTAGTTTTAAGATAAATGATGTATAAAAATATGAAACCTTGGCTCTGTAAAGTTGATTAGATTGAGCCTGTACAAATAAATGAATAATAAAAAAAAAACTAGAAATTTCACAACAGTCTATAAAAGTCTATAATGTGGCAAAAGTTTGAACTGTCTCCATTAAGTGCTTTTGACCACAGCTGGTGTCAAAGTAGACGCACCAACATGAGTATTTCCCTTTTTCACGCGGTATTGGCCATGCTGAAATAGTTATAGGTGCAAAAAAAAGTCGAGGCGAATTAATCTTGTTAATACACATGATTTGTTAAGCGTGTAGTTTTTCAAATAACTAGTGTAACCCACGAAGAACTTTCAAATATGGCATACAATATGAATTGGTTTGTGAAAACAACGTATACAGTATTATACAGTTTTATTAGTAGAATTCGCCTTAATTTTTTTTTGCACCGATATTTCAGCATGGCCAATACCTCGTGAAAATGGAAATACTCATGTTGGTGCATCAACTTTAACGCCAGCTGTGGTCCAAACCACTTGATGGAAACAGTTCAAATTTTGTTCACATTATTTGCTATACTTTTTTAATTTTTCACAGAAGTACGTATTTTTGAAATTGGTATGTACAAAAACGACTTTTTTGACATATGTTATCAAAACTTCAAATTTATAAACCATACGAACATGAAATTTTAGTCACATGAGGTCAATACATTAGTAATAGGGCTGTCAAAAATTCAATCCAAAATGTTGATAATTGACAAAGTAACAGGAGGTTGAACATGACGTTTTTTGGAAGCAAAATTTTGCTTGGCTTTTTTGCTACTGAGTGCACAACTTTTTATTTTATTTAACATAATTTTGGTAGTTATTACAAATAACATAATTTCTAATTACTTCAATAGTTCTAATATCAATAACAATATATTTATATATTTTTTTGTTAAAATTCAACCGCTTTGGTCGAATCAATGCAAAGGTGCATTGCTTCCAAAAATCTTATTTTTTTATTCAACAATAAGTGCTTTTTGTTTTCAATAGAAGCCTCTTTTGCCGCGCTTTTAGAAACAATAAAATTTGTTGAAGCTATACAAAACAATATATTTCTCAGCGTGTAGATGTTCCATTTATGGAAAATTGCGCCAATTGGTGATGCAAATCGTCATAAAATACATCTCGTTAGTAGATCATATTTAAATAGTACGTCTCCATTTATCCAAGCTTTTGCATTTGGTCTGAAATCGAAAGATAAACATTATCCATTTTCCTTAAAATTTCAGATTTTTTGCACCACTTGGCCTAAAAGTGTTTCTATTATCGTCACTCCCACAAGAAACACATGCGATTGACCATCAAAGGAACCAATATTTGAAGTTCCAGTTCCAGTTATGGCAAACGTGATTCATAATACAAAAACAAAGTTTTGGCTCAGTTTCGATATTTTTCCTTCAAAATATGGATTGAAAGCTTTTATTTGACGTACTGAAAGTGGGTTTTTCCCAGAATTTTTAAACATAGTTCTTAACTAGTACTATAACTGGCACACAGGAAATTTTATTGATGCAAATTGATTATTAACTTTTGATTTTTTTTAATAAAATTGGTTACTTTGTTACGTAGCGATTTTAAAATCCCCCCTCCCCCATATGTCACAATAAGTAACGGTTGCTCAACCCCCTCCCTCCCCTTCATGCGTTACGTAATTTGTGCACAAAGCCCGTGGAACACCTGAGCACTTCGAAAGGTACACGGCACTCGAACGCGAATTTAAGAGCCTCATCAAGGCCAAGAAACGCGGTTACTGCCGACAAGTCGTGGACGGGCTATCGCGTGAAACGTCGATGAATACCCTTTGGAATACGGCGCGAAGATTGCGTAACAGAATTACGAACAACGAGAACGAGGAGTATTCGGACCAATGGATCCTCAAGTTCGCGCGAAAAGTTTGTCCAGATTCTGTGCCGGCACGGATGTTCCTCGCGAAACTACGAATTCGATAGATGAGATCAGCCAACCCTTTTCAATGGTAGAACTCTGTCTCGCACTCCTTTCGTGTGGCAATACGGCTCCAAGGGCTGATAAGATCAAGTTTAACTTGCTTAAAAACCTCCCAGACGTCGCTAAGAGGCGCATGTTGCACCTGTTTAATCAGTTTCTGGAACTCAACATTGTACCGGATGATTCGAGAAGGGTTAGAGTTATTGCCATTTAAAAACCTGGTAAACTCGCGTCCGACCACAACTCCTATCGACCCATCGCGATGTTATCGTGCAATCGAAAGCTGTTGGAGAAAATGATCCTTTTCCGCCTGGACAAAAGGATTGAGACGAATAACCTGCTTTCAAATACTCAATATGGTTTCCGCAGGGGTAAGGGAACGAACGACTGTCTCGCGTTGCTTTCCACAGATATTCGGCTAGCTTTTGCTAAAAAAGAGCAAATGGCTTCTGTTTTCTTGGATATCAAGGGGGCTTTTGATTCAGTATCTGTTAAAGTTCCCTCAGATAAACTCCACGCTTGTGGCTTTTCAGCATTAATGAACATTTTTTTTGTTCAATTTGCTATCAGAGAAACATATGAGCTTTTCTGATGGAAACTCTACAGCTTCTCGATTTAGCTAAATGGATCTCCCTCAGGGATCATTTTTAAGCCCCCTTTTGTATAATTTTTATGTCAAACACATTGACGGTTGTCTGAGTGACAACTGTACGTTGAGACAACTTGCAGATGACGGCGTAGTGTCTGTCACGGGGCCCAATGGGGTCGAGCTGCAAGGACCCTTACAGGATACCTTAGACAATTTTTCTACTTGGGCTCTAGAGCTAGGTATCGAATTCTCTACGGAGAAAACTGAGTTGGTAGTTTTTTCTAGGAAGCACCCAGCACAACCGAAGCTTCAAATTTGGGGTACACCGATAACTCATTCCATGTCATTTAAATATCATGGGGTCTGGTTCGATTCTAAGTGCACCTGAAGATCCCACATTGAGTATCTGAAGTGAAAATGCCAGCAAAGGATCAACTTTTTCTGCACAATTACCGGGACCTGGTGGGGAGCACATCCGCAACATCTTCTAACGTTGTACGGGACAACGATTTTGTCGGTTATTGAATATGGTAGTTTTTGTTTTCGGTCAGCGGCTCGGTCGCGCATCATTTAACTGGAACGCATTCAGTATCGGTGTCTTCGTATCGCGGTAGGTTGCATGCAGTCGACTCATACGATGAGTCTTGCAGTGCTTGCTGGCATGTTGCCACTCTCGGATCGGTTTTCAGAACTATATCTTAGACTCCTCACCAGGTGTGAAGTTATGAACCCTCAGGTAATCGGAAACTTTGAGAAGCTTCTTGAGTTGAATCCTCAAACTCGCTTCATTTTGTAGCATTTGTACATGACAGGATGTCAGCCCTTCGCCGAATATCCCCAATCGTGTTTGCTTCTTTGATTTCGGCAATTTGGTTCATTTTGATTTATCCATGAAGCAGGAGCTACGTGGAATCCCAGAGCTTCATCGCCCTATGATTGCTCCGGTGATATTTGCTGCAAAGTTTGGCCTAGTTGATTCCATTAGAAGTTTTTCCACTGACGGGTCTTTGATAGAGGACTCCGCTGGCTTTGGTGTATACAATGAAAATTATAGCGTCGCTCGTAAACTTCAAGCACCTTATTCTGTTTTTGTCGCCGATTGGCGGCAATTAATTTTTCCTTAGAAACTGTTGCCTCACTTACACCGGATCAACATTTCATTTTCACGGATAGTCTTAGTTCTATAGAGGCTATTCGCTCATTGAGGCCGGTAAAGCACACCTCTTATTTTCTCATGAAAATACGAGGTATTCTAAGTATTCGGTGTATTTATCTTCACGTTCTTTTTTTATCACCTTTGTTCGGGTCCCTGCTCATTGTTCGATTCCTGACAATGAGAAAGCGGACTCGCTCGCAAGGGTGGGCGCTGTGGAAGGCGACATTTACGACCGATATCACTCGTTAGCTGGCAGTATAAAAGGAGTAAAAGAGATGGGGCGATGGCTACATTCTATCACTCCCAAGGTGTCGAAGAAATGTTGGTTTGGGGGATTGGATGTGTGTCGAGACTTTATTCGTGTGATGTCTCGCCTCATGTCTAATCATTGCCGATTCGAGACATTTTGGCTGCAAGTGATCTGGATTTTATGAATCTTATTTAAATGTTTTTAACTAACATTAATTATAAATTGTAGTTCGATTAACTTACTTGTTTAAGTTAAATTTTTTGAGGAATGTGTGCGTCAGTGTGTGTGTGTGTGTGTGTGTGTGTGTGTGTGTGTGTGTGTGTGTGTGTGTGTGTGTGTGTGTGTGTGTGTGTTTTTTAAATTGAAAACGTTCAATTCAAAAATTGTTATTATAGATATAAGCAAACCATTGTTCCTTATGCTTTGTTCAAAATTTCCACCGCAATTTTCCCATCCATAAAATTGTTATTCCTATTAACCTCGATTCGGCCGCGAGTTATCGGTTTTATCCCCCTAACCTTAGTTCTAAGATAGCTGATGTATATAAACATGAAAACTTGGCTCTGTAAAGTTGATTTGATTGAGCCAGTATAAATAAATGAATTTATAAAAAAAAAACATTTCCCGCCGTGGATATTGATACCTAATATTTAAACCAGACAATATGTACTTTGTGTTCGACAAGGAAGCAAAAAAAATGCGTTTAATTTTGTTTTTCTGTGTAGATAAATGGTTTATGCGGCTCTAGTAATGTAGTAACCGGTGGTAGCAACGGTGGCACTAGTTGTGCTACTACTCCAAATTCCGTTAATTCTACAATGCCTTCTTCATTACAAGAACGAGGGATGAGCATAACTAGTGCAGGAAGTCCCAGTAAAAAAACAGGAACGGGAAGTTCTACGACAATAACCGGTGTTTCAGACACTGTTAAAAAATCTAGATCACAAGGTAATAACAAAAATGGATGTATGGATGTATTTTTTTATATATTCGTTATAACCTATATTTTCATTTATTTGAAGAATTCATTCTTTTACTCTTATTTCACAGATGTAAATATGATTTGCGTTTCCAAAGCTCACCAATTGTATGATTTTAAAAATTGGCCCTATATAGGGTGTGGAGGTAGTACCAATAGTGTGTTTTTGGTTTTTTTCATTCGATTTCATCATCGATATGATTGATATACTAAGTGATAGGTATTTATGATTTGTTATAAAAATATACGATTAAACAAGTTTTACTTTCAAGATCTGTTAAAAAAATCTATTGGTAACAATTAACTTTCTCATTATTTTTTGGTCTTTGCATCTATAGTGATGGTTCAGATCCTATAGTGGTGGGTCCCATAAGAAATCAAAGGATTGCGCTGCTATATGAACTAACATTAAGTTTTTTGATAATTTCTACCTATAACTGGAGCAAGGATTTTTAAAAGTAACATTGTTTGTAATAGCGGTTTTCTTATTTTTTATTCAAAAATGCTAACTTAAATCTATTAGGTGACGTATTCAGACCACATATTATAAGGTATTATCAATTTTCTTTAGAATTGGATGGTACTATACCTCTACTATTTGGTATTACTATCATCTAAATGTATTGAAGGACATGGGAAAGTCAAAACATTATTTTAAGAAGCATGGAAACATAAAAGCTATAATATCCCGGAACTGCATTTTGCATAAACAAAATAATTGAATACGAGTCCAAAATTCTCAATAATGCATTTTTTGAAAGACATCGGCTTCCAGACATTCGGTGCAACTTATAAATGTCCCGCCATTAATGTCTTTGTGTTGCCCCTTCGAGTTTAGCTGGTAGTTGGTACCAGCCTTGGTGAAAAAACCAAACCGTTCTGCACGAGAGCCGAACTTGACTGCAAACACACCACCATGTGGCTATAATTTTATTTCAGTTTCGTGCTTATAGATGAACCCGCAACGCAATGGACGCGACACGAGTGTACACGCTCGTGTTTCACTTCAGACACCGTGTCTTGATTTTTTGGAAAACACCCGAGCCGAGTGGTTACGATCACAAGAAAGCTCTCAACGTACACCCAGTATGACACTGGTTACCACGGATAGAGTATTGTTCGTCGGATGATTCTAAAAGTTTGATATTTTGACTTATAGGTTTGTTTTCTTGGCTGTTGGGTAACGGGCGCATAAGTTGATTGAGTTTAACAAGCACGGCATGGGTAGAAATAAAATAAATTTACCACGCGTGTATTCCGCAATCGGACACAATCGGATACACTCGGTTGTGGTGTTTGCCGAAATATCATACACGATGTCTGAAGCCAAAACACGAGCACTGGCATTGGTGTTGTACCCACCGCGTTGCGTGTAAGTCTGGAAGCACGAAGTCAAAGTGGTGAATTTAATACACGCTTACTTATACTGCTTTAACTCAAATGATGCAACATTTTGCGCCGATCAAACGTCATAATGTGTAACTAATCAATGGCCCTGTCGAACATCGATTAGTTTTAAGGGTGGGGTTTAAGTCGAGGCGCCCACTGTGTGGTGGAGGTGTGGCATCTGCTAGCATGTCAAAATAACTTGTCGACGTTCGCCTCACGCCACAAGACTCTGGATCGATGTTTTGACATGGTATGTGATGCCACACCTCCGCCACACAGTGGGCGCCTCGACTTAAACCCCACCCTTAAAACAAATCAGGGTCGTACTAGAAGAATTCATCCTACTCGAAAACAAACGATTTTCATATACAGTCGGGTCTCAGATAGTACAGTGGGTAATACCATAGACTAACTCTAAGACCAGTAGGTCCCGAATAAATACGATTTTTTTCTTGGCTCAGTTAGTACTAGCACATCGGTCCCAAGCTCAGTCCCAAGCTTAATAATACGCCCCTAATAATGAACTCACACGGACACACTCTCAAATATACTGTCAAAATAGCACAGCAAATCAAAACAAAGGCGCAAATATGTATATATATATATATATATTTTTACTGTCTTGATTGGCCGCGCCTGAGGTTCGTTTGTGGGACTACAAATGGTATGTTATGGGCTTTGCGTAATGGCACGAAGCTAGGTCCAGCCAGAACACAATATCTTCATCCTTATGGTGTTTTTTTTTTAGAAAAGCGATCATTTTTGGCAAAGTTCTTCGTGTAGACTTCCGTATTGATCGCCATACCCCTAGTCGTCTGTACGTAGAAGTTAGATATGCCAGCTGTCGAAATGGCTGCCCACACCAAAATCTTGGGCTCAAACTTGGCTTTTCTGGCATATCTAACCTTACCGGGTGTAGTGTTCAACTCGTCGGTAAAAAACCCATGTTGCTAGTGGTAAAACTGTTCGAAAACGTAAAGTACTTCTCGTCGTCCATAACGATGGTGACGCTCGGCTTAAAGTATTTACGGCGCAGCTTTCGGCATTCCCAGGGATTTCCTGCAGCTGCTTTTCCGTGTACTTCGGCCTGGATGTGCGCTTGTAAGGTTCCGCTCCGTCGGCCCGGTTCTTGTTATTGGCCATTGGTCCTCCAACGTAGAGCCGAGCGATCATGTTATAAATCGTGGATTTATTGTGGCCCTCCGTAAAAAGTGCCTCGCCATCACCTATTTTGTATGCTGTCTAAGCATCCGAAAGATGCGCTCCCGTCGAAAACTCTGTTTCGCAATTTTCATCGTAAACAAATGAAAACACACTGAGCTCGAATAACGCCCACAAAGAGGAGAACAAAACCACACACAGCTATTTGTTTCTCGCTAGATGCGGTGGCGGAAAACGTGACATGAATTTAGTTTCGCTACTTATGACTCACCCGTTAAGCGACGTTATTCGTAATAAAAAGAGCAGAAACCTCATACTATTGGAGGGAAGTGAAGAATGAACCGATCGCTTCAAGGGAATGATTACTTTTGATCTATATTTCTATTCATTCACATTTTAGACTTCTGTGATGGATAACAACTTCAATCACGGGTTGCTTGTACTCCTTCACTCCTCCTCAAGCAGCAATGGTTGAAGTCTCATCTGGATCCGGAAAGTTTCCAGCTTCACCCTCTACAACGGTTTGGTCAAGGCATCAGCGATCATCGATTCGGTGGGACAATAGATAACCTTGATGACGTCACTGCTCACCAAGTCTCGGATGAAATTGAACCGCGTGTCGATGTGCTTGGTTTGTTGACATCCTCCTTCGGCTTGCAGCATTGCTATGCAGCTCTGGTTGTCCTCTTGTACTACGATTGGTCCGGTAGGCTTCTCACCAACGTCCTTCATCAATTTCTGCAACCACAGCAGCTCTTGGCAGGCATCGGCTAACGCCACATATTCTGCTTCGGTTGAAAAAAGGGTAACGCACTGCTGTTTCCGAGCAGCCCACGAAATCGGTCCACCTAATAAAAAGATGAATCCAGAATTTGACTTACGGTCTTGGTGGTCTCCGGCCCAGTGCCTCCTTCAAGTTGACCTGGTCCGCCAAGCTCCATCGTCAAGTCGGCGGACCTTTTGGCCTCCGTTCAATCAGCTTGGCTAGGATTGCTCACCTTGCGCCCCAAGATTGTTGCGCTTATGGCAATATCGGGCCTCGTGTTTACCGCAACATACAGCAAAGCACCGACTAAGCTTTGGAAGTCGTCCTTCCTTGGCATTGGTTCTTCCTCCTTTTGTTGTAGCTTCGGATAACCAGGATACGAGATGGCCTTTCGTCTGCTTGTCCGTACCTTGCAGCAATCATCCTGTTGTACTCCGCTTTGTCATGGCAAGCGATCAGCATATCGTCCACGTACAATAGTATGAACGACTTCCGACCATTGTTAGTCCTCACAAATAGGCAAGGATCTGCTTCCGATGGTATGTACCCCAGACTCCGTAGAATCTCGGTAATCCTATGGTTCCATACTCGTCCTGCTTGCTTCAGTCCGTCTAGACTTTTCCGCAGTAGGCACACGTCGCCCTTCACACCGGTCTCGAAATCAATCGGCTGCCTCATGTAGATCGTCTCGGCTAGGTCTCCATACAAGTACGCCGACTTAATGTCCACATGCTTCACTAACAGCTTCCTCCTGGCAGCAATCGACAACATCGTGCGAAAAGTAGTTGGCTTCGCAATGGGGGCGAATACTTCGTCGTAATCGGTTCCGTATCAATGGCTGAATTCTAGGGTGACCAGCCTGGCCTTGTATCGAGTGACTTTGCCGTTACCGTCCAGCTTCCTCTTAAACACCCATTTGCAGCCTACGGGTTTGCGATCTTTGGGCAAAGGAACAATTTTCCAAGTCGCATTCTCGTGCAAGGATTGGATCTCCTCCTCCATAGCACGCCTCCACATGTCACGACCCGGGCACCTCATTGCTTCTTCGAACGATTGGGGCTCACGGTACTCCTGGACAGTTAAACCGACCATGTCGCCATACCTCTGCGATGGGATCCCCTTGGTCACGCGGCTGGATCGACAAACGTTCGGTGTAGCACCAAACTCCTCCTGTCCCTCGGTAACGTCTGGCTGATTCTGCTCGATAGCATCGGTGTCATTCGGGTCACCTTCTTCATTGTTGGAAGTGGCGGTCTCGGAACCGTAGAAATCTGCCTCGCTTGTCTCGTCACCATCTTGGTCATCGCTGCTGTTGCTCTCGCTGACATCAGTCGGTACATCGTCATCATCGCTGTTCGGGCCCTCGTCGTCGTCTCCATCGGGTGCTGTTAAAACGGGAACGCCATCAGCACGATTTGTTGGAAAAACGTCAGAAAATTGATATGAAACGATACCTCCCTGCGAAGTGTCTACTCGTGACCAACTTGTACGTGTCAGGATCGATGAAGCGGTAGGTCTTATGGTGCAGGGAATAGCCCACGAAAAACATTTTCTTGGATGTCGCCTCGAACTTCGACCGCTTCTCGGATGGAATCCACACGTAGGCCCACGAACCGAAAATCTTGAGGTGGCTGAGATCAGACTTGTGTCCAGTCTAGAGCTCGAACGGTGTCCTTAATATTGGGTTAGATGGTAGACGGTTCTGCAAAAATGTTGCAATTTTGCTGCGGGGTGTAGGCTGTGGTTAATTGCTGGCTGATACCCTCGTTGCAGCAGAAACGTTGCAGAGCTTCGTTTTGGTACTCACCACCTTGGTCCGATCGAATCACCTTGGGCGTCCTCTTGAAATGATTCTTCACAAACTGCACATACTCCTTGATCCGTTCAATAACTTCCGACTTCTTTTTCAGAAAGTATACGGTTAGGCGAGAGTGGTCATCGATCATCGTCAGAAAGTAGCGACAACCCCCTGGCGTTGGCGTATTCATTGGCCCACACACGTCGGTATGGAGTAGGTCCATCGGCTGCTTCGACTTCTTCTTGGATTGCCTCGGGAATGGCAGACGTGCCAATTTCCCTTCGACGCAACTCTCACAGGTCACGTAGCACCCGCAGTCCTTGATGCGGATTCCAGTCGCCAGCCCTTGGGTTTGTAGATCCCGAATGGCATCTGGCTCACGATCCCCCAGAATGCGGTGCCATGTGTGTAAGCAGTCAGGATTATGTTCGGTCTCACTCACCCGTAGCGCAACATCAACTGTCCGCAACTCGTACAGTCCGCCTGACGTGGTTGTGTCTCCAATTACCTTGTCGTCCTTAAAAATGCGGCACCCTTTCGCATCTCTAGTGTCAAGTCGTCGTCTGACCGTGTCTCCAACGCCATCGTAAGCGTGTTGAACGATTCTGGGAGGCTTCGTAGCACCATTTCCACCTGCAGATTCCGGTCCAATACCTGGCCCGCCACCGACAGCCGCTCAAAAAGTTCTTCCAGCTCCAACACGTGCCGCTCGCCTCGCCATCAGTATACCGTTTGTCGCAGATCTGCTTCAGCAGCAAAACCTTCGACGTCAGCATTGCTATCTCGTAGTTGTTCCGGAGAGCGTCCCAGGTTTCCTTTGCCGTCTTGGAAGCCTTAATAAGGTTCAGCTGGTTATCCTCCAGAAGTAGCCCAATCGTGGCTCGGGCCTTCTGGTCTCCGGTGGTCCAAGCTTCAATTTCCGCCACAGTAGTACCCATGGTCATCGCAGCTCCCGTCGTAGCACCGGTCGTAGCGCTCGCCGTAGCACCCACCGCCGGTTTGAATCCGATCACGTACCGCCACAGGTCGTCACGAACCAGCAGGAACTCGACCTTTGTTATCCAGGTGCTATAGTTGGTTCCATTGAGCTTCGTAACTCCAAGTCGTTCCATTCTTGAAGGGTTGAAAACATTTTTTTCGAAGTGAAAAAATCTTGACTCCAACTGTTGATCCATAACCTATTGGAAGGAAGTGAAGACCGAACCGATCGCTTCAAGGGAATGATTACAACTGATCTTTATTTCTATTCATTCACGTTTTAGACTACTGTGATGCATAACAGCTTCAATCACGGGTTGCTTGTAATGCTTCACATACCTTATAACATAACCTCACTTGTATTTGTAATTTGTTAAAAGAAACCAATCTATTTGTACTCTAATCTGTTGATGCACCATATAATGAATATAGAAACAATGAAGTTAATAAAGGAATACTTAATCTATTACCAATTTAACTTATCGATCTCTATCGCCATCATTTGAAAAAATAAATACTACAAAAAAAAAATCGTCACTGCGCCTGTAATTTTTGCTCTTAGTAATAGAAAATGCACTTCATATTATTATTCAGTTGTTTCGCAAATCCACATTTCACCGATAGTCCGCGAATTTTGTTGACGCTTAGATACCGAGTTAATATCGCTGATCAAGTTCATCCCTATAATCAACTGACGCGATTGAGCTTTCTAAGAAGAGTGGCATGAAGTTAAAGTTAACCAAACCTTGATTTTATTTATTCAAAACGATTTCAAATTTCGCTTACTTCAAACCTAGTCATACCGATTACTTAAAAAAAATATCACATGACTTGTAGAAAGTCTCAACGCCGGTGTCTAATGTTAAAAATTACATAATGCTGAAGTTTTATTTTTTTAAATAACGAATACAGATTAAAGTGTAGTACCATGTATTGCTTTTTAAAATACCCTTTCGTGTATATAATTATTATTACCATTATTATTAATAATTTATTAATTTTTTTTCAATTTTTATTCTTAGCACTAATTCACATAAGATTGCCAATTTAATATGCTTTATTTTACAGATAAATTGGATAACTCTTTTTCTAGATCCAGATCGTCGTCTATGTCCAGTTTAGAAAATGCTAATTCGGAGGCTGTGACTTGTTTAGCGTTTGCTGATAGTTATATTAAAAAAAGTGGTAAGTGTATTCGTATGATTTTCTATTGAAATTGTTGTTTTGTTATCTAAAAACTTATTTATCTTTACAGATCCATCTCTCGCCCTTCCAACGATGTGGCTTGGTACAAGCTTAGGAGCAGTACTGACGGTATCATTGAGTATACCGGATCAAGAGTCTAGGAAATCAGAAGCTGTACAGGCTTCGTTGACAGGTTGGTAAATGCTTAGCTTTCTTGCCCACAGTCTCATATTAGTTCCACTTTAAGTTAGCTTGCTTTCGATTATTCGTTTATTTGGTTTTGATTGCTTTCGATTATTCATTTATTTTGATATTTATATCAGTCGGGAAAAAATTCCATGATGCTCTAGATGCTACCGGATTGTTTGGGATTATACAGCGCCTTGCTCAAGAAACCCACCAGTTGACGTCCTTTGGGTTTCACTTTCACAAAAGATGGCGGTTGTCCCATGAATTCTGTCTCCCTCCAGATCTCCTTGCGAGTATGTAATTATGGCATTCATATGGTCCAACTGCAGATTGTGCTTGACCGCAAAAGCAAATAGGTGCCGTATTGGATTGTGGCGAATAGATTTCGACGTTTCTACTGGCATCGTACTCTGTCTTGAATATATAACCTACGTTTAATGCGCTTTGCCCTCCCGTAGTTTCGGCATCATCACGGTATCTCTCGCGATAATGCCCTCCTGGTGCATCACCGGATCATTGTCATTTCACCAAATGGTGTAATGCACTTCCACAGTTATTAATTGAGAGCTTTCGATCCTATTATGTGGTTGCCCACTAGTTAGATATTTGTATTTGTATTTGTATTTAAAATAATTCATCTGACAATAAATAGTCTTAATGAATAAAATAAACTAATAAACTTACAAAAACACGTATCTAAATACGTATCACGAAACGTCCAGATGGTTCATTAAACTCAAACAGTTCTTCGACTGCAGTAAATGCACAAATACATGCTGAAATCGGTTCATTGTATCTAAACACAGTTCGGTGAAAATTTGGTTGCAGTAACGTTGAATTCCGTAAGTTTCTGTTCGGTACACGAAACTTCAACATAGAAAGTAGTTCGGTGGCATCAGCTTCACTATTCAACAGTTTAGCAATAAACAACGACTGCTGTATTTTTGACGTCGTTCCAGCGTGTCCAAACCTAGTAGTCGGCATCTATCAGGATACGGTGGCAAGTAGTCAAGATCTCGCCACGACAAGTTTTTCAGAGCCAGACCAATAAACCGCTTCTGTACTCGTTCGATTCTGAGGCACCACGTGACCTGGTAAGTCTGCCATACCACCGACGCGTTTTGACGTTTTGACAGCTGTTAGGGCGGACCTAGGGCGAACCCAGTTCCGCACTGGCAATAACTGAAAACGACATAAGAGTATAGCCATCAATGTAGTAGTGAAACACAATTGGATTTTCCATACAGTGAAACTTGATTACCTGAAATTTATCCACGTCAATTATCAGTTTGTTCATCTGACACTACTCAAAAAATGAACTCAAAGATGTTTGCAGAAGTAAGCAATATTCTTGCGTGTGCACCATGATGTACAACTTTAAATCATTTGCGTAGACCACTTTGAAACCTTCGTCCAAAATCAAAGCAGCATCATTGAAAAACAAGATAAACAATAGCGGTCCGAGATTTCTACCTTGTAAAACTCCAGATTTGTTAGAAAACTGTAAAATTCACGCAAACGCATCCGCAACGTATCAATTGTGGGCCAGCCATTACCGTCGTTGAGAGCAGCGTTGCCAATATTTTTTATAAATAAACTGGAAAAATGCAAAAATAAACTGGGAAAAACTGGATCCTAAAAATATATACATAGAAAAAGCCCGTATAATGAACAACCATTCGCCGCATATTCCAATCTATATGTTGTATCTAAGATATGATATATTGTTGCAATATATGGAATTGCTCTGTAATGGTTTAAACTATAAATTCTTTACACAAACACAGGTGGTTACTGTATACCACATTGTCATTATAAGATTTCTTGTATTCCGGATTATATAACATTTTGACATAAAATAGAACGAAAATAAAGCGAACATAACCGCCTATTCACCATAATGTTATTTGGGCTTTTACCATCTGACATATGATTAAAACTGTACAGTACACTGTTAACTTATAGTTATCAACTATAAGAGTTATTGTCACAACAATTTGGGAAATAGTTATCAATAATATGCATGTTGTTAATGAATGGTTTTTAATTTTGCGTGGAACCACGATAGACATTTTCTTTTGATGACCTAAATGACGTTTCATTTTTTGAATCTGAGAGAATTCGCACAAAATTCCGACAAAGACGTTTTGGCGTTCCGCATTCCGACTGTCAGTCTTTTTACTGTAGTTTTTTTGGAAGTTACTCAACAAATCTCCATTATCATACCCTTGAAGCGTTATGTCACCTGAATCAATCCTGATGTTATTACTCACTTCACGGACATAGCTAAAAAGCGTCTGGAGCTGTGTCTGGAAACGTTCGTAGATAAAGACCATCTAAGCGCCGCAGTTGCTGACAAAGTGAATTTGGGCAGCTGTGCTCGATGCCATCTTCAAAGACATTGCAGGCCGGATTCCAGAGAAAAGAACAGCATTTGGACAAATTTTGGCTAGAACTGATTGGTCATTCCAAGAAGGAGCTGCCAAATTTGACAACATTTGTTAAAAAAGTGCTGATCCTGTCTCACGAAAATACCACAATGGAGCGAGGATTTTCAATCAATGAAAAGTGTCTGGTGGTGAACAAAACTGAAATGGGTTTGGTTGCTCAGAGAATTGTCTACGAAACCAGAACTGTCAGCGACGTTGAAATCACGAAGTGCCAAATACGGCGAGTCGCTGATAGTACAAAAAAGTGAATTTCAAAAAAAAATTTAGAGAGAAGCAGAAAGAAAGAATGCCCAGAGGGATGCAGTGTGCATTGACGAATAAATAAAATGCTTCAAAATAGAGAGGAGATACAAACGGCTTTTGAAGTATAAGTATTTGTGATTGAGCTTGACTTATTTAAGATTTTGTTCAAAATTGATCAAGAATAAAAATGTACATAGGTGACAGACGGCGTCAACCTCTATTTATCCTGCCTGTTGAGGAGTTTTTTTCCCCTTCACAACGAACAGTCAATGAATACACCAAACCAGTCGCCGTCCTCTGAATATGATTGTTTCAGTTTTTCTTGTTCCATTTGCACTAAATAACCTTCGCATATAGGGTGTCCCAAAAAGTCTTAGCACGATTTTGATGTGCCACTGTTGCTTCCACATGACGTTTGAATAGCTGATCATTATTGTGTATCACTGTATACATTTCAATTTATAACTCTCTGAGTCTCAAGTGCCGGTGCATTTACTTTTCATGAAAATTAACCCGGCATTAACCCGGCAAAGCGCAAACAGATCGTGCACAAATTAAGCACTTTTCCCAAAGTTTCGCTGAGTCAATTGCGAAAATGGAAGGTGTGAGCAGTTCGTAACGCGGAGCAATTCGTAACGTGATTTAGAAGTATGGTGAGGAGTCTTTCTTTCAGGGCAAGACAAAATCTGAACGTAAACCGGGACTCTATGGACCAAAACCTGGACCGAAAAATCACGCAAGCTTTCACAAAAAGGGAAAATCACGCAAGCTTTCGCAAAAGGGTACTTCCGTTCGATATGTGGCTAAAAAGCTGGGAACTTCGGAAAGTAACGTCGACTGAACAAAGCCACGAAATGGACATGGAATAAGGACTTTCAACAAACAGAAGTAGCCAAAACGAAGTGAAAAACAAGCAGCGTCTGTCTCAGTCTGCATTGTGATCTCATGCCGTGTGGTTCTATTTTCTATTTGCTGAAGGAAGTGATATTGCTACCGACCGCTACACCAAATCTTAAACAGCACTTTTCAGTGCTAAATAATACCTACAATTTTTAGATTTCCTCTTATTCCTTTTCGATCCTTGTTAGGCCCTTCGGGTAACCCGGCTTGGATATCGCATTGGAAAATTCCTCTTCGGTCCCTCGGATTCTTATAGTTATCTGCTTAAACGTCGATTTAGAGCAAATTACTCTGCCACTATGGCAAATAAGCGCAAACGAAAAGGGCAATCTATTGATTCGCCTGCAAATCAAATTAATGTGAGTAATCAATTTGATATGCTCACAGATGATGAGAGTGATCCATCATCTAATCAAAATTTGAAAAAACTTTCTCGATTGAAAAAGGAAAAAGTTCCCCCTATTGTGGTGACAATTTCGGATTTCCATGCTTTTCGCAAGGAAATCTTAACATTTGTTGAAGGTGTGAAATATTCCCTTCAAATTTCCAGACGAGGTGAATGCCGTTTGCATGCAGAAGCCTTGGACGGATTCAAACGTCTTCTTGAGTATCTTACTCAGAAGAACCACAATTTCTTCACTTACGACACCAAAGCTGAGCGTCTTTTCAAGGTTGTCTTGAAAGGACTGCCCAGTGGTGAATCTCTCGATGAAATAAAACACGAGTTAATAAAATTACTTGGAATTAGCCCAGTCCAAGTAATTAAGATGGAAATGAAATCGCGACCTGGCGATTCTCGCAAAGGGATTTCAAACGATCTCTACTTAGTTCACTTCAAGTCAAGTGAACTTAATAACCTTAAGGCTTTAGAAAAAGCAAGCCTTTTACTCCATGTCCGAGTGAAGTGGGGACATTTCAGGAAGACTGGAGCAAATTTTCAAAGCCTCACCCAGTGCCGTAAGTGCCAGGGATGGGGTCACGGAACAAAGCATTGCCATATGATGGGTAAATGCATGAATTGTGGGGATTCCTCGCACGCTAAGGACGACTGTTCTGTGAAGGAAGATCCTCAAAACTTCAAATGCTCAAATTGTGGTGAAAACCATAAATCAAATTTTTGGGAGTGCAAGACTCGCAAAGCAATTTTGCAGTCGCGCACTAAACGCCAGGTAGGAAACAATATACGTTCCCGACCAGCTACTACCCATTCTGCAGCTGTTAACAACGATCAGCAAAGAACTAATTCCTACCAAACCGTCGGTAGAAACAGCGGACAGGTTTTTCCATCCGCAACTGTAACTTCAAACGCTCAACGAGGAGTAAATACTATTTCGATACCTGCAGGTACCAACGGGGTTCAATCTTCAAACCCTACACTCTTACCCAACCGTGTTGTTAACAATGTTTAACATGTAAATGGACCTACCTACGCTGCCGTTCCAGCGGGTAGAAACCAAAACCAAAATTCCCACGGTACTTCTGATGAATTTGATTTAGGTAACATATCCGCTCCTAAATTAGAATTTTTACAGCAATCGTTAATCGACATGATAACCGATATGCTAAAAACTAATTTGCTAAATTTGCCAATAATATTGTCATGACATTGAAGTTCAGTAATGGATTTTAAGTCATTAAACATTTTGAATTGGAATGCTCGATCCATCAGAGATAACAAGGATGAGCTATTTAATTTTTTAAGAGTTCATAACGTGCATATTGCTGTTATAACTGAGACTTATCTCAAACCTGCCCATAAGGTCAAAAGAGATCCAAATTATTTTGTCTACCGAAATGATCGCCTTAATAGAGCTGGTGGTGGCGTTGCCATCATTGTCCATAGGCGTATCAAACATCACATTCTTTCTTCATTTGAAACCAAAGTTTTTGAAACTTTGGTGGTTTCAGTTGAAACAAAATTTGGCCAATTTACTTTTATAGCTGCCTATTTGCCTTTCCAATGCACTGACCAGCAAAAGAACTGGCTCAAGGGTGACCTCCAGAAACTTACCCGTCATAGGTCTAAATTCTTCGTTATTGGTGATTTCAATGCAAAACACCGCTCATGGAATAATTCGCAAAGCAATGCCAATGGTAATTTGATCATTGTTCTGCAGGCTACTACACTATTCAATACCCAAACAGCCCAACTTGCTTTTCTTCAGCCAGAAATCCCTCAACTCTTGATTTGGTCCTAACTGATTCATGTCAACTTTGTAGTCAATTGATTACCCATGCTGACTTTGGTTCTGATCACCTTCCAGTTACATTTGAAATATCTCATGAAATCATTTCTAATTCCATCAGTTCTACTTTCAACTACCATAGAGCTAATTGGGATCAATATCGAACATTTATGGAATACACCTTTGATCCTAATGTTCCATTGCAAACAAGAAATGAAATTAATAATGCTCTTGAATCTTTGGCTTTCTCAATAAATAGAGCACGAGCTGCTTCAGTGCCAAAATGCGAGGTTAAATTCGATTCAGTTATAATTGATGACGATCTTCAGCTCTTGATTCGTTTGAAAAATGTACGAAGGCGTCAATATCAAAGAACACGTGATCCCGCTATGAAAGTCATATGGCGAGATTTACAAAAACAAATTAAAAAACGCTTCTCTGCCCTGAGGAACAAACATTTTGAAAATAATGTGTCAAAATTAGATCCGAGTTCCAAACCTTTCTGGAAACTCTCTAAAATATTGAAAAAACCTCAAAAGCCTATACCAGCGCTTAAGGAAGGTGATAAAATTTTGCTCACAAATCCGGAAAAAGCTCAAAAACTTGTTAAGCAGTTTGAGAGCTCCCATAATTTCAGTTTGGGTCTGATAAGTCCTATTGAGGGTCAGGTTTCCAGGGAGTATCTGAATGTTTTCTCACAAGAAAATATTTTTGATCATTCTTGGGGAACTGATTTGGATGAAGTAAAAACTATAACTAAAAAATTTCAAAATATGAAAGCACCAGGTGATGATGGAATTTTCTATATCCTAATCAAAAAACTCCCCGAGAGTACTTTGTCTTTCTTGGTAAAACTATTTAACAGATGTTTTCATCTGGCATACTTTCCAGATAAATGGAAAAATGCAAAAGTCGTACCTATCTTGAAGCCAGACAAAAATCCGGCTGAAGCTTCTAGCTACCGACCAATCAGTTTGCTTTCTTCAATAAGTAAGCTTTTCGAAAAAATAATTTTGAATAGAATGATGCTTCACATCAATACAAACTCAATGTTTGCTGATGAACAGTTTGGATTTCGCCATGGGCATTCAACTACGCATCAACTTTTGAGAGCTACAAATTTAATTCGTTCAAACAAAGCTGAAGGCTGCTCCACTGGAGTTGCTCTTCTAGACATAGAAAAAGCATTCGACGGTGTTTGTCATGAAGGTTTGATTGCGAAATTTAAAAAGTTCAATTTTTCGCTTTATATCATGAAATTAGTTCAAAACTACTTAACTGATAGTACTTTGCAAGTAAATTATCAGAATTCTAAATCTGATCAATTGCCTGTCAGAGCTGGTGTTCCTCAAGGTAGCATTCTTGGGCCAATACTTTATAACATTTTCACTTCAGATCTCCCTGATTTACCCCCGGGCTGTCAAAAATCTTGCTTTGCTGATGACACAGGCATTTCCGCTAAAGGAAAAAGTCTTCGTGTTATATCCAGGAGGCTACAAAAAAGCTTGGACATTTTTACAGATTATTTTCAAAAATGGAAGATTTCTCCTTATGCTTCAAAAACTCAACTTATAATATTCCCAGAGCTGCATTTTTGAAACCAAGTAATATTCATACACTGATAGGCAAAATACAGTGCCCACCTCTTCGTTTTTTCAATTTCTCTCATTTACTTGGTTCTAATTAAAGTAAACACACTGTATTTTTTTTATTATCTTATTTTTTATATTCTTTTTAAGTTTCACTTATGGAATACTGAAAAAAAAGGAGTTTTACTTAATGAAAAAAAAAATTAACTTATGTTGAAAAAAAAAACAGTGACAAAATAAAGTTCAAAAATCGATATGTTTTCGATAAGTTTCCATCGGAAGACCCCTCGATTGTTTATGTTTTGATATTTTGACATGTTTTGAAGCAAACGGCTCAACCTGGTGCATTTGCATACGTGATCGCATTTGATTCAATTGAAAAAAAATGGAGAACGCAGTGCTTTCGAAAGCAATTCCCTTGTGTATCCGAAAATTGGTCGTTCGTGATGTGCAAAACGGTGAATCGCACCGGGCTGTCACTAAGAAGTACAGTATCAGTAAGGCAGCGGTTGGCAAAATTCTTCTGAAGCTTAAAACGTTTGGATCAGTGGTGGATCGCCCTGGCAGAGGCAGGAAGCGGAAAACGGATGCGAGAACGGACACCAAGATCATGCGCGAAGTCAAGAAGAACCCGAAGGTAACTGTCCGCGAGATCCAGGAAACCCTTCAGTTATCAGTTTCCGGTCGAACTGTTCGTCGCCGTCTCGTAGCGGGGTTGAATAGCAAACTTGCCCGGAAGCGCCCATTTATCAGCAAGGCAAACAAAGCCAAACCGCTTAAGTTTGCTAAGGAGCATGCTGATAAGCCCCTAGAGTTCTGGAAAACGGTTCTCTGGACGGACGAATCAAAATTCGAGCTGTTTAACCGAAAGCGGCGGGTTCGTGTTTGGTGCAGATCGGGAGAGGAGCTTCAGGAGCGCCACATCCAAGGCATGATGAAGCATGGAGGAGGAAATGTGATGATCTGGGGGTGTTTTTCGTGGGGTGGAGTGGGAAGCATTGTGAAACTCGACGGGATAATGACGGCAGATTCTTACATCAACATCCTGCGAGAAAATCTGGAGGTTTCGCTGATCCAGACGGGCCTTGAAGAGAAGTTCGTATTCCAGCAGGACAACGACCCGAAGCATACTGCCAAGAAGACCAAGTCTTTCTTCCGGTCTTGTCGGATCAAACCGCTGGAATGGCCTCCACAAAGCCCGGACCTCAATCCCATCGAGAATTTGTGGGCGATTCTCGATGCCAGGGTTGACAAAACTGGTGTTACCAATAAAAATAACTATTTTGAAGCCCTGGAGCGCGCCTGGGAAGAGCTAGATCCACAGCACCTAAAGAACCTGGTCGAGAGCATGTCGAAGCGCCTGCAGGAGGTCCTGAAGGCCAAAGGAGGACACATCAATTATTGAAATGCTCTTATTTTACTTTAATTTATGTTTTCTGTAGCCTAAATGAAGTGGGCACTTTATTTTGTCACTGTTTTTTTTTCAACACAAATTGATTTTTTTTTCTTTAAGTAAAACTCCTTTTTTCAGTATTCCATAAGTGAAACTTAAAAGGAATATAAAAAATAAGATAATAAAAAAAATACAGTGTGTTTACTTTAATTTGAACCAAGTAAATGAGAGAAATTGAAAAAACGATGAGGTGGGCACTTTATTTTGCCTATCAGTGTATGGTCACTATGAACGGAGCTCCAATTTCTTGGTCAAATCAAGTAAAATATCTTGGACTGATACTTGATCAAAAATTAACTTTTAAAGATCACATTGAGGGCATTCAAGCCAAATGTAATAGATATATAAAATGTTTATATCCTTTTATAAACAGAAAATCCAAACTTTGTCTGAAGAACAAACTTCTAATATTCAAACAAATCTTTAGACCGGCCATGCTTTATGCTGTGCCAATATGGTCTAGTTGTTGTGCTACTAGGAAAAAAGCACTTCAAAGGATTCAGAACAAAGTTCTGAAAATGATTTTGAAGCTGCCACCCTGGTTCAGTACTATTGAATTACATAGAATTTCAAACGTTGAGACTCTAGAAGAAATTCCAACAAAATCATTCATAATTTTAGACAAAAATCATTGCAGTCTTCAATTGCAATGATCAATTCTCTCTATAGATAAGAACTAGTTTTAAGAAATCAATAATTATTCTTACACGCAGGCAAAAGGAACCTTGTTAAAAATACTGAATAGACAAAGTAAAAATAATATTAACACAATTAGATATAAATGATAGCATGGTTTTGTTTTTGTGCTTCGCCCCCGCACCCGGAAGAAGTGTTACATCAGCTTAGTTTTGGTTATTAGTGGTAAATATTGTGACACGCGGGTATAATTTATTAGTTTAGAGTGTTTTTCCGCTTTGTCGCGAGTGAATCGATGATTATTAGCAGTTTTGAAGCTCGAAATAGAGTCGCCTCATTGCGGGGATTTGCATTATTGGCAGGGTGTGGAGTGAAAAAAAAAGAAGACGAGTGCAATGTAGAGAACAGCCATTTGCTGGTCAGAAACAACGCGCATGGACGGGTGAAAAGCTTGCACATAATTTTAGGTGCATTCACCACGGGGTGTACAGAATTTTGTTATGCAGGTTGCATATCTAGCGGGCGGTTTCGCAACGTTAATTTTTGCGCATATTTAATCGCGAGTGCAAAAAATTAATTACGAATCAACGTCGACATTTTTTTTATGAATGAACAAGATAGTGTGATTCAGGAGGCGGACATGGGTGAGATGTATCTGACTATAACTATCTAACAATAATCTTATTTTCAAATAATACTAAATACGTGCCTGGTTTGGAAATTTAAAATTTCCAAATCTGGAAGTGTGTTGCAGTGCCCTTATCCAAATGATATCGGTAATGTTTACATGCGGGGCTTATTGTATGTGAAAGTAACCTCGGAATGGGCGTGACTCTCCAGACATTCTGAAATGGGTTGCTGGATCTGCAGTAGAGCTATCACTTTCTAGCTCCCGGATTAAAACTGCTTCCAATGGTCACTTGAATGATTGTTGTAAACAGATTTCTTCCATAATACCATTGCCGGCCGATGGGTGTTAGATTGGACACACACACACACACAATTAGATATAAATGATAGCATATAAGGTTGAAATGTTAATTACTTAGCAGGATCACCTAGGTTAATATATGAATGTAAAATAATGTAAAATTTGGAATAAATAAAGAGTAAAAAAAGCAGCGTCTGTTAAACCAAGGGCCCGTAAATTATATGATAAACAGCTGTGTAGAAAATTGGCATGATTATGGATGATGAATTCGACGTGAAGTTTGATTATAAGACCAGGTGAACAGTTCTACACGGTCTGTGCTGGTTAAACTATTGACGATGCCGATATGTCCATTTTTATCGAAAAATTCGGTAAAAAAAAACAATGGTTTGGCAAGCAATTTGTGGAAGTGTGAGCGCGGAATGCTATTAAATCCATTTGTAACAACCGGTACGATGACTTCTGATGTTTACGTTTGGGAATGCTTGGAGCGGCGCCAGCTCCCCATGATCATAGTAACATAATAATCCAGCATTGTTTTGGCATCAGTGCATTATGCGAAGGACACGGTAGCCTTGTATAAAGCCAACGGAGTCAAATTCGTACCCAAGAAGATGAATCTTCCAAACTGTTTCCAGGCAAGTCAATTGAAACTTTTTGGGCTCTGAAAAAGGCATATTTGCGCAAACATGTTAAGGCAACGGATTCCATCAAAACATTTGAAAGAGACGGGAAAAAAGGATCAAAAATCGCTGGCAATAAGTATGTGCAATGAACAGTGTTAGATCAAAAGTTCGCTCTTTTTCGTACGATTAAATGGATCTCGGAAATGTCACGTTAAAGAAAAATATTGCAGAGAACATAAAAGTGCAATAAAAACTCAATTTACTAAACCGAGCTCATATCGTTATTTACAAATCGTGCTCAGACTTACTGGAAAACCTATATAAGTCTGCCGAGTTTGAATTGCTTAACCATCAACTCGATTGTAAACTTGGAGGAGCTCGTCATTGTAGATGCATGAACCGAAAGTTGTGCACCCTGTATCTGCGTCATGTTTTGAATTTCACTCCAAGTATAGTCTACATCATTTTGTGCACGAAAACATTTGCCTTATTATTTTTGGTTCGATGCCTCTAGAAACTTGAAAGATCAATGACTTATATAGAGCGATTTTTGTTCTCGTTTGCAAAATGCGAGACAGGTTTTGCAATACGTAAGAAGCCCGATTCGCTGCTGTTATCCGTCATTTTGCCTGATTAAAACCAGTCAGAAGCATTCCAGATTGAACGATTTCCTCAAAAACTCCTAAAATAACTAAAAATCCACTTATATTCACGGTATTTCCCAGTCGGGAAAGTTAGGCATAAAAGCGGGAGAAATGCGGGAAAAATGCGGGAATTTTTAAATAAAGATTGTGTGGCCACCCTGCAAATATATCTTAACCCATATAACAATAACAAATTTGCACTGTTCTTTGGTCTCTTTTCTAATCGACTCGTACATTTGATAATTATACTTGGCTTGATTTATTTTAAGTTTTCCTGATTTTTCCTGATTAAAAATAACAAAATTGTTGGTTGCCAAAATTCCCTTCATCATGTTTGTCCCCAACCTGTTTCGAATTTCAGTTTTGTTTATATTGTAAACTGAAAAAACTGTTTCCACCGTCGCAGATGAATGAGGAAGAATTAATAATTTTGGTATCATATTTGGTATCAGATTCGGAAATGCAAATGAATTATGAAATCTTTTCAATGTTAAAACCTTACCCCAAAACAACGTGGCATCATTTTCATGCTTCAAATCATCAAAGTCAATGTTTTTATGTTCCCGGAACTCATTATCAGTTTCTTGATATTTATCTGTATAAACAACGTTCGAAATGTTCCGAATCAAAGGCAAAATCGAAGAATGCTTTCCCTGCATCACGTTCAAAGGATCAATTATACTCATGTTACTTATTAGCCGATCGTCATAATTTAATCGTTTCAAAATCTGATGTGATGAAGAAAACTGAAAAAAACTGGACAAAATTAAAAAAAAAACTGGACGATTTAAAGATTTAACTGTTTGACTGGATCCCGTTAAAAAAAATGGAAGAACACAGTTTAAACTGGAACATTGGCATCCCTGGTTGAGAGTGTAGGCGGTATGAGATGCGAAATAGAATAATGAATCCACCGCAAAATGAAAAATGGCCAAAATAGTGGGAGCGGGGAGATCTGCGAATAATGGAGTAAATAAAATGGCCAAAGCCAATTAGTGAAACGCTAAACAATATGGGTATTTTAGTTTCAAAGGTCAAATATGCTCTTACATACGGTTTTACTTATGAATTTGCACGCCAAACGAAACGCTAAGGTTTTTTTTTTAAATAATTCCAACGGTGGCTCTGATTTGATTAAGGCGTTTTGACCTCTTCAAAGTAGACACAAGCACACGATCTCTGCACAAGTTTACCCGAGTATAGCACTCTTTAACAAAACTCTGCTGTTCCTCTTACTTAGTACACTCTGAAATTTCCTTGCTACAGGGATTATTCCGTCTTAAAATCACTAGAACTTATTTTTCCTCATCGCCAGCTATTATGTATCCTCTTAGCACACTTGACTTGACTAAATTAACAATCCCAAGTAGCAATTCAAATGCAAATTGGTTTTATTCATGTTTTATGGTAGTTTTATCAGAGCATTATGGAGTTCATCCGGTTTTATCAGGGCATTTTCCAAGTTAAGGTGGTTTTAATTCATTACCAGTTCTCAAGAGTGATTAAAGAACACTTGAAGAAAACTCCATAAAACTACATCATTTATAAGTGTAATTCACCTTATCAGTAGTTTTATAAGATACTTGATCCCCCTCTCAAGACATCGTTTCGCAACTTGCATAAAACCTGATAAAAGTTTTGTCAAAGTTTTATGACATTCTTCTTTAAGATGAATGTATCTTGGAAATGCTGCCATAAAACTCTCTTAGAACCATTTGATTTTAAATAAGAGCACATATTCTTGAGAAAGAACATTATGTGAAAAATAAACAAACTGTCACAATGGACGCCCACAGGTGGAAGAAATTAAAAACCAGCGGATCGTTCAAGCGGAAATTCAATAAAAACCTATTCAATATATTGAACACTCCTTCATCTCAGCCACCAACGACAATTTTTTTTTACCATTCCATTGGATTCGCAGCTTACTGAGACTAACTTATCAAAAGGGTCTATGCGTTACGCGTAAAATGAATAAAATAAAATGGTGCAATGTGTCGCCAGTTGAAAACCGAAATGCATAACTCATGATATTTGATTTTATGCCAATTGTGCTAGTTAAACCTAACGTCTCAGGTAGTGCGTTATATGGCGCACCACCGTGGAAATACAGCGCAGTACTTTTGACGTAAGGTTTAATGTGCACTACGATTGTCAAATGTTATGTTAATGTTGAATTCTCCCGAGTCGTGCATTTCCGTTCCCAATAGGCTACACAATATTTATACTCGTTGCAAGTAAAAATTAGTATATATCATCTGAGCGAAAATCGATTTTTCCCATGATCCGCACGTTTAAACCAAAGTCGGAAGTACTGCGCTGGAATCGCTTAGTGATCCACTACACAGTGCACTTCTTCCAAAGCTAGGTTCAGCGTACAGATCAAGAGAAAAATCATCTTTCGCTCAACTGATGTTTCAGCCATCGACGCAATATTATTATCTGTTCTTCTTCCCAAATCCATTGTTAGCATATTCAAGTTAGAGTTTTTTTTTAATGTTTTAATCGCCTTACGCTGGTGATTAAAAACAACAAATTATAAGCCGTAATTATGAACAACAACTATGCATAGGCACTTTTGATTTGAACGTTCACATTTTCTTTGTTTATGATGTGCCTTCTCCACAATGATTTTATGGCTATCTTACGAAAGACTTGTTGGCCTTGAGTAATTCAAACAAGTTTTATTCAAGCGTTACTCCTCTTATTCAAGAATAGAACAAGTAAAGATGAACTTATCGCACACCTAAAAAAATCTTGTTAGTCTTGTGCAAGAAATATTAGTTTTATATGCGTTTTATGGTAGTTTTAGATAAAACCACTGAAAAAATGGCGAGCGTGGCTATTCTGGATTCCCTCCGAATGGTAGCCATTTTCATATATATGCAACAGAACTCTCGTTTTTCCAATGCTACGAACAATTTCTGCTGTTTAAAATACATTTTGAAACTTAAAATGGATTGTAGACACAATTTATTCAAGATCTAACAATTTATCAGCCTTGTCACCTAATTGTTGATTTGTCAAGTATTTTTTATTTTTCAAATAAATCAATGTTCTAGCAATGATTCCGTGGCGCATTAAAATTTTCGAACTTTTATGTTATAAAACACCAATAAACTGAACGTCGCATGAAAAATTTATCAATTGCAGGCAAAAAACTCATGCATTTATGGTCAATTTTACAATGAATTTGCATACGTATCCACTTTGGAAAAGAAACATCATATGTATATCGATGTTTTTTTTCTCTTAAAAAAGTCCCCATTCAGCAGAACGAATCCAAAAATGGAATCTTTGAAACATATTTGTGACGGACTGGAAGTGTTCTTAAAGAGGAAAATCATAAAACTACCAAAACTTGTGGTAGTTTTATCATAGTTTTAAGCATGTCCTGCATGTCATTACAAGTATGTACCGATAAAACTATCAAGTTTTAAGCGAATCTTGGGAAATAGTCTTGAGAACCTCCTGTAGTATGGGCCTTTTTGAACTTATGAGGGTTTTATGGCTGTTTTATCGATGTTATGTAGAATATCTAGTTTTATGCGTGGTTTTATCAAATGAGTCTTGAGAACTTCTTCAAGTGTACCTTAAAATTGAATTTGTTACTTGGGAATCCGCGCCCCCACCACCCCACCGCGTATTCTGCCTCTGCTCCTCTTCTCCTCCTCTTATTTTCGTAGAATAACAGGATGGTCACACCACACTACACAACACATTAAAAAAATAAAATGCGACGCGCAAAACAACCCCTCCTTTATATTACGGCCCGGTTTCCCCCCAGAAGACGCTTTTTTATAATCATTGTTGGATAGCACAGAAGCGCAACAACATCATGTACTCGAGCGGCGGAAGGAAGGCCCAGAAAAAAAAAAAAAAAAAAAAAGAATAAAACACCCCAAAGAAAAAACACCCAAAAAAAAAACAACAGTTTTTTTTTTTTTGCACCAACCCCCCCCAAAACAACCCCCAACAAGAAGAACCCCCCCAACCCCCCCACACTGTCGGCCCCACAATCCATAGTGATCCCCAGAGAAAAACGGGTCGGCGTTTTTGCTCTTCCAACTCAAAATTGCGTGTACAAGAAAAACATCGTGGAAACCGATTTCGTAGTGAAAGCTGAAATTATAAGTATGAAAGGTAAGCTCCATGCGTCACGTAATTCACAACAGTTAAATTAAAATAAATCTTTTTTCTACTTTCAGACAGCGTTTGTCTTATTTGCTACGCATCAAATGGTCATTTGCTGGTCTTTACACTTCCAAGCCTAAAACTTTTACTCGATATAGATTTCCTTCCGTTATCTGATTTGAGGTAATTTGATATTATCTACATATTACTTTTATTTTTGAATCTTTGTCTAGGTATTAACAGCTTTAGTTTGCTAGTTGCACAATCGGAGGTGAATATTGAATGCGAATATTGAATGCTAATTCTGTTTCTGTTTCTAAATTCTATTCTTACGCAGTTTTGTTCATTTACAATTTTTCAATTTGCAGGATAGATACAGAACTTATAGATTCATCTTAATTTTCATTGAATTTGGATGAAAATTGCAATGAAACGATCAAAAATAGTGGCGAAAAGAATCGACTCTATACGATTAAAAATATTCAAGATTCGAAATCAATGACTGGGATTTCCAATTTTTTTTTCATTTTGATTCACTAATAGGTATTTGTTCGGCGATGGCTATTTCCAAAAGCTAATTGTTTATAATATAATTATTTATGATAAACTTGTGACACTTGATAAATCCTATAACATTTGCTAACGCTCAAATTGTTGTAACTCTAGTACTCTGGAGTAAGAAGGTATGTTTAATGTAATATTCACGAGTGCTCAACATAAATATCATGTCAAATATACGCTCTAACACCGTTAAGCCAGCACTACAAATCTCGTGCTTGCCCGGTGTCTCCACTAGCCTTTCCTGTCTTAACATTACCTTTACTGTCAAATGAAATGGCCAAACTGGCGAAAAGTTAGACCTTAAGTCAGACGCTTTCAACATAGTTCTGGCGGCCCATCAAAAAATTTCAGGGTTTTCACCGTATGTTAAAAGAGAACTGCAAATGCATCTATTATTGCAACAGAGAGACTTAACAATGCACCCCTCTGATGTGAAGTATCGTAAATATACAAACAAACAAACATACAGTTTAGTCTACTCCCGACTAAATGTTAAGGCGTGCTTTTTATGCCTTACTATCGGTCTGAGCTCCTCTGTTTCTCTCAATCGTTAATAACTTCATGTTATACATGCACATGGTTGGTTGATTACGATGAAAATTTTTAGTAAATTTTCGGTGACTTACATGTTATAATCTATGTTATGAGCTTTATACCAAACAAACTTGAGAACAAATCAGAATCGAATAACATAATTTGAAATGAGGTCCATCCATAAATAGCAAAATTATAGCCGTTTAAAATCTTTCACCTCTAACTTATCGCCATTTGCACGTCTATAAAAAAATCTTTGTTTTCAAATGAAAAGAAAGCCATATTTTTTTCTAGGATTTCTAAAAAAAATATTCTAACTTCTTCATTACGGCATGCTCCGGTATACCATGTTCCATAGTTTGTCATTATGTGTCATAAATATATAACAGTCCCATTAACATTGGAATTAGTGACTGTTATGCTGTTATGGACTAGACACGTTTCGTTGAATGCCAATTCCTTGATGCCATTATTCTGAATGGTTTATTTTCCCAAAAAAAATATATTTATATATATAACCTCACTCAACTATTCAAAAGGACTAAAGTAACAATAAAAGATTTCCACATTCGTTCTGTTTCATTAATCACGGCGTCCTTCCACAGATCGAAAGATATATGGTACTGGCCAGCATGTTATGCAAAAAGTTTGTTGTAAAATGTAGAAATGGTTTAGTTATTGTTGAAAGAGGGAGTAAACAAAGTGAGTCACTTATTGTTACTTATATAACCCTTTGAAAAGATAAACGAAAAAAAAAATGCGAAGCTTGGTATTCTGACTGTTAATATAGATCTTACTTTAAAACATATTTTGTTTTCCAAGTGTGTTTGTCTGAATGACTATTATTTTGGAAGTCTGCATGGAAGTGTGCGCGAAAAAAATGTGTTGTTTGGAGCTTACAATATATTTGATTAATTCAGGATGGTTTTCAATTGAAAGTACTCTGAAATATCGAAAATATCGCTTCTAAATAGGAATCGTTTAAAAGCAAAATTGATAATTGATACTTCACGTTTAACAAACCAATGCTATACAACTAGAAAATAAGAAGAATGATTAGTAATTTCCATTTAATTCCAACTACCTTTATTGCTTATCTTGACAGATACGCGTATTTCGTCTACAATGTGCAGACTTCTTCAGTGTCGTGTACTAATACTCGACTATTAGTACACGACACTGAAGAAGTCTGCACATTGTAGACGAAATACGCGTATCTGTCAAGATAAGCAATAAAGGTAGTTGGAATTAAATGGAAATTACTAATCATTCTTCTTATTTTCTAGTTACAGGTATTCCACTAAACAGCTCACACTCTCCATAATTCAATGCTATACACCTAAAAATTCTTATGTTTTATTTTCTGCAGTTTTCAAACCAAATGTAAACAGGGAATAATAGATCCTATGCTGTCTATTTGGGGGCAGCAATTGATTGTCAATGAAGACACAAATCTGTAAGTGTTTTGAACTCATCAAAACTTCGCGAAATTGTTTCTACAAGTGTTCTAAAACAATAAATAATTACTTCTAAGTATACAGTATTGCGAGGTATATAATGGTTGGTAAATGTATTCCACTTACTGTTAAGAGTCGTATATTGGCGCAACAATGGCCAACTCGTGTATTCAAAGTCGAAAATATCAATAAATCTCAGGCTAGGTATGCTATTCTTGTTTCAAACTAAACTAAGAATTACGTGCTTCGTGCAACAACAAATAACATGATTAGCTTAAATGTATTTAAACTAAGAAGGTTATTTGTTATTTATCGAAAATCGCTGCTGAATTGTAGAAACATGTATCCGTAAACTGGCACAAAACATCCCACTTTTTAACCACCAGACTGTAGATACCAGCTGAATACTTGATTCGGTTGGAATGGTCAATGGGGAAAGGAAAAGTTGGATTGCGTAATATAAACACGTGTGTAGTGTAAAACAAGATAATAACTGATGAATTTTTATGTACCGGACATACAAAGGAATGACGTTTATGTTTTAGTGTTGTTCTTTACGTCGATGATGTTGTCTCTACAACCAAGAGGCTCAACACTTCCCCTTAACTTCAGTCGATTTCACTCCACAAGAGCCTCGCCACAAGAGCTTGAAACGCTTCATTTTTCCATAATGGAGTAACTGATTCGGTCACACAGAAGCAATTTTGCCGATTTTTAACATGATTAATTTGATTGAGTCCTAAACTTGCACTTTTGTCAAAAATAAATTGTAGTGTTTCACTTTCTCCAACAATTGGAAGCAAGATGCTTTCATTTTCAATGTCTGGAACAAAGTCAATAGTACGCTGATTAAAGTCTCCATATATGTGAAGTTTTACTTCTGGGGCAAGGTTGGACAAGATTTCTTCAGCAATATTGAAAAAAATTTCATACACGTCTTTACGAGCATTGTTTGGAGGGAAATACACAGATGAAAATATGTGTGTTTCACCTGCGATATGCACCTTTACCCATACATGTTCAAATTCTTTACATTTCAACGTAGTGATACTTTCGGAGTTCAAATTGACCGATACGGCAATAAGAACACCCCCTCCTGACTTTTTTTTTCAGACATTTGAAAATTTCTGTCATCCCTATAAACATTATATCTGCTTCCAAAAACTTCTTCACTTCGTACACTATTATCCCAATTGGTTTCATTTGCCAAAATTATTGGGTAGGAACAACACAAAATTTTATTTTGAATTTCTTTCATCTTAGCCGGACTTCTCATTCGATTGAAATTTTGGTAATATACCAAAACATCTGTTCCTATCTGTGTTTGAGGTGAAGTAGTTTGTTGGATCGTGTCAGTCAAATTTGTATAACTTAAACTATTTACCTCTCCTTGCTGTAGAGAGGTCGTCAGGTCCTCAAAAAAGGTAGATTCTGCGAGATCTTCTTCTTCCTCCAAAGGGTTCGTCAATTCCGTGGAAAACTCGAAGGCCTGTTTGTACATGTTGCGCACGATGTAGCTGAGGAGCTCCCCGGATCCATCCAGTTTGGTGAACGCGCTGCGTCGGGACGTGATAATACACCGCACGGCGGGTACGGGTTTAAAATTTCACCTCGTTGAAATTGAATCGGCAGCCTCCCCGAAGCCATCCAGTGGGGCGAGCGCGCTGGTTCGGGACGTGAAAAAACATCATATGTCGGGTACCTGTTTATGATTTCGCTTCGTTGACATTGAATCGGTGGTCTAGAGAACCGATCTTTCGCTGCGTAGCGTTTTTTGTTTTGTTTTTTTCGCTTCCTAGCCTTTTCAGCCAATTTCTGCTGAACCAAGCGGCGCGATTTACGTGCATCGTAATCGGTCCAGTCGGGTTTCCACACCTTCCTTGTACCTAACAACCGCCAGCCTGAGTCATCTTTGTTGTTGTTTTCATTTATTTCTATTGCTAGGCTAGAATGTGAGTCAAGCGACGCATGCGGATTATTTTGTGCTGCCTGGAAATTAGCTGATATTGTCCGTATAGGCTCTGTTTAAGATGGCATACAGCAGTTGAATCCTCGCTCTTGTACCCATATGGTTGTCTGATAAATGTCTCCTCATGTAACTTACCGTAGAGGTATGCCGTCCTAATGTCGACATGTCTTGGTAGCATCTTACGGCTACTTGCCAGCTTTAGAATCGTTTGGAAAGTGGTTTGCCGCACCACCGGCGCGAAGGTTTGATTATACTCGCGCCCATACTTCTGGCAAAATCCTTGAGAAACGAGCCTGGCTTTAAAACGCACAACGGTCCCGGTGGCATCCTTCTTCCACTTGAAGACCCATTTCGAACCGATGGCTCTCTGGCCAGGTAGCTTTACCACGTATCGTTTTCTTGCAGGGGCGCCAAAGCCTGTGCAAAGCACTTTAGTTCACCTATCACAGCTGCCGAAAGACCAATCGTTTCGCGAAACCTCTCTGGTAGGATTTCGATAGTCGACCTAGTAGATTTACGCGACTCTGCTTCAACTTCTTCCTATTCCTCTTGAACTGGCTCATCCTCAAATCCAGGAAAGCCCGCAGCGTCATTGAATTAGAAATACTCATCCGAATCATGATCCTGATTGCTGGCATTGTCTTCCTTCTTTCCTTCTTTCTTCGGACGTACTCTCGAATCTTGGATTCAACTTCCGATTTTTCCTTCAGGAAATACACCGTGGTGTACCGACTATGATCGCTCGTCAAGGTCAAACAGTGCCTACAGCCATCCGTAGTTTAGGTCATCGGACCGCACACATCGCTGTGTACTATGTCAAGCACCTCTTTTGACGTTTTTTCGGCCACCTGTGGAAACGACGGTCTCGCCATCTTCGCTTTTATGCAGCACTCACACGGCACCCGGACTCCACAATCACGAACATACATTTCATACACCAGCTTCTTGCGCTTAATTTCCTCCAGAGCATCCGGATTTCTGTGGCCAAGCCTACGATGCCAAGTAGGCAGGTAATCTTTATTGTGACACCCACTGTTAACCATCATCGAAAGTTCACCGGCAATGTTCATTCGATACAGTTCATTTTGTCAGCCATCACGACGCCTTTCAAACCGTAAACCAAATTACATATTTTCTTGTCGAATTCCGCACGATCGCGTTTATTCGACGACTTCGCTGCCAACACGAGATTGCTTTCGATGTTCGAACTGAAAATAACGTCTGTCAACGTAACCGAAACGCTTTCACCACGATCATTCACGTACTGGATCCTGTTTACCACGACTGCCGTACGAACCAACACTCAGAGCCTGCTCATCCGTTGCGCCCTTTTGCTTCTTCTGCTTTCCCGCCTCGTCGATTAGCTACACTCGAACCATTTCTATAGTGAGCTCGGCTTCGTTTCGTACCTCCAACGCCGTGGTTAAGGGAATTCAGAGAAGTCTTTTTCTGCAGCGTTTCAAGAAGGTCCAACAAATCAATGCAAACTTGCCATTATAGCGTAACTTTTATTGTAAACAACCATGCCTATTCTATGTGGCGTGTGTGGTGAGACACTCACTATCACATACGAGGTAACTTTCCGTGGAAATCAAATGAAGAATCACCTCACACGAGGCGACAATTTTCAGAGCGAGTCGTCTTACCTTACCCACGGCTTAGAATAAATAGGCCTGCAAGACTTTCAATTTAAAGAATTAAAGAGTCCGGTTAATAGAGGCAACATTCGACTAGTTTGCATTGCATACAAAAGGCAGATTTGCCCTTTTGAAATGTTGTTACTCAAATGTATTTCTCACGATAAACAAAACGGTCGCGTCCACCCTGGGCGTGCCCTTACTCTACATACGTTAATACTGACGCTCACAGACGTGAAAGATTAGTAATCCTGGTCAGGGTTCTTGAAAAACATATGCTTATAGTAATCCTAAAGCTGGTGACATAGTTTAACATATTTATAGTATATGACTGTGTTGAATATTTACGCAAAAAATGAAAAAAGTCACATGTCTACCTCTTTTGGTACCGTACATAAATTGTTAGTAATTTGTATTATTTTTTTTTTCTTTTTCTTTGGTTTTATCCAGCATCTCGAAAACTTTCAGCTTTAGTAATAAAGGGCACGGACTGTACTTGGTAACCCCCACCGAAATACAAAAGTTCACAGTTTGCCAGGAGTTTTGGTAAGATTTAATATACATTGATATCAAATGCCCATTACGGATAGTTTTCTAAAATTTCTATAATTTTCAGCTAGTTAAGCTATTTAGAGATTCTCGAGTACTTTTTCAAACAGACGTATCTGATGAAGTTTGTCAGAAGTAGATAATTTATCATCTCCATGCGAAGCGCTAGGAGTGGACGGTAATTTATTGCTAGAAAGAAATAGACATGAAGAGAAATTGTATTGATAGTTCCGTATAGGGCAACGGAGGCTTTGAAAATTGAAAGATCAAGTTTGAAAACGAGCGGAGGGCATTATTGAACGGTAGTATCCGATCAGGCACATACCCCCCACCCCCCCCCAACAAGAAAAGGGAAAGCCACTGACCGCCCACCCCCCCCCCTACCACCCCCCCCCGGGCATGAAAGGAAAAGGGTTATGTGCCTGATCGTTAACAACAATCGATGTGTAGACGTATCTGATTTTGTAAACAAACAGGGGAAGTAAGATTCAAACGTAAATTTCTCAAAACTTTCAGCACCCTCACGGAAAGTAGCATCACCATCATGTTAGAGAAATGTTATTGCTTGTGTTGGTGGCCCTAGTTTGCATGAAAGTGCTAAGGATTTCAAGAATTTAACGTTTGAATCTTATTTCCCCTCTTTGTTTACAAAATCAGATACGTCTGTTTGAAAAAGTACTCGAGTTATTTAGGGGGGGAATTTTTTTTTTTTTTTTTTTTTAAAAGTTTTTTTTTTTTTTAAAAATCAAAAAAAAACTATGTGTACAAAAATATCGGCTTTGGAACGTCCATTAATTATTTCACCCCAAAAGTGACTTTTTATAACATCCCCCCCCCCCCCCCTTGACAGGTTTTTTGTATGGACCTTGTCACGTTGTTTGTTTTGTATGGATTGTCACGTTGACCCCCCCCCCCCCCCCAACTGCGTGACACAATTAATGGACCTTCCCTTTCGAGTGAAACTCAACGCCTGTTGTCATAATCTAAGCTTATCAAGGTCTGTGAAACTAAAAATGAAATATATAATAATAAACTCCCATGTGCCACTTTTAACCACACCATTAATTTAACCCGTCAAATTATTCGTTGCCGAAGAGAGTAGAGGCGTTTTTTATTCTGTTTTAGTTTGTATAATTTGATCGATATTAATCAGTGATCCATTTTAATATGCATTGTAGCAATCAATATAATGAAATGCTTGGAGAGTTGTATGTGGCACATGAAATGCCAGAAGCGCCAAAGGAAAGTTTTTTCAAAGGACTGTTTGGAGGTGGAACGAGGAATCTGGATCGTGAAGAACTATGTAAGTATTTCAAAGTTTGTAAAGGGCTGTACATGTATGGCCCATTTAAGAGGAAACCACAGACAAACAGGCATAACACATTAAAAATTCCCAAGTGTAAAACATTGTTGCGAAAACATAACCATTATCTATTTACCAGATTGATGGGCGATGATTGAACAGAGGGCCGCAATTTGTAATATCAAACACAAGGCAAAATACCACGTGCCTCGCAGCGCATGGTTGCATTACAACCAACTATAAATATTTAAATTAACCGTTAAATGGGTTTCCGAGGATTACCTCATGAATGTTTGGTCTGTTTGTCTGTATGTAAGTTACCTTATGTCGTTTTCGGTTTTAAATCTGCGTCAGAATTGATTTTTTCGGCCTCAAAAAATGAACAAAAGTGGATTCAGCTTCGACAGACTGACGTGGCAGCCCATATTGATACTTCAAAAAAAAAAATTATAAAATAATCTTCATTTCTACACTGCCTCCATCTATTCGATTAGGTATTCCACATATTGCTTGTTTACGTTAGGCACTGTAGTATATCTGCGAACGCCGAGGTGAGATTATTGCATACACACTGATGTATCATCTTAAAAAAGAGGGCGAGCAAGAGATTTATTGTTGTTCTTCGTCTCGAATTAAAAAACTCAACAGACTGGTACTTAACCTAGGTTTCTAATTCTGTTCTTAAACACACATTTAGACATATTAAAATCAAAAACAGCACTCACATTGTTAAACGACCTAACACAGTTATCGAAAGGGTTATTTTACCCATACGTAGTTCTATGGCGACTGACTACAAAAAAAGACGTCACGAAGCTGGCGAGAAGGTGCATAAAAGTTGATATTTTGCAACAGCGCCGGGGAATCTACACCACCTTCGACAATGCGAAAAACAAATAACCTCAAATCAAATTCGGTTCGGGATTGCAGGCGGGTGAACGAAATAACTTTGCACTTTTTGATGTTAAGTTCCATTCCATTCTCAGAGCACCACAACCGAATCTCGTCGATGTCAGCCTGAAGAGCGCAACCGTCGAGATGCGATGATATAACTTTGTAGATTTTTAGACCGTCAGCGTAGAGGAGAAAGCGCGATTTCAGCCGACAGCACAATTTATTCACGAACAATATAAAAATCAGTGGTCCCAGAACGCTTCCTTGCGGTACACCTGACGAGACGGAGAAGACGCGTGACCGACTACCGTTTAATTTGACGAAAGCGCTCCGACCAGATAAGTAAGAGCGAAACCACTTTGTGATCTAATCAGGATACGCACATGCTACTCCTAGCCGGAGTAACGTCAGTTTTAAAATGAAAGGAGCAATCCCTTTGAGTAAAAAAAAAAAACTTCTATTAGGATATCCTGGGTTCTTCCAAGTGTTGGTAATTACCGAGCGCAGCGCGTTAGCCAGTGCTTTGCCACCGTATTTTAGAAGCTTCCAAGTGAGCTACCGGTGGCACGTACACATTGTGCGCAAAAAAATCCTTCGGTCACGGGTTTTTGGGAATTTTCGACCAACGCCCAACAAAAAATGCATGTAAACAACTATTCCCTCTGTTCTGAATATGGCTCTTTTTGCTTTTTCTCGGAAAAAAAAAATCACCTTCTAAAATTGGAACGAAATCAATATCGTTGTCTGCGTATTGCTCTTGGCTGTATGCAAAACCCCTCCAGAATTGGTTCTGGGAGCTCACGCTCAGAATATTAATCAAATGTGGACTGAACAATGCATTTGTAATAGAAAATTTTGAAGAAATGTTAGGGCTGAACTCACAATCTCGATTTATGAGAATTTACCACCACTATATATCGTCGGATATGTGTCGTCCTGCTATACTCCAGACCACGTTCACTTCACCTATAGCAGTTCCTTAATTCATTATGATCTTTCCATGAAACAAGCATCTCATGGGATTCCGGATAAACTTCATTCTATATGAACGAGACTGGTAAAACAAAACACAAACGGTGAATTATTCTTCAATATTTATTTTGTCTCCTTCAAAATAATCACCATCGGAGGCGATACACATATGTCAACGTTTTTTTCATTCCTTATAGCACTTTTCATACGCCTCTTTTGGTATCGCCTTAAGCTCCCTCTTCGAATTCTCTTTTATGACTTCAATCGTCTGAAAATGTTTACCACGAAGCGGCAATTTGAAAAAAAAAGCGTCGTGACAGATCGTGCTCAAATTTGACATGTAAACGTATAACAGTCCTACCAATCTAAGCATTTTTTTTACGATATGTCCTCCGTGGACCGTTTTATTCATAAAGTCTCGTTCATATTTGAGCAGGAGTTAAGAGTTTATTCTGCTTGTGTTTTTTTTTTCTTTATTTATTAGTTTGTGTTTGTTTTTTTTCGACATCTTGAGGAGTCTCGTCGTCGCCCAATGGTAACCACAACCGGCGGAACACAAAAAGGGGGCCCGACCATATCGCTCAAAGTTAAAGTGCTGGTGACAACTATGTGATGAGACTGCAGAATCCTATTTCCATGTTCCTCAGTCCAACCCATCCCCAAAAAATGTCACCTATTTTAACCTCGGGTAAACCGCGAATAAACGGCCCAAGTCCTACTTACCCTAGTAAATATTAAGGCACTCATTATATTAAACAACAATGAATTATTGGCACCGTAAAGCTAACGCAGTTGAGCCTCCAAAAAAAAATGAACTAAGAAAAATGCATGTAACTTAACTTGCAACAGAGGCTTGTCGTATCCGTCGCATCTTGAATAAAATGGGATAATAATTGTCTGCCGAATAAATGGCGATATGATAGAAGTGAAACTGATTTTAACGCTTAGAACTTTTCCATGTATGAACTGATTTCTATTCTAATTACAGTATTTGATTCATATTTGTTCATATTACTTTATTTTTTCAGTTGGAGAATCAAGCGGAAAAGCAAACAAATCGGTTGCAAAGCATATACCTGGTCCAAATGCTAACATTCAGGACCTGAACACGCGAGCGACGTCGGCGTCGTCTGAAGTAAGCAGAGCCCATCAACTGATGCTGGAACGTGGTGACAAGTTAAGTCAGCTTGAAGATAGAACTGAACGTATGGCTGGTGAAGCGCAACAGTTTGCCGGATCGGCGCATTTGCTGATGAACAAATATAAAGATAAGAAGTGGTATCAGCTGTAATTAATGTAAAATCTACTGCAAACATAGTCTTAAAGGTGTTTTCAGTCCTATACGTGCAACAGTATAGCTTAAGTGCAAATTGTTTCAATGTTATTTACTGTTACGTTATTGATCGAGAAATGAATAAACAATAATAAATTGTAAAAATTCTTCCATGGCAATGTTTAGCTATTGCCGCGAATATACTATAATTAACTATTTTGCTATTGGAAAGCTATAATAGATCTTATTTGTAAATTTTTGCATAACGGTGAAACTCCAATATTATAGAATGATCATGCTGCTGCTATTATTACTATACTGTTATAAAAATCTTTTTTGGATACACAAAAAAGTTGAAAGAATAGATCCAAATAAGTGTGACATTATTACAATGACAGACGATGTAAATAATCCATTTTGATAATAAGTACTTGTAAATATGTTACATAAATTAGGAATAAAAAATTAAGCATTTGAACATTTTTATAGAAGATGATTCCAATTTTATTCTCATATCACATATACCCAAACTATTGCCATTATTACATGATCCTTCTCATGGTTTCCGGATACCGTCACACGGGCTGACTGGCAACACTTTTCAATTTTTTTCTCCTCACTATTTTTTTCTTGTTCTAGTGCTCTGGTAGTTTTCGTGAGTGTTCGTACTGACAAATAGAACAATACAGTAACAATATTATAATTTATTTTAAATTACAATACAGTCATTATAAAATATCTAAGGGGCTTATTACGGTTCTCACTTTCCCCGTGGAACCCGTAATAAGGACAGTGATTCCCATTTGATTTACACGTGAGTTTTCCACCGTGATTCGTTTTCACCCGTGAAGTGACACTCGTAATAAGGCCCTAAACGATGGATGTTGCAAGTCATTCAAAATAGTTAATCGTAATTATAGATAATAGATTAGGGATTATTTTTGCATATTCCAAGTAGATTAGGCGAAGAAACTGTTTCCTAAATCTGTTTTTTTTTATTGTTCTCTCAGAATGTTACCTCACAAAATATCAGATTTGGCGACAATCAGCAAAGGAGCCGTTTCAACAAAGTTGTGCGCCAGTTATTTCCGACATATCGATGCAGCAGAATTTCTGTATTATTTATTGTTATTAACAATACCGAAGTCATACCAGGCATTGAGCATGGTCACTAGTTGCAATTTGAAGACTTATCACTACCTCCATTTCAGATAAAAACATATGAGATGGCTTGTAGATAATAGCTGCGCTATAATCATGATTTTTTAATCGCTCATAAAAGTTGAACAACCCACAATAACCCGTGTTGAGACGTATGTTGTGTGCAAGTGAGCCCTGGGCGTTGATGAATCCCTCTTAAACGATAGTTGTGGACCGGAAACTGAAGCCAAAGAACACAACTTTCGGTTACAAGATCTCGAATATTTCCGGTTTTGTGCGAACGAAATAAAAAACCCGACCGATTACAACTGTACCTTTTTACTTTCGTTTTTGAATGTGATGAAAGGAATTGGTAGACCGGCTGGGTGCCGGGGGGTCAATGCGTTGACGATTACGAACATCCTCCCCGCATTGAGCCAACGGCTCAATCAGGAAATGGACACAACTTCTGCGCCGGACGCTGATACTCCGTCTTTCCTCTGCGTAGAGTGACGGTGCGAACCAATCCTCGCTGATCTGGATGTACTGCGACGATGCGGGCCAGCTCCCAAGCTGACGGTGGGCTGCTATCATTCTTCACAATGACCAACTGTCCAGGCTTAAAATTATCCGGGCTACTGGTAACTGGCAACTTCCCATATACCGCCTTGATGCGAACTCGCCGGTGGAATGAACTTCCAGCGAATTCCGAGGTTGGTGAAAAAATGCTCTGCTTGCTTGACGTGCTTCATGACGATCTCGTAAATTTCCTGCAACTGACGATCAGCGCCTACCAGGTTCCTGCCATTATCCGATCATATTTCGTTACAGTATCCACGGCGTGCGATCATCCTCTTGAATGCTCCTAGAAAAGTGTCGGTGGTTAGATCTCCAGCGACCTCCAAATGAACGGCTTTAGTCGAAAGGCATACAAAAACAACAATGTATCCTTTCATGCTCCGTGCTCCTCGTGTGTTGCTGCATCGCCCCCGAATCGGACCAGCATAGTCCACTCAGGTGTGGGCGAAAGGGCGACACGCCGTCACTCGAGCTGCTGGCAAACTCCCCATCAGTTGTTTTGCCGTTTGCGCCTTGTTACGACACACGTCATGCAATCTCGTACCACCTGCTTTATGACTGTTTGACAACCTTGAATCCATTAGCTTTGGTTGATTGTTGTTGTCATCAAAGTTGGCCTAGCGTGACAGTTGTTGACGCGTATTTCTTTGACCAGAAGTTTTGCGAATCAGGATTTTTTGGGGCCAATTTTCGGGGTGTTAGATAAAAGGGAAACACCCGGGGGTTAGTCACTCTGCCACGTTGTGTTTGTGTTTCAGTAGCTGTGTTGTTTAATTGACCAATTGCCTTTGATGAGTGAATTTGATGAGTTGCGCTGTCAATTTTGTATCGTATAGTTCAACCGTGACACACGATTCACGAGTGTGCTACACAGTTTTTGTTGCACATGTTTTTGAGGGTGTGCGTGTATTGAAACAAATTCATTGCTTTCGTGCACACTCATACATGATAGTTGGAACTAAAAACAAAATCAAAATAAACTCAATTTGAAATCAACTTGGAGTAAATTTCTTGGTAGACTTTGTTACAATCATATATGAGTTTATTTTTATTTCTTTATTTCTTAATTCCATAGAACATTAAGAATTTGAAATATAGCAAAAATATATTTTCATGAGTTGATATTGTTTCGTTTGGATTGAACATTATTTTTCAAAGCTGCACGCAGATAAATAGATATGCATTTATTTCAAAAATAAATCACTTTGAATTCAAAGAAAAATCTTTTTGACTCAGGGCCTAATTTCAATTTTCTTTGAATCAAATATTAACGATATTAGTTTCAAAGCAATCATTTTTTAGTTTTAACAATCTAGCTTCCATACGACTGGATGTAGATTCAAAAATATTTTCATTTGATTCTAGCACATCGTTATTTGAATCAAATATTTTTTTTTTTTAACTTCAATTATGTGCTTCTTTTTAAATCATAACAAAAACGCTTTGACTCAAAATAAAATTGGATTTGTTTTAAGCCCAGTATTGACTTCAAAAGTTGAGAGGTTACGGAATTTTGTTTAATATTACCAAGCGGAATTTTCACAATTCATTTGCATGGAGCGAAATGTCACCTTCACTTGCGGAATAATCGAGCGGAATATTTTTCCGAAAGTAAGGTCGGTATCGAGTTCGAAAGAAATTTCTTTTTCTATCTCTATCTCCCATGTTAAATTCGAAAAATAAAATTGGAATTTGTAAGGATTCCACGCTAACTAATGGTAGCTGTCACTTTTACTTTCGGAAAAATATTCCGCTCGATTATTCCGTAAGTGAAGGTGACATTTCGTTTCATGCAGATCAATTGTCAAAATTCCGCTTGGTAATATTGAACAAAATTCAGTAAGCTCTCTACTTTTTACGTCGATACTGTTTGTTCGAGCTTAGTGGGGCCCTTTTCAGCATTAATCCAACTTCAATGATGCACGTCATGATGCACGTCATGCATATGCCCTATACATGTGTTGGAGATATATCGTGAACAACAACCGTAGCCGCCACACAACACCCTATTCCAGCATCACCGAATCGATGAACAGCGATCGGGATCTCCGATCGTGCAACGATCACACCATCGTTCTCGTACCCCAAACTATCCCCGTGTACATATTAAAACAACAAATGAGTTCAAAATTACAAATCGAGTAGAACGGACGTGCGCACAATTTATTTTCCGTCAATATCCATTGTCACGGTCTTTTGGTCAATGTACCTTCGGTTGGGTGATGTTTCAAGTGAAAGTATCATAACTTCCCGGGGTTTTCGGTAGGCAGACAAGTGCAGTTTTAAGCCAAGTGCCCTTATACGAAGGGACTTAGTGTTTACCAGCGGTACGCGTTTGAAAGTAGGACAAAAGGTGTCCTAGTGCATCGTTCAATGCACTACGTTGCGCCAAGTGCACTTTCTGGTGGCTGCCTAACAGCAGCAAAGAAAGCCCTTCGGTGACCGGCAAAAGTTCGTGCTCGAACATTTGTTCCTTCGAACCGGATCGAAGGCCATTCCGCGGCCGGAAAGTGTACCGTAGTGAACTTTCCATTGTATATTGGTAGTGTTCAAGTGGCCATTGTACATTGGTCAAAAAGCGCCATCGCGCTCGGAGGTTGTTACCAAGGCGGGTACACCTCTATAGTGTGTGTAAGTGCCCGTAAGTGCCACGAAAGGCATCATTCGCTGCTTCACGACCCTGCTTCATCCAAGTTGTCGTCGAGTTCAACCGTGTCATCATTCAAGAACCGTCTCCATCCACTAGCGTAGTCACTCGGAGCTCCGCTCCTCCCAAGGTCAGCATGGCAGTCCAAACTGCATGTAACACTGTTCTGTTGGAAACGGTTGTCCTCAATGTCGTTGATGATCACGGGCACGAATACCAGGCAAGGGCGTTACTGGACTCGGCTTCAATGTCTAACTTCATTTCGAAGCCACTAGCAAATCTACTGTTCAATCAAAGATCGAAGGTGGATATATCAATAGCAGGGATCGACCTCTCTACGCAAATTGTGAAAAGTGCAATCACTGCCCCATCCAGTCGAGAACACAGGAGTTTTCGACGAAGCTACAGTTTCTTATTCTTAAGAATCCATCGGCACAGCTGCCGACTATACCACTCAACATCTCGTCATGGAAATTACCCAAGGTTGCTCTCGCCGACCCTCAGTTCCACATCCCAGGGAGAATAGACCTCGTTATCGGCAGTGAAGCCTTCTGGGAGCTCCATAGTGGTCGGAAGATTCCGTTAGGAGACGGACTTCCATGGTTGGCTGAAACGCCATTTGGATGGGCTGTCGCTGGCACCGCATCCAATCAACACAATTGTATTCCTCGGATATGCAACCTTTCTACGAAAGATGATCCGCTTGAAGTTACGCTTCAGAAGTTCTGGGAAATCGAGGATATTTCTGACGGACCAGCACTGTCCGTTGAAGAAGATCGCTGTGAAAAGCACTACGTAGCTACCACTACACGTGACCCTTCTGGAAGGTATCTCGTCAGTCTTCCTCGAACCGATAATCCCGATATTGTCTTAGGAAGCTCAAGGGATATCGCAGATCGCCGTCTTCTGAGTGTCGAGCGGTGTCTCGAACGTGATCCTGCCACCAAGAACGCGTACCATCGTTTCATGGAAAAATACCTCCAGTTAGGGCACATGAAGAAGGTAGACGACGATCAACCGCACTGCTACATACCGCACCACGCCGTCTTCAAAGAGTCGAGCACGACTACAAAGATCAGGGTCGTGTTCGATGCGTCGTGCAAGACCTCTTCCGGTTACTCGTTGAATGACACACTCTTGGTCGGTCCAGTCGTTCAAGAGGATCTGCTCTCCATCGTGCTGCGTTTCCGTATTCACTGCGTCGCTGTGGTCGCAGACGTAGAAAAAATGTATCGGCAGATGCTTCACTCTCCGGAAGATCGCAAATTCCTTCGGATTCGCTTCCGGACAAATCCCAGCGATCCTATTTCTACTTACGAGCTGCAGACGGTGACCTACGGTACTGCGTCTGCCCCGTATCTTGCAACGAGGACTCTGCAGCAGATTGCACGCGACAATGGACACAAGTTTCCAGCTGCAGTTAATCCAGTACTCTTCGATTTCGACGTCGACGATCTTCTCTCAGGCGCTAGTGATGTAGAATCTGCATTCAAGTGAGGCAGCAAGTGACGTCTATGCTCAAGACTGCTGGCTTTCCAATCAAAAAATGGGCATCAAATGTTCCGGAAGCCCTACAAGGTGTTCCACCGGAAGAATTAGCCGTTCAACCGCTGCATGATCTTCAGGAAGAGCAGGTCGTTTCCACTCTGGGTCTCGTATGGGAGCCAAGAATCGACGCACTTCGGTTCAAAGTCCAGCTACCACCACCTTCTGCAGTTCTGTCGAAACGAAAGGTGATGTCCTACATCGCTCAAATCTTTGACCCACTTGGTCTCGTAGGTCCCACAATTGTAGTCGCCAAACTCTTCATGCAGCGTTTATGGGCACTGAAGCAGAATGGTGAAGCCTGTGAGTGGGATACAGTGCTTCCAACTAGGCTCCAGAAGGAATGGAAGGAGTTCCATAACACCCTACATTTGTTGAGCGAAGTTCGTGTCCCACGATTTGTTTCGCTGCCGAACGCCGTCAATCTCCAACTCCATTTCTTCGCTGATGCATCTCAAGGAGCTTACGGAGCTTGTTGTTACGTACGAGCCGAAACTAGCGGTGGAGTGTCCGTCCAGTTACTGACGGCAAAATCAAAGGTGGCGCCGTTATCCAGTCGACATACCATCGCCCGGCTGGAGCTCTGTGCTGCACGACTGTCAACGCAGCTGTTCGAAAAAGTGACTTTTGCCCTGAAGATTTCACCTCCTGCTTATTTCTGGACGGACTCCACTACCGTTATCCATTGGCTGAAATCTCCTCCAAGCCTTTAGAAGGCCTTTGTAGCGAACCGAGTGTCACAGATCCAGCATTCGACCGATGTCAGTCACTGGAAACACGTTTCCGGTCTCGACAATGCTGCCGACGATATTTCACGAGGACTCAGTCCCGTCGACATGCTACAGTGCAAGCGCTGGTGGAACGGCCCAAACTGGTTGTCACTCGATCCAGATCACTGGCCTCATCTCATTCCCGCCGATGAAGAAGCAGAGACTACCGCCGAAGAACGCAATATACCACACGTTGCGATGAGCGTCGTACAGAACGAGTTCCACGACAATCTTTTCGCACGCTACTCCAGTTACTCCAAACTGCGCCGCGTTACGGCCTTTTGCTTACGGTACCTTCAAGCTTTGCGAGAACGCACGGTACTACGTCGAACCGATCCGGACAGTTACCATCAACTCAGCATTCGAAACGCTACCGTTGCTGCAGTCTCCACCGAAGAACTCCAACATGCTGAACTTCATCTGTGTCGCCTGGCTCAACAGTTTCCCGGAGAGATCTCTCACCTATCCAGCGGTGAAGCAGTCGCTAAATCATCCGCCATGAAGTGGCTGAAGCCATACATCGACGAAGTTCGCATTATTCGCGTCAGTGGCCGGCTACGGAACGCCACACTCTGCGACTATGTTAAGCACCCCATCGTACTCGCAGCCAAATACCCACTGTCGACTCTGCTGGCTAGTTTCTTTCACTTGAAGCTACTGCACGCAGGGCCGCAACTCCTGCTAGCCACACTGCGCCAGAAGTTTTGGATTCTCGGCGGCAGAAATTTGTCCAAATCCGTTTTCCACCATTGCCACACTTGCTTTCGTAGCAAGCCCACACTAGTCCAGCAGAGCACAGCAGATCTTCCAGCATCCCGAGTCTCACCAACTCGCCCATTTTCCGTCTGTGGAGTCGACTACTGTGGACCGTTTCTCCTGAAGGCAACCGTCCGCAATCGCGCTCCAACCAAAGCATACGTAGCAATTTTCGTTTGTTTCGCCACGAGAGCTGTACACACCGAGCTTGTCAATGATCTCACTACAGCTGCTTTCCTGGCAGCCCTCCGTCGTGTGTTTGCTCGAAGAGGTAAAATTGCCGAGCTGCACTCGGACAACGCCACAACATTTAAGGGTGCGTCACACGCACTCAACCGCATCTATTGGATGCTGACGGTGGAGAACAGTGATCGGGACCGGATCTTCAATTGGTGCGCTGAGAACGATATTCGGTGGAAGTTCATTCCGCAACGTGCACCGCACTTCGGCGGTCTTTGGGAGGCTGCAGTCAAGTCAGCGAAGAAGCACCTCCTGAAAACAGTAGGCAACACAAACATTGCCTACGAACACATGTTAACTCTTTTGGCCCAGGTCGAAATGTGCCTGAACTCCCGTCCGCTGACGCCGAGTCCGAGTGAGCCGTCCGACCTGGAGGTCCTAACACCAGGACATTTTCTCGTCGGGGCCAACCTACAAGCGGTACCTGATGCTGCCGATTTGCGTGGGATTCCTGACAACCGTCTGGAAGCCTATGACTTGGTCCAGACGCAGCTCCAAAATATCTGGGCCCGTTGGTACCCAGAGTATCTACAACAGCTGCAGTCACGAGCAACAAAAGGCTGCAACCCACCGGTCTCCGTTGAGGTGGACCGCATCGTCGTCGTGAAGGAAGACAACGTCCCTCCTGCCAGCTGGCCGCTTGGTAGGATCATGAAGCAGCATCCGGGCAAGGATGGAGTCGTCCGAGTAGTGACCTTACGTACTGCTGCGGGAAAGGACATCGTTCGGGCCATAGCGAGAATCGCTCTACTGCCGTCACCGAATCCAAGCATCTAAAGCCGTCGTTCCAGGTAGGGCAACCCGCAAGGGAGAACTTGCTCGAAGCGCACCTGCGCTTAACATAGGTAATTGCAGTTTCAATCCCTCCAAGTCGAGTCGTTCGATCTACCTGGTCTTTTCTTTTGTTCCCGGTAAACCGATGTCTACAACTTCCAAAATTTTTCCTGAATTCGTCCAACGCTGAATTGTTTGTCACCGGGAGTCCTTCCATTGATGTTTGAAACACCTCCTTGTTTCAAGGTGGCCGGAATGTTGGAGATATAACGTGAACAACAACCGTAGCCGCCACACAACACCCTATTCCAGCATCACCGAATCGATGAACAGCGATCGGGATCTCCGATCGTGCAACGATCACACCATCGTTCTCGTACCCCAAACTATCCCCGTGTACATATTAAAACAACAAATGAGTTCAAAATTACAAATCGAGTAGAACGGACGTGCGCTCAATTTATTTTCCGTCAATATCCATTGTCACGGTCTTTTGGTCAATGTACCTTCGGTTGGGTGATGTTTCAAGTGAAAGTATCATAACTTCCCGGGGTTTTCGGTAGGCAGACAAGTGCAGTTTTAAGCCAAGTGCCCTTATACGAAGGGACTTAGTGTTTACCAGCGGTACGCGTTTGAAAGTAGGACAAAAGGTGTCCTAGTGCATCGGTCAATGCACTACGTTGCGCCAAGTGCACTTTCTGGTGGCTGCCTAACAGCAGCAAAGAAAGCCCTTCGGTGACCGGCAAAAGTTCGTGCTCGAACAACATGCATGCTATTATAGCCTCGTGATTACTTGGGTAGTACGAATAATAAAAAATCTCAGACTAAACCGAATTTGTCCCTCTATACATAACCTCTTAGTTAATTTTAGTTAAGATTTATAAAAATCTTAAAATATTGCTACATATATAAAATATATTTGGTTATCTATAATAAATAAGTTGTTGATACATGATCATTTGTATAAAATAACTCATAATAATAATATTGACTAAATTTAGTTTATTAATGTGTTAGGTTTTGTTTTATTTATTATGTATTATATAAAATCACATGTTTATTAGTTTCACAGGAAATTATAAATTCAAGGAAATTTTCTTTTAGGAAACGGTACATTCGGAGTTAACCCAGGAGTTAAATTTTTGTTCAATGTAAACCAAGCATACAGAATTGGCAATTGTTTTAACTAGAATTTTTTAATTGGCAACAAATTTTGAGCCTAAAATATGTCTACAGGCAAAGTAAAAAGAAATGTAGTTTTTCTTTTGAAAATTTATAGATATAGATGATCAAACATTAAAAGCAGGAGTCCGATCAAAATTTATATAAAATTTGCGAAACGAATAGGAGGCAGTGAGTTCACTTTGGAGTGTTAAATTCCATTCCAGCAGAAATATTAAGGTTTTTCTTAAGTTTATTTCCATAGTTACTACTACAGTTTTTGCATAATTTGTCATGAAGACATTACACATTCATGTTCAAGGGACTTCTCTTGCGTCTTCTTAAGTAACATACCAAAACCGTGCTGCAACTGAAATCCCATCACCTTGAAGAAGAATACTTTAATTCAGCTGTTGGCACCGGTTCTTAATCAAATCACGTAGTCGTCATGCTGTCCGTATTCTAATCTTTCTTATTGTCTATATTTTCACAATTCACAATATCCATGACAGATTTCATTGCAGTGCTTTCGTGTCAATTCTTCTACTGGTTGTACGCATCTTGTAGCGCTTCGTTTGTATCAACACTGGTATGCACCTGTAAAATATGATTTTTATGATTATCAACCAATTGAATAAAGAATCAATAAAAGCAATTAACCTTGATAGTTTTAAGAATAATCATTGGATCACAGCAAGAATAACAACGATAACATCAACGCATAGCATAAAACATCATTTTTACTGAGAGCAGCACAATTCACTCCACTCCACTTCACCGGGAATTTGCTAACCACCGCCCAACGGTACATTCGTCGGAGAAAATCCACCTGGCCGCAGTACTCTCTCCGTATCTCTTAACTTGCTCTTTGATTTTCTACAAAAAAGGTTAACATCAACCATTAATGACACGTAATATAATAAATAAAAATTACTTACAACTTCAAAAGCGCACAGTTTCAGACACAACACTTTTTTCTCCACCAGCTTGATTTTGATCTTTTTAGAACTGTCAAAACAAACATTTGCCTTCTTCCTTTTGCTCCACTGCACAACTCAACAGCTCACCGTGATCCACCTTACGGTGGATTGATGAGTTGAATGATGGTTGCACGTGAGCTTTTATCGTGTAGCGCGACATCGCTGTGACATTTCCAGGCAAACTCATCAAAAAGCGATTGATGAGAAAAACAACAGCACTATGAGCTGTGTTGTTTAATTCACCAATTGCCTTTGATGAGTGAATTTGATGAGTTGCGCTGTCAGTTTTTGTATCGTATAGTTCAACCGTGACACACGATTCACGAGTGTGCTACGCAGTTTTTGTTGCACATATTTTTGAGGGTGTGCCATTACAAGTATTCGTCGTTGGCCTAAACAGCATGAGAAACCATTGTCTAGAGATGATAAGCAGCTGCTAGCAAAAGAAGCGGTTGAAATTAAAAACGACATTGAAAATATAAATGTTTAATAATAATTGAAATCATAATTGGTTTAATTATAGTAACATAACTTCAATAACTCATCTCACAGAAATAATTCAGGTAAAGTATATTCAAGAAAGTTTTGTATTTTGATATTGCAAATAACTTTATAGAACATTATTTTGTCCTTAAAATTGAGAAAAAAAATGTTTCGATGAAAAATGTGTTTTTGGAGGTTAGTTCGTAGAAAACGCTCTCTATCTCGAATTGGGTGAAACTTACGATTTATATGTCTTCAGCAATGTTTTTTGTATTGACTTTTTCTACAACTACATCAACTCTCTATCTCAAAATTAAAAATAAGTTGAATTTTTATCTCACTTTTAGGGGGATTGATCATAAAAGTCATGCCGTCAAAATACGATAGTGATCAGGTAAAAATAAATAATAATGATGTTTTATGTGTAACAATTGAGAAGAATCATATCCTAACCTTTGTTTTAGTGTTGATGTGTTTTAACTGAACTTGCTAAGGTGAAATACGATAATAACGAAATAATTACAATAATATGCCAGGGGGTCCATTATACGCACAGGGTCCATTATACACATACAATCCATAGTCAGTTCGTTTCACTCGTCTCATCGTCGTGCCTCAACAAAATAATCACGCACAACGTCAAACACTGGACGAAACACATGCGACGCGACACATTTAGCGCGACGGAAAATTGTATAAAGGAAGGCAAACTATTTGCTCGAGTCGTTGTGAATCCAGACCACGAAGAAGAAATATGAAACATCGCCGTTGACTATGAATACATGACTATCTTCATGCTTTAGAGCATCTCCAGGAGTGTTGTAGTTCTAGATTCATTTTATATGTCAGTTATAAAGTTTTCTCTTGAGAAAATATATAACAAACATACCCTCTCTTCAGCAGCAGTTCCAAGTGTTGTTCTAAACCTTAAGACTTGAATGTGTGTGTATAATTGATTCTCAAAACTTCTGTGGGCATATTCTTAGAATTCCCTTGGAATTCTTCTCAAATTACCGCTGTAATTCCTCTCAGAACTTCTTTGGAATTTCCCGCAGAATTACTATCCCCTTCGAATTTCTCTAGAAATCTCAGAAATCGTCTGAAATTTTCCTCAGAATTCCCTTAGAATTTTTTTTTGAGAATTCCACTAGAATTCTCCTCAGAATTCAGTTGCAATTCTTCATAGGATTTTTTCTGGAATTCTCCCTTTATTTCATTCGGAGTTCTTCTCAGAATTCCTCTGGAGTTCTCCTCAGAGTTCTTCTGCAACTCTCATCAGAATTCCTGTGAAATTAATCTTGGATTTACACTGAAATTCTCAAAATTCCACTCAAACTGTCTTCAGAAGTCCTGCGGAATTCTCCAGAAGTCCACTGGAATTCTTCTCAGAATTTCTCAGGAATTCTTACTAGAATTTCTCTAGTATTCTCCTCAGGATTCTTCTTAAATTCTCATCTGAATTCCTCTGGAATTCCTCTCAAAATTCCGCTGGAATTTCTCCAGTATTCCTCTGGAATTTTCCCTCATAATTCCTTTAAGATTCCTCTCAGAACTTCTCTGGAATTCCCCTTAATATTCGTCTAAATCATTTTCGGTTCTATACCTAATGTAAATATTCCACAATATGGAGAAATTTTCGAGAAAAAATTGAAAAGCAAAGAAATAGCGAAATGATGGTAATAAGGAGTGTATCGAAAATAAGCTATCCACAAACTTTCTTCCAATTTTTGTTGAAAACCGATATTTTATTCATACAAAAAATTGATCCTTTATTGTACGAGGTTAAACTTGAACATAATGAAGACCGGATGAAATTTAAGTTATTCCTTCACGAATTTTCGAACTTTGGATCGAATGCTCTTCATCAAGTTCCGGACAAGTGTTGCATCGCATTTTTTGGACGCTGGAGCCCAAATTTTTTTGAACTCCTGCATGTTCCCAGCTACCTTACCAGTCTTCTTGAAGACCCTCTTCACGATTGCCCAGTAACGTTCGATGGGTCGAAGCTGAGGGCGATTTGGTGGATATTTTTCTCAACGAAATCTATACCCTTTTCCGCAAGCCAATTGAGAGAGGTTTTGGCATAGTGACCCGACGCTAAATCCGGCCAAAACAGTGGAGGTGTACTATGCTTCTTATATAAAGGCAACAATCTCTTCTGGAGACACTCAGATTGATAGATTTCCGCATTTATAGTTCCGGTAGTGTAAAAAATGGTTGACCTCAAACCACAGGAACATATTGCTTGCCATACCAGTACCTTTCGACCGAATTTCTCCACTTGAATCGACCTGTCCGCATCGCTCACATCCTCCCCAACGACGGCAGTAAAGTATTGTGGACCTGGAAGGGTTTTTGAGTCTTCTTTTACATAGGTCTCATCGTCCATTAAAACGCATGCATCCGGACGCTGCAAAAGACGCAAATACAATTTTCGGGCCCTTGTTGCTGCTCGCTTCTTCTGTTCTGCACTTTGTTTCGAGATTTTCTGCTTCTTGTAGGTCTTCAGGTGGTTTCGCCTCTTGATACGCTGGATCATTCCGACACTCGTTCCTGGTTTTTTGGCCAAATCACGTATTGACATTGATTTGTTCTTCATGATTAGAGATACGGTTTTTCCAGGAGACATAAAAAAAAACCCCCCCCAAACCCCCCGGGGTTCAAAAACAAACCCCCCCCCAACCCCCCCGAATCCAAAAACAAACCCCCCCCCCCAAATCCAATCCACACACGAATGTTCTATAACTTATCAAGCATCCAATATATAGGATGGGGAACGGCTTCATCAGTAGGCGAACCTATTTCAAACAAGGGGTAAACAATAACATGCATCACTCATTTTTGGCAGTATGCTACAAATAATAAAAGTAGATTTTTGATTAATTTCCTTCAGAAAAAACCAGCGCTTGGAATAGGGTCTCGGTGGAGCTAAAACCGTTCCCCACAATAAGATTGTCTGCGTTTTTGAGCCAATTAGATGCATTGTTCAAAACAGGAATGTAATTGAAAACTTCAGTGTGAAATAAAACCTGTAAAGAGGGAAACATAAGTCACGATGAGCTAAGTCAAATAAATTGACCGATAACCAACTTAATAAAAATGTCCAGACAAAAACAACCAATGACCCAAGATGTGGTCCATGCTGGCCAAGTCCACCCCTGAAAGAGCACAGGACGTTTGAGTGAGTGATGAAAGCACTCGAACACAACCGATTTGTAAAGTATGTCAAAGAGAATGATCCATATTTTGTCAATGGTGTATCAAGATAGGTACGTATTTATTTAACATATACGTCATAACATTTAATTGTTCTCAATAGCCTTCATATGAGCTAATTTTTCCCTTTCTGATTGTTCCGCCTGCTGGATGTTATCTTTTTGTTTCAAAAGAACTTTCAGGAATGATGTTTCTGGATTATTGGATGTCATAGCTCTGATTTCTTTTTCCATCAAATTAAAAATATCTTCTTTAGCCTTTTCATTCCTACAACTTCTTCTTGCTTTTTGATCTGGTGCCTTGCTTCCTTCTTTGCTTTTTCCTTATTTTTTTTGTGCCTCCACTAATTCAAAAGCTTTCTTTTGTTTCTGTTTGGATTCGTAAGATTGCCTCACAAATTTCGCCTTCAAAATCAAGTCCTTTGAAACAACAAATCTGGTTATATCATTCTCAAAAAAATGCATGCCACTCAAAATATTTTTACGATTATTGAACTGCTGTTCACTGAGCCTAGTTCGGTTTTCCGGTAACACATGCTTAGATAGTGAAAATTTTCTTTCGACCTCTGCATTAGAATGAGATACGCAAGTTACAATGTTGAGCAATGTTCTCATTTCAGAGAAACTATCGTCCTGGAATAAAAAATCAAGTACTTTCAAATCTGTTTCCGATTCAACCGTTTTAGTTGACAACTTGACACTTGCAAGTACTAGTTCTTTGTGAATTTTAGATTTGTCTAATTTAAAATCAATAACATCGACTAAGTGGACGATTTCTTTGATGGAATCCTTATCTATGATCCTTCCAACCTTGAAGTTGCTGAAGTTTACTAATTTTGTTAATTCATTTAACTCATTCTGGGGTATATCAATATGGTGTTGAACGAATCCGCGCCAAATCCGCGCCAGAACAAATTTTATAAACAAATCCGCGCCAAATCCGCGAAAATCGCGAAATTCGCGAAATCCGCGCTGCCGTAACAACCCTGGAGATACCACTTTCTGCTCCAGTTTCGGGTTGGAAGAACCGGGTTTTCTGCCTCTTCCTGGTAGCTCATCCAAAGAATAGTGTTCCCCAAACTTATTAATGATAGTTTTAACACTCGCATGATGAATTCCAAACCGCTTCGCCAATTTTCGCATAGTAATGCCCTTCTCACTTAGCCATGTGTCCAGAACCTTAATTTTCACTTCCTTTTCAATACGCGACATTTTGAAAACGCAGAATTTGAACCGCACAAACAAGTAAAAAAAGAAAGCTGACAGTCAAACGCACAGCATGCAGTGTTCAGAGCATAAAAAACCATCACAAATACATGCGTACAACGCAAATGTATGTGGATAACTTATATTCGATACACTCCTTACCAAAGAAATAGGGATATGATGGTCAGCGCGTTCAGACTTGTTGCTGCAAAATTTGAAATTATTAACGAAAAAGTAGAATGTTTACAAGATTCAAACAGATGCACGACCGGACGTTGATTCAAAGTTTGACGTTTGACTTGATTCCATAGACACTACCACAACGAAAAAAAAAATATAACTTGGATGAAACGCGTTTCAAATTTGAACAAAAATAGAACAACGTAGTATTCCAGTTTTAAATTTTAACATGAAACTGTTCGAAATTATCCAACTAGAACGCCTTGCTGAAGTTGCCTTTGTTATAAATCCAGTTCTATTTTGTAACGACCATACACTCCTGGAGATGCCCTTAGGTGCAACACGACGAAAATGAAAAGACGGCGCATAGCTCAAATCGGTGAAGGTGACTTTTTTTTCTTTTTGTGTTTTGTATGACGTGAATAACTTTTGTCAGCTCTGGGTGTGCGTGTATTGAAACAACTCATACATGATAGTGGGGACTAAAAACAAAATCAAAATAAATTAAATTGAAATCAACTTGGAGTAAATTACTTGGTAGACTTTGTTCCAATCATATTTGAGTTTATTTTTATTTCTTTATTTCTTAATTCCATAGAACATTAAGAATTTGCAATATAGCAAAAATATATTTTCATGAGTTGATATTGTTTCGTTTGGATTGAACATTATTTTTCAAAGCTGCACGCAGATAAATAGATATTTATTTCAAAAATAAATCACTTTGAATTCAAAGAAAAATCTTTTTGACTCAGGGCCTAATTTCAATTTTCTTTGAATCAAATATTCACGATATTAGTTTCAAAGCAATCATTTTTTAGTTTTTACAATCTAGCTTCCATACGACTGGATGTAGATTCAAAATTATTTTCATTTGATTCTAGCACATCGTTATTTGAATCAAATATATATATTTTTTTACTTCAATAGACCTTTCTCGTCAGACCTAACTCCCATTTTTTATATTTTTCCTTCAAAGGCAATGAACTTCTCATAACTTAAGCATTAATAACTTTTTTTTCTATGCACTCCTCATTTTGTTACAAATTTTTAAAAGCCCCAATTTGTTCCACATTTTATTGTGAATATAACCATGTGGAACAAATATGAGGCGTTTTGTAAACTCTGTAAAGTAGCAAAATTATTTTCAACACAGTGCATCCCATTTTTAAAACTCTTATGTTTACACATTTTTTGTCTTGTGGTTATAAGAAGCAATTTATTGAATTTCCTCCCTCAAGCTGAATGCTCGTACATTTCTCTTAACACTGCTCAGGAGACCTTGGGCTATGCTTTGTCCATCTTCTTTACACAATTTCTCCCAGTTTTTCTTCAAAGCTTCATCGGTTTTGAATGTTTTTCCGCTTTTCTTCAACTTCTTCTTCATTATCGCCCAAAACTTTTCGATCGGACGAAGTTCTGGTGTATTTGGCGGGTTCGCCTCCTTCGGGACCACATTAACGCCCTTCGCTTAATACCAATCTAACACAGGCTTGGCGTATTGGCACGAAGCGAGATCCGGCCAGAACAGCGTGGGACCACGGTGAGAGCGGAGCGAGAGGCACGCAAGAACGTTTGAGTACGACACACATGCTTTGAAAGTAATAAAAAGTTCTCAAAATTACGTCCAGTTTTACTTTAAATACAAAAAGTGGAGCGTATGCTGTTGTTTGATTAACTGAATCTGCTCTCGATTCATGATGTGCAACTTTTCCAATCCTTGAAGGTCGGTTTCTGATTTGAACTCTGTTTGTTCAATTTTTACTTCATCCAGTGGTATAACTGTTGGAAAGATGTGTGCCGAAAATGTTGAGGTGGTGAAGTTTCTTTGAACAATCCTTATAGTACAGTTCGAGAAAAATATCAAGATTGTGCCTGATAACTGCCTGTCATTATTTAAACAATTTGTGGATAACGTGACTGTTGAATTTTTTACGACGACGTAGTTGTCTTTCAGTCGTTTTATGTTTGTTAGATTCCGGTAGTCTGTAAATGTACATTTTCCAGGTAGTCCTCTAATGGTTTTTGAGAAAAAACTGTCGTCTGAGACGTCTTGAAGCTTATCTTCGTCGCAGAGGGTTTTTTCTCCGATGTATTGACAGCTTGCCTTGAGAAAATACGTTAGATTTCCGTGTATTGCTGCTTGATGCCATGGTAGCTTAACGATCTGATCGTCGATGGGAAGCGGTTCCAGGAGTAGACTGCTGAAGGTGTGTGGTGAGATTTGTGGAACTCCGATGATGAAGTACAGAACTGAATCTTTGAAGAGTGCTCGAATATCCAGAAAATCGTAAACCTGATCAGTGCTGAGAACTGTAATTCCCTGTTCCTCTAATCTATCCAAAATAAACTTGAGTTCTTCCGACTCTAAGAAATTTTTTGAAATAATATTAATTTTAGCTAATTGGATTACTTCTAAAATTGAGTCAAGAGATCCACATGGAATGAAATTTTAAAAGCTTGTCTTCTTGCTGTAAAATTTTGATTAATGAGCTTGTTTATAAGTAAAGATTGCTTAGCTGTGATTATTTGTTGTTTGCTAATACGTTGTTCTGCATTTACTGTATCGATGATCTTGTTAATACGCTTCTCCAAATGTTTGTTAAGTTTTACCTGAATATTATTTTGCCTAGTGAGATCCAGATTCCTATCTTGCAAATTTTTAATATCATTATTAAGTTGAATTAAGTCGTTCTCATCTAAATTTCCAGTAATTACTTTTATGGTTGAGCCTAAAAAGTTAAAAACTCCTCTTTTTTGCCTAATCTGTTTGATCGGTAAAAGTCGTCTATATGAATTCCAAGCTTCATTGAGCTTTGCATTTAACATAGATGTCAAGTCCGTGAAATCTTTGAAAATGTTAAGTCCATCGACAGCAAGTTCGATGTTGTCTAAAAGTGGTTTGTATTTAGTTAAGTCGATAGCGTGGTAGATACGGTGTCTGCCCGTCTTAAGAAGTGTGTTTCCTGTCTGTATTGTCAAAAGTCCTGGATTTCGCGTCAAGTCATAGAGTTGTATTGTTTGTGATGCGGTCATCACAATAGTCAATGTCAAGGTCAGGGTCATTGGTTGAATCCACATCTGAAATTGAATGTGACAAAATTTTGGGTGGATTCAGTTTCTCCGAATATTATCTTTATGAATTTCCCGATCAAAGTTGTCCAGGAAGGTTCTTCCGTGGTCTTCGACTACTTTGATTGGGTGGTATTTCTCCCGGCCCTTATTCCGAATGCCTTGTACTTTATTGTACACAGTGTCTTCTGGTGTGAAGACTGGTGGGTCCTCCCTCGTTTTATTATGGTATCCCAAATTTTTAATCTTCGTGTTGTTTGAATGTTTTATTACTTCCTCGAAAAACTTATTTCTATTTTCTAAGATTTTGATTATATCCAAAGGGATGGAGAGGAACCCTTAGAGCATAAAAAATTTCTCTTGGTTTAAATTTTGTTGCAGAATGTACCGTGTTACTATAACATGTGCACGCAATTCTAAAGATTTCTTTATCAGTCATATCGGGGTAGTCTGGTTTGGTGCATCGAAAAATTTCACTCACAGTTGAGTGGAATCTTTCGACTGTTCCATTGCTTGTGCTGTGATTTGGAGGAGTAAAATGAATTTGGATATTTAAATTTTCGAAAAGAGCTATTTCGTACGGGGGTGGAGTCCAGAGAGGTAGTCGGTACTCCAACGCTTCCAGATGCGTCGGACGAGTTCTTGAGAGTTTTGGTAACGATCCAGACGATTTGTTGGCAGTTCTGCATACGAAGGCTCTGTGATAGATACGAATGGGCGATGCACCAAAAAGTGCCCGGGAGTGAGAACTTCCAGGTCCTCTGGTTTGGAAGTCAGAGCACAGTGCGTAGTAACATTATGTTTATGTTGTTGTGACTGGAATGGTTTGTAGAGTTCCGCTAATGTCCTTGATGTTTCTTGGAAGTTTTTGGCGTTATCACATTCGATCACTGCTGGTCTGCCACGCCGGGCTACAAAACGTTTCAGTGCAGCGATGAATGCATTAGTCGAAAGATCGTCTACAAGCTCAACGAGCACCGCTTTTGTAGCAAGGCATACAAATATAGCTACATAGCACTTGACAGGAGCTGGTTTTCGAATAGCGTGTCGATAGAAGAGCGGGCCACATAAATCGGGCCACATAAATCGTGTTGAGGAACGGAAATGCTGGGGTTACGCGTTCAGCCGGTAGGTCTCCCATAATCTGCTCGGGTACTGTGGGTTTGCAGCGGAAGCACGTAAGACAATCGTGTACTATTTTTCGTGCCATGTTACGGACTCGTAATGGCCAAAATTTTCCCCGGACACTCGCTATTAGCAACTGCGGTCCCGCATGTAATAGCTTCTGGTGGTAGGAGGTCATGATGAGCTTTGTTAGGAAATGGCGAGAATTATCGGATGCTTCCGGTCATCAGATACAGGAGCGTTTTGAAGCCGGCCACCGATGCACAGGATGCCATCGACGATGATCAGATGCAATGATTTCAATTTTGAATTTGGCTTGACCTGTTTGTCTGTACGGAGTGCTTGTAGATCTTCTAGGAATGACTCAGCTTGAGATATACGGACGAGAGTGTTGGTTGCTTGACGTAGTTCTGATGCTTCGATAAATCGTGTGATTCGATCCTGTCGGTTGGTACACTTGCAGTTGTTGATAAATCTTCGCAAAAGTGCAACAAGACGAACTAGGGTTGGACATGCCGATCGTAGATGAACGATTGGGTTTGGCGGTTTACTTTGTACTGAAAGAGCAATCGATCGTTCCTCAAGGTCTTTGATGAGGAATTCGTTATCAGAGGTACGAATATGCGACGGCCAGAATTTAGAGGTTTGCTGAAGCCAGGGAGGACCGTACCACCAGATATTTGTATCTACGAGTTGACCGGGCAGCATTCCAAGGGAAATTATATCCGCGGGGTTTTCTAATCCAGATACATGTTCCCAAATTTCATGCTTTGTTGGGTGCTGAATTTCGGAGACTTTGTTAGCTACAAATGGTTTCCAACGTGATGAAGTAGCAGCCAACCAATGCAGCACAATGGTTGAGTCGACCCACAAGAAGGAGTTGAGGTCCAATTTGAGGCTTTGTTGTACCTTCTGGTAGAGGTGGCTGAGTAATAAAGCACTAGAGAGCTCAAGGCGTGGGAGACCAACTTTCCTTTGCTTCTTATTGTTTCCAAGAGGAGCGATCTTCGACTTTGAGGTGAGGAGATGCACAGAAATTTCCCCACTAGATGATATGGCGCGTAGATAGACCAAGGCTCCATACGCTCGTTCTGAAACATCTCTGCAACCATGTAATTCGAGGATGAGAGGTTGAGATATTAATATGACTCGTCGTGGAACAGCGATAGTTTCTACAGCTGCAAGATCGATCTGAAACTGCAACCAGTGTTGCTGAAGTTCTTTTTCTAATGGTTCATCCCACGTCATTTTATTCTCCCAAAGTTCTTGCATAAAGCACTGGGCGAGTACTATGACAGGGCATATGAGTCCCAACGGATCGTAAAGGCGAGCACCGTCAGATAGTGCGATGCGTTTAGTGATTACACTCTCTTCATTCCACTTCGGTACGTGAAACCCAAGATTGTCGGAGGCCGGTGTCCACTTGAGTCCCAGAGTTTTAACCGATGAGGTAGAATCATTGTCAAGAACAACACGTTCGTCGCGAAGCTGAGATGGGATGCTTCCCAGAATTTCGCGAATTTGATGACCACTTACAGAGGCTGAAGCCAGCTGAATGCAATAATTCACTGAGTTGACTGCATAGAATTTTTCCTTCGCCGACTTCATATCGTCCATGTAAAAATCGTTGGAAAGAACCCGTGCAGCAGCAGGATGAGATGACTGGCCTTGTTTGGAAAGCTCTTGAAGACATTTAGTGGCAAAATAAGGTGGCGCGGAGGTGCCGTAGGTGACAGTTTTAAGCTGGAAGACTCTGATCGATCCACCTGGTTTGTCTTGCCACAAAATTTGCTGGAGAAGTCGGTCTTTGGAGGCCACTCAGATTTGACGATACATTTTCTCCATACCGAAGATAATGGCATACTCAGGCAATCGAAAACGCAGGGTAATACAGACTAGATCTTCCTGCACGACCGGACCCACCATCAATACATCGTTTAGGGATATTCCTGTGTCCGTGATACACGACGCATCAAAAATAACACGTAGCTTGGTGGTAAGACTATCTGGACGAATTATGCAGTGATGTGGTAGGAAGTAGGTGGAAGACGTAGACATGTTTGACGACTCATTAGGCACTTCCTACATATGCCCCAACTGTAGATATTCTTCGATGAAAGCAGCATAAGCTGACTTAAGCAAAGGGTTTGCTTCGAGGCGACGATTCAGCGACAGAAGACGACGTTTGGCTATTTCATAGGACTTGCCAACAAACCGACTGTCGTCGCCCCTAGTGGTTGTTGCTGCGAAGTTCGCTTCACAGGTTGACTCTTCAACGGACATGGTACTGGAAGATTCACACGAGTCAATAGCCCAAAATTTCGCTAGTTGATTTTCCAAAGATTGGGAACTGCAGACGTGAGCGACGACTGATGAATTTTCCGGCTGTCGCAGACCAACTCTTCCGGAGACTACCCAGCCTAGCATTTTGTTTTGCCACAGGTCCAAGTTTTACCAGCAGCAAATCGTAGTATACTTCCATTCTGATGATCAAATCCACGCATGCAGGTTCGTGAAACTTTGGGTCTGCCAGTACAATGTCGGACGGCAACTCCCATTCAGCGACATCAACAGTGTTGGAGGGAAGATCACGTGTAATTTCACTGAGTGCATAGAACTTCAAATCTGCCCTGAAAGCTGTGCAATGGGAATGGAGGCGTTCGGAGATGATGTTAAGCTGTGATGCTGGATCAAGGAGCGCTCTGGCCCACAGCAGGTATCCTCTGGAATCGATGATTTTAACTAAAGCTGTCTGCAGTAGAACCGTCTATGGAGTCTTGCGGGTGTTTGCAACTAAGGAGGTGGAACAGTGGCTGAGCAACGGTGGGGTGACAGGAACTGGAACGACCGGGGGTGGAAGCTGGTTCGATTCACTTGACGAGTTTCGAGCACTTTGTGTTTGAGATTGCGTTTGTTCAGGATTTGGTGGACTTTGAGTTTGTTTACGAGCTGGTGACTGATTTGGATAGCGATTGTTTCTGTGTAGATGAAGCATTGTGTGGTGTTTTTGCCCGCAAACGCGACACGCACTGAAGCTGCAGTTTTTTATCTGATGGTCAAGCGAGATACAGATACAGATAGAGATACAGAGGATACAGAGGGACTTTTTTTTTACTATTTCGAACCTTTCTGCAACAGACCAATTGCGAAATACTTCGCATTTGAAAACCAAATGGCTGCTTGCAAAACGGGCATGGTTTAGATGAGGAGCTAATTACAGAGTGGACGTTGCTGAATTTTGGTTTGTGCACGCGGACCGTCATTGTTGAATCGGTGACACGAGGTTTGATGGGCGTTATCGATTGAAGTATCGTTGCGTGACTTCTTAGCAACTGAAGTAGGTGCTTGTATTCTGGCACATCCGTAGACCTATGATGGTTTTCCTATTGCTTGAGAGTTGATGAATCCATTCGTGCGTATACCATGTAAGCTAAAAAAATACTTAAGCCTTCCGTATCGATATTTGAATCATTTTTAGATTCCGTTCGAAAAGTGCATCCAGATAAGTTTTGGCAACAAGCTTTTTATTGTCGTAACGTTTTTGAAGCAACTCCCACGCAACCTAATAATTTGCGGGAGTAACCTCGATTGACTCAACTATTTGTTTCGCTTCCTTCCTTACCAAGTAAATCAACTTGTCGACGTCAGAGAAATTAGGATTTAAAGTTATTAAACTCTTGAAGGAATCTTGGAACGATAGCCATTCTGTAATGGTACCGTCAAATGAGGGAAGTTTAATTTCGGGAAGTTTGATTCTTGATTGCGCAGGATTGGCAGTTGAATTCGCAGATCCAGATGCAGTGGGTATACTAGGCGAGGGTTTGCTTTGCGTTCGGCTGCTGATAAGAAACTTAGAACCGTGACGAAGTTTTTCTCAAACTCTTCGCGGAGGTTGCGATGAGCCGCTTCACCATCTTCTTCGTCTTCATCCTCGATCAACTCCAGTTTTAAACGAATGTTCGGGAATTTTTCGAAAGTTTCGTTCAATCGATTTTTCAAGCAGTCGATCAAATCTTTGTCCCTATCTTCTTGGTAGTGCTGTATAAACTGCAGCAAATTTTCCATTGTGTCTAAGCAAACCTATTCCTGCTTCCGAAGCGACTGTGATGCTAGTGCCATATTGCTGACAAACCACCAAAACTCTCAATGTCGAAATGCGATTAAAGCCCAGTATTATCGAAAATTTAATAAATTGTGCTATAGATCGATTGTGGTTTTACAAGCCCCCGTGCAATGTGTCGAGAGATACGTGTGCCACCCGTATTGAATTCTCAACTTGTCAATACAAAGCTCTACTTTATTGTTCAGCGAACAAACCATACCAAAGGCTCATCAGAAGAATTGGTTAGTATGCATGCAATCTTCCTACAGTAGGCAGCATCGAAAGAGAACCCGTATCTCTTCAGGGTTCACTGGTCGGTCCTTTGTTGGTCGATCCCTTTGTTAAAACCCAAGCCAAGCTGACACCACGCGATCAAGATGCCACGCCAATGATTTGTGTAGCTCGACCGTCGCGAACCTTATCACAACCTCCCCCCCCCCACCACCCCCCCCCGCCCCCCCCCCCCCCGCCCCCATTTTTATATATATTTATATTAATAAAATTGGCCCTCTTCGCCGTGCCCTCTTTTGTTTTTTTTTCTTTCTTTCTCCCCCCCCCATATTAAATTTCTTGCCGTTGTTTTTTTTCTCCCTCCCTCTCCTCCTCCTTTTTTTTTTTTTTTTTTTTTTGCTCCCCCCCCCCCCCCCCAACCCCCTAATAATGTGTATATGAGTATTAAATGGAGGCGATATACGTTCATTCGTTTATTTTATTCCATTTTTACTTTTCGCCTCTCCCCTCCCCTTTATACTCATATCCGTTACTATATGCGATCTTCCCTCTCGTAGGTCAAATTTGTCACCTTGTCGACGGTGAGAGGGCTTATCTCATGCCATAAACATGCATGTGAGACCTAGAATTTGACCACTAGTGAAAGTATCACATATTCTGCACATTTATCTCACTGCCACGTCGTAGAACGTTTATATAAAGGCACTAACATCAGGTGTAATACTAGCGAGCTATGCCGCAATTCACTCTTAGACTTCTTACTATCAATCTAAGGGAAACGACTAAAAGTACACTTTTCATTTTATTGACAACTTATGTTGTTACTCATCCATTTTTTTTTATGGAATGAATAACCGAAATACCTGTTTGCTCATGGTATAATAACTAAATGTAATTGCAACATTTTCGAAAGGGGTGAATGTTTTGATCAGGGTAATTATCTGACTGTTCGAAATGAAGCACATAGTCATAGAAAAGTGTTACTTGAGACTGACGATGACAAGCATGTATATTAGAGATAGGACGCGGAGGGCCCGCTTAGGGAACACCATTGGAAACAATAGAATAAACCTTTCCATGTATGAATCCTGGAAAGTGTGAGCTTTTCAGTGGAATACCTGTAACTGGAAAACTAGAGGAGGAATTGGTAGTTTCCGTTTGATCCCAGCTACATTTGTTGCTTGTCTTGGCGGATACGCGTGTTTCGTCTACGGTGTGCGGACTTCTTCAGTGTCGTGTACTAATATGGACTCTCGAGTATTAGTACACGACGCGTGTCTGTCGCGTGTCATGCGCGTGTCTGTCGGGATAGGCGATGGAGGTGGTTGGAGTTGGATGGGGGTTGCTAATCCTTCTTCTTATTTTATCGTTACCTTTCCATGTAGTTTATAGCATGTATCCTCCATACCAGACAATAAATAAATAGAAAAAAAAACTAGATAGGAAATAGAACTGTTCTTTTCCAAGTATCAGATTAGTTAGTCAGTGATTTGAAATATTGTTAAATTTGGGATGGGGATGGTAACTAGATCCAAAGCTAGAGAGTAGGCTACAATTTAAAATGTTGTTGTCTAAATTTAATCCAGTATTTTTTTTTTAAATCCTTTTTGATTCAAACATCATTACTTCTGGTTCATGCTGTTCAAGTTTTGTTTGGTTTTGAATTCGGAATTCTTAGTCAGAGAAACGAAAATATCGTCGTGAAAATATCACCAATAATCTCTCACCTACGCCCTGCATACCATGAAATACTAACACCCTCTTCTCTCTTCTTTTCTTATTGACTTCATCATCGAGAACGGCTGTGAAATGGATCGATTGAAGTGCGAAGGACCTGCTCAGCCCTAGGCTACATGCGGTTTTGACAAGGAAGTGATCATATCAATTTCAAGAAAAAGTACCTGTGAAGCATCCTCGAAAAAATCAAAGACAGCACAAAGATAAGTATATGCGAAATCAAAACTGTCAAACTATCAAAAACATTCATCTTACTTAAGATCAAAAAGTTATATTACAGTCACTACTAGTTTCAAATCACAAACAAATTAAACATTTCAGGTCATTTTGTAGCAACGCGGCCATCTCAATCCAAAAAAAAAAACACTACAAACCCCTTACCCCAACCTAATCCTTATCACCTCCCATGGCGTTCAAGTAGTCCGCATAGACCAGTTCGCCATTACCCCTCCCTAACCCTCGGCTTTGGATTGACTTGCGCTCTCATTGCCCCACCAAACGCTGCAAAATGAAAATGAAAATGAAACCACCAAAATTTTCCACCCCCCCCCCCCCCCCCCCCCCCCCCCCCCCCCCCCCCCCCCTCTCTCCTCCCCCCCCCCCCCCCCCCCCCCCCTCCCCCTCCCCCCCCCTACCCCCCCACCCGCGTCACATGGTCCTTCGTCCGATCGAGAAAGCCAGGGCCAGGACCGGGGTTGTAACGTCTGGGTGCGGCTACCCCAGGGTCGTCCCTGTTCCCCATGTTACGACCGCTTACGGCTTCCTGCCGGATCCCGCGCCGTTTGGCACCTCCTCCGTTGTAGTTCGTTTAGCCGTTAAGGGGAGCTTTACTTTTCCAGGGTGCACCGCGGGGAGGCGAACTTCCTTCACAACCCCGGGCGCGCGCGTTTGTGTGTGTGTGTGTGTGTGTGTGTGTGTGTGTGTGTGTGTGTGTGTGTGTGTGGGTGTGTGTTACATCGGTTTCTCAGCCGTTTGTGAACGGATTTCAGTTCTGTTTGCGGCTAATGAAAGCTACAACATACCCATATGGATTTTTTGACGCAGGACTTACGTCTCTCTTTTCTATTCCTGTATAGGGGCACCGTTCTAATATTTCTGAAATCGAAAGCGTTACGCAGGTTTGGAGATTTTGAACGATAATATCTCCTCTCTGGTCCACAAAAATGTTACGATAAGTACTTCATTCGAAAAGTAGAACATCAAAGCTGAATACCTGATGCTAACATAATTCATTATATTTGTTTAAACTAATTAAAAAGTACTTAAAACAAAAATGTCTGAACGCTCAAAGCTATTGGTCGAAAATGACATCATATTTGCGCCACGTTCTGATTGATTCATACTGCCACAGTAACCGTGCCAGAGATTATGCAACATGTGGGGACGTCCGACCAACCATCAGTTCTCGCTGTGCAACCGTAAAGGCAAGGTTAAGGGAAAGGCAAAATCCCGCTCGAACCTCGTCGGATTGCAGTTCCCAGTCGGTCGTATTTACCGTCTGCTTCGGAATGGCAACTATGCCGAGCACGTTGGTAGGAAATGCCGCCCGTGAAAACAAGAAGACCAGAATCATCCCACGTCACCTGCAAGTGAAGTGAGGGTTCGATTCCCGTTTCAGCCAATGGAACTTTTCGCAAAACGAAAATGTCTATGGGGTGTTAGGTTAAGTTGTTCGTTGTAATTCGCTCTATGTTCAATGTAAATGTAAACACAGGAACCATTTAACACTTACAAGCACGTTGGACATTCAACAAACAAAATATTATTAACAGTTAATTCGACCCGAACTGCAGTTTCTATACATTTTCGTGGAGAACCAATAGTAAAGCCTCACACTAATAGGTTTCATGGTTCTTTAGACTGAATAAAATATAGTAGAAATTTATTAATCCGATGACATCAATTTGTTCACATCAACAAGCAGTCCTACGTCAATTTTGCAGTAATGTCACTGACATAACTCACCCTTTCGTTTTTTCATTCGAACATTTCGTTACGAAGATATGAACGAAACAGTACTTTACGGCCTATTATAATAGTAATCAAACAGTACAGTCTCCGATTACATATTGAGCTATTTGTGTACCGATTTTAGTTTTGTTTGTGCCAAATCGAAGCTATAAGATCTTTGAATAACTGGTCAAAATTTCATAATGATTGTATAATAATAATGTAATCCTTCATGGAATTCATAATAATGTAATCCTTCACGGAGATATTACCAAAAGAATACCTGAGAGCACATAATTGTGAGATGAAAATATACTCTTTGCAGTTCAAAACCGAACAAGACCACTCACACCAATTGATGCCCTTGCATTCTTTTGTTCCGCATCTGGTGCGTTGTATAGCACATGTGACTCTATAGTATTAGAGCAGGATCGATTGGTTCGAGTGGTCCGGTTTTGAACTACAATGAGCATGTTCTAAAATAACGCAGTCTTCATTTACTATAACTGCACAATTTTCAACGAACATCTTCTTATTAAACATGTTGAATCCATATCGATAATCAAAATTGACGCTTAGGATTGTCTAATAATTCATTCTATGGTCTGAATATATGAAATTTCTAAGATTTATGTAATTCCTACTATGCCGGAACATGAAGGAAACTGCATTAATACGAAGTGTTCCACTTTCAAATTAGCTAATTTTCAGTTTTAACGCATATACCTGGGTAAACTTCATTAAACTGTGAAAAAAAAAATCTTCAATCTTGGTGCACGTGCCATTTTTCTAACAGAATTGACGAATTTTATACGCTGAAAAGATTTTGATCAACGAAGGCACTTCTTACGTTCGTGCCGAAAAAGAGCCAGATAACTTAAGTGTGTTTACCAGACTTCCGACAATAATGCGACTCCGAAATTCTCTGTTGCAGTTGCTATCCGACGTCACCAATGATCCGAGTTACACAAATTCCTCCACCACCTCGAACTGATCTCCATCGATCATCACAGTTCAAGCTATGTGAGCTCGGTTCCTACTGTTAGCAGATAATTCGATGTTCGGCGTATTCACCTATAATCCATCCTTTTCTGTTTCACGTTTAGCTTGGTACTTTCCTTACCAATCAGACCAAGGCCGGTGTAGCCTCTGCTGTACACAGAAGTTGTCTCCATTGTAATCGGTCCATGGCTGTACCTCGCCAGCCTCGCTGTCTGCGGAGAGTCCGCAGGTCGCCTTCTACTTAATCGATCCACCTTGCTCGTTGCGCGCCTCTTCTTCTTGTACCCGTCGGTTCGTTTTCGAGAACCATTTTAATAGGGCTGTCGTCCGACATTCTTACGACATGCCCAGCCCATCGTAGTCGACCGATGTTAGCGATGTGTACGATGGGAGGTTCTCCCAGCAACTGATGCAATTCGTGGTTCATTCACCACGTTTAGCTTGGTGCACTGATCAATAACCGCCTGGAACGTTCCTCCGATAATGTCCACATCGTCAGAGAAACAAACGAACTGGCTGGATTTATTGAAAATCGTATCCCGCTTGTTAAAGTCCATAAGTTTGAACACCTTCTAGTACAATAATAAACAGAAGGCAGGAAATAACATCGCCTTATAGAAGTCATTTGCGTGTTTTAATTCACGGACATTATATATTTATACAGCACTGTACAATTAGTACTCATAAGCTTAGTCAGTCGTATTACAGGGAAAACTATCCTCATCCATAATCTTCCGTAACTCTTCACGATCAAGAGCATCGAGTGCGGCCTTGAAATCTTGACTTGCTATTCACGACACATTTGAAGAATCTACCGAAAAGTAAAGATTTGCTCTGTTATCGATCGCTTGTCCACAAAACTGGCATGATATCTTTCTACAAATCTGGTTGCTAGCGCCGATAGACGGGAAAGATGAGTGATCACTCGTTAGTTTTCGCATTCCTATTTGACACCCTTTCAGCTTGGATTGGACTTATAACTCCCTCTTTCTTCCGGTAACTGTTCAGAATCTTATCCGGGCCTATTTATATAAGTTCAGCTCTGATACCATCCTTTCCAGCTGTCTTGTGATTCTTAAGCTGTTTGATAACATCCTTAACTCAACTTATCGTCGAAGTTGGAACGTCTCCTTCGTCTGCCGTTTTGATGTAGCCATTCCTCCTGCTAATATGGAGTTCTGCCTCTGCGCCATTCATTTTTTTAGTTAGTTGTGATATAAAACGAGTTTTCAGAGGATTTTGATTAGATATGATTCCCAAAAGCTCATGAGTCTATATTTTCTCTGCAGAGGAAGAACATCAATGGGTCGTCTGCGATGGACCGGTGGATGCAGTTTGGATAGAAAACCTGAACACCGTGCTAGATGACAATAAGATGCTGTGTCTGGCCAATTCCGAACGCATCAAGCTTACAAGTTGGGTTCATATGATATTTGAGGTACAGGACTTGTCTCAGGCATCACCTGCTACTGTTTCACGCTGCGGCATGGTCTATCTGGATCCATCCCATTTGGGGTGGTCTCCGTTAATAACATCGTGGTTGAATACGGTCGACGAATACTATCTGGATCCGGATTTAAAAGAGCACATTCACTTGCTGTTTAATCGATACTATGAAGAAATGGTTAAGTACATCAATAGAAAATGCCGTTGGAGCATCCATCAAGTGGAAGTTAGCAAGCTGTCGATGATGACAACATTGCTACTGATCCATTTGAAGCAGACTCAAGGCATCAATCTAATGGAGAGAGGAGATGCGAAAAATTATGTGTGTAAGTTGTTTACATGGTGTGCTCTCTGGTCGTTTGCTGGAAACTTGTTAGACGAATCGAAAATAGGATTCGAGAAATTACTCAGATCATTGTTCCAGGAAAGTGATGCAGTGTTGTAAGTTACTTATAATATATTCTTATAAAGACACTTAAAAAACAATAACTTTATTTCCCAGGTTACCTGAAGGTTCATTGTGGGACTACCGGATAAATCCGGTTATAAAAACATGGGAAAATTGGATGGCAATTCATCCTCCTTTCAACTATAATCCTAATGTTGCTTATTTTGATCTACTTGTACCGACTTTGGATACTACCAAGTATGGATACATAGCTACAATGCTGTTCCGAGAGCAGTATCCGGTCATGTTCATCGGTGATACTGGCGTCGGCAAATCTGTTCTAGCGCGGGACATTCTAAATAAACTAATGAAAGACAATGTGATTCCAATTTTAATGAATTTTTCTGCCCAAACAGAAAGCGCGCGTACACAGGAAATAATTGAATCGAGATTAGAACGTCGAAAAAAAACTTTATTGGGAGCGCCCATCAATAAGAAAATTATAATATTCATCGATGATGTCAACATGCCCAAGCTGGATGCTTATGGCAGTCAACCACCGATTGAACTACTTCGTCAATTTCTTGATTTCCATGGAGTATTCGATCGAGATAAGATGTACTGGAAGGATATTGTTGATGTTACCTTGGGAGCTGCATGTGCACCTCCCGGAGGTGGCCGTAACGTGTTAACACCTCGATTCATCCGACACTTTGCATTATTGTCCCTACCGACACCCACTAGCGACACTTTGAAAACTATTTTCAAAGCTATTCTTAATGCATTCTTGAGCGACTTCAGCATGGCTATTCGGCCACTGGCGGATCCAATAATCGAAGCAGCCGTTGCCGTATACGAACGAATTTCCGAAGAACTTCTACCAACACCGAAAAAGTCACATTACGTATTCAATCTCCGTGATCTCTCCAAATGTGTTCAGGGCATCCTACAGGCTGACTGTTCAGCATACGTTAACCCGATACAAATGCTTCGATTGTTTTACCACGAATCAATGCGAATATTCTATGACCGATTGATATGCGAAGAGGATAAATCGTATTTTAAACAATTGCTACAAGATTGTTGTGAAAAGTATTTTGAAACGACTGTAGCTCATCAAGAGGAAGTTGTTCTATTTGGAGATTTTATGATTTTTGGGCAGGCACCGGAAGACCGCGTATACGAAGAAATCAAGGACTCGAAAAAACTAAAGGATATGTTGATCGGATATCTAGAGGATTACAATTCGACTGGAGGCAAAGAAATGAACCTTGTATTCTTCGGGGATGCAATCGAGCATATTGTCCGTTTGGCTCGGTTACTCAGATCAGAGCGCGGAAATGGACTGCTGGTTGGCGTATCTGGAATGGGCAAACAAAGCCTTTCGCGTTTGGCTGCTCATATCAATGGTTATCAATGCAATCAAATCGCTCTGCGGCGTGGGTACGATCATGCATGTTTCCACGAAGACTTGAGGAAGATCTACTGGATCGCCGGCATTTTGAATAAACCAACTGTATTTCTGATAACAGACACCCAAATCGTGAAGGAAGAGTTCATGGAGGACATAAACAATATTCTTAATTCTGGAGAAGTGCCTAATCTGTTCGAAGGAGATGAATATGAAAAAATCATACTAAATGCTCGACAACCATGCATTGAAAGTGGTCAAACGAACACGACAAGAGATGGAATTTTCGACTTTTTCATAAACCGTGTACGTGCTAATTTACACGTGATATTATGCATGAGCCCCGTAGGTGACACATTTAGGCGACGCTGCAGAATGTTTCCTTCCTTGGTTAATTGCTGTACGATTGATTGGTTCGTAAAATGGCCAGCAGAGGCGCTGTTATCAGTGGCAATCGGATCACTAAAAGAAGTTGCTGAGAATGAGGTTCAATGTAAGCATCTTGCCCAAATTTGCGTAATGATGAATGAAACTGTGGAAACGATTTCGGAAAGGTTCTACCGAGAAATGCGTCGCCATTACTATACCACTCCCAGTAATTATCTGCAATTGCTGAATCAGTACCGCGTGTTAGTTCAGAAACGTGTGGACATAATCCTGCAAAAGAAAGATCGAATTGCCAATGGGTTAAGCAAAATTCTAGAAACTAATCTAGTAGTTGCAGATATGGGAGAAGAACTAAAACAATTTGTTCCAATCTTGGAAGAAAAGTCAAGAAATATGAAGGAATTGTTGGCGAAATTAGACAAGGATAATACAATAGCGGAAGGCGTGAAAAGAAGTGTTGTCAAAGACGAGGCAGAAGCCAAAATAAAAGCGGCTGAAACACAGGAAATAGCGGACGAAGCGGCGAAAGACCTTGAAACTGTGATGCCGACACTCCAAGCTGCACAGGATGCACTCAAAGCGCTGAATAAAAATGATATCAATGAATTGAGGGTATTCCAAAAACCTCCTAAACTAGTGCAGTTTGTAATGGAAGCGGTGCTTATACTACTGGGGTCCAAGTAAGTGTATTTTTGTCAAGCAAAACACGAGAATGTCTAACGTTTATTTTCAACAGAACCGATTGGAATACTGCTAAAGTTGTGATGGCCGATGTAAACTTTTTGAAGAAGCTTGAAGACTACGATAAAGAGCATATATCCGATTCCATACTCAAAAAGCTCAAGACATATATTGAGCACAAAGATTTTCAACCACCTGTGAGATCTTCAATGTCAACTAGCAGCTTGACTATTTTTCGATAACATTGTTATACTTTTAGGTTGTTGAAAAGGTATCCAAAGTAGCGAAATCAATGTGCCTATGGGTAATAGCCGTAGAACGTTACGCCAAAGTGTACAGAGTGATTGAGCCTAAGATCAAACGTCAAAAGGAAGCTGAGGAAGAATTGAATCAAGTGATGCAACTTTTGAAATCCAAACAGAATGAATTGGCTGAAATCGAAGCTAAAATATTGATACTAATATCCAATCTGGATGAGAAGAAACGTGAGATGAAAGTATTGCAGGACCATAACGACCTGACCACTGCGCGGTTGAATCGAGCTGGTCGTCTAACGTCGGCTCTGGCTGATGAAGAAATTCGTTGGCGAGAGACCGTACAGGAATTAACGGCGGAACAGTTTTCGGTTCCTGGCGATGTCCTGGTAGCATCTGCATACGTAGCATACCTAGGAGCCTTTCCGATGAACTATCGGCGAGAACTCTCGACGGCATGGGTTGAAGAGTGTCGAAACCTCAATATTCCCAGCAGTGACAGTTTTAATTTGATAAACATTTTGGGAGACTCATTCCAAATACGACAGTGGAACATGTGTGGACTGCCAAGGGATGAGATTTCCATCGAGAATGCCATCATTTCCACCCAAGGCGGTCGATGGCCTTTGATGATTGATCCACAAGAGCAAGCTAATCGCTGGGTTCGCAATATGGAAGCGGAGAACGAACTTCGGATCATAAAACTGACCGATGCGAATATGATGCGTATACTGGAGATTTGGTATGTACTCTTTATGCATAGTCCGTTCTACTAATAGATTACGGTGGTATATAGGTTATGTAGATCAGTGCGTCACAATATCAGCATCAATCGACAAAATCGGAGCGACGAAGAAGCAATTGACTTTAAATTTTCTTTCTTTCTACACCAAGTTGCCTCGCAACGAACTAGCAACACAACCAACGTCACAAGAGAGCTCCGCAGTGCACGTTTTCGATGAGTTCCCCATCGCTTCGTTCGTGTCTCTATCGAGTTTCGTCGATGTGTACGAATGAAAGTGCGGTTGCCATGATCATTTTCATTTCCATCATGCTGGTGATAGAGCTTTCACTTTTTTTTCATTCTGGTAGAGCCTTTTAACCACTGCGTCCAATGCTTAGGAATATTGTGGTATGACCCAGATTTAATTTAGTGCTAATCAAGTATCCAACCACATCTAACATGCACACTTAGAAATTATGAATTTTACACGAGACGTAATTCATGTTTGTAAAAAGTTGGGGAACGTAAAGATAGATTTCGTGTAAAATGTTGTCTCCTGAAACCGACACATACGCAATTCGACGAAAGATGTGTTTGATTGAATTTATTTTCTCATCTCTTTCAACTCATTTTTATGTGCTAAAGGACGCTTGCATGTGTCGGTCTCAGGAGACATAAATTTACATGACATTTTGGTAGTGTGTGTGGTAGACATTAGTTGACTCGTGTTATAAAGCCTAATACCCTACTGGGATTGCTTTGCCAAACTTCGATAGGCTCAAGTAACCCTTTTCCAAATATTGACCTTCTTTGATTAAATAGTGCTACACAACTGCACAGTATATGTTCGGCTGTTTCATTTTCAAATTGACAAAAACGACATTCGGATTATTCGATTTTTTCCAATTTTGTTTAAGTGATACTTACTAGGGCAGTGACCGGTCATCAGACCAGTTATTAACCTTAAGTCCTTTTTCCCCAAATTTAAAAGAGTCCGAGCCTTTGCAGCACTAGGTTTTATGAACCTTTTGCTTGCCGGCATATATCCGTGGCATTCCAGTTGGAGTCTACCATGGACATTTCCCAGGTTTTAAGTTTCATTTTCAACGTACACTCAGAGACACCACAAAAAGGTTCAGGACCGACGAATCTATAGGCAGAGCCTTGTCTTGCTAGTCTATCGGCGTTTTTATTTCCTTCAATTCCACAATGACCGGGCAGCCAGGATAATATAACCTCGTTCCAGTTGTTTCAGCGAAAGAACGATTCCCTATCTGCGATTGACACGTGAATGACTTTAGCGCGTTTAACGCTGCTTGACTGTCCGAAAATATACAGATCTTAGCAAACCTATAATTCCTTTTGATGCATAAATTAGCCCATTCTATTATGGCTTGAATTTCTGCTTGAAATACAGTAAAATAGGTATGACCTTGGTGATACCAGGGCCAAAAACCCCGGCTCCGGTATTCTCCCCCATCTTGGACCCATCCGTATAAAAAACAATAGATCCTGGACGTGTGCTAGGCCCACCAGACTCCCATACATAGCGGCTTGATTTAACCACTTTGAAGGGAACAAGGTAGTTGGTCTTCGTTGGCATCCAATCTTCAATTGTTTTTATATCTGAGTTCAAATTGAGGTCCTTCAGGATTTTCAGATGTCCTATCAGATCCCATCTAGTTTTTTATTGTAACGAATAAACAGCAGAGCATTTTTAGCTGCTTGTGATTTCACAAATTGATGTAAAGGCAGTATATTGAGGAGGGCATCCAAAGCAACTGATGGTGTACTTTTCATTGCCCCTGTCATTGATATACAGGCGATTCTTTGTAACTTACCTAACTTATTTTGAGCGACCTCCATTTGTTTTGGGTCACCATTAAAAAAAAAAGAGAAGCATGAGTAATTTTTGGTCGGACTATTGCTGCATAAATCCAGTGTACCATGTTTGGTCGTAGACCCCATTTTCCCCCAAAATTGTGTTGCAGACCCATAGGGCATTTGTACCCTTGGTAATAACCTTGTCTAGATGGGAGTTCTAATTAAGCTTTTTGTCCAAAGTAATACCAAGGTATTTAACTTCTTCGGAGAACCGAATTTGATATCCATCCAATGAAGGCTGTGTTTGAGTATTTTTTTTCCTTTTTGTGAAAGGAACAATAACAGTTTTAGAGGGGTTTATATTTAGGCCCTCATTCCTACACCATTTAAGAGTAATATTGAGTGAAGTTTTTAGCCGGATTAAAATCGTGTCATCAAACTTTCCACGAACCACAATGGCCTTATCATCTGCGTATCCTATGACTTCAAAACCTTGATCGGCTAGCTTTTTAAGGAGTTCGTCTACTACTAAAGACCATAGTAATGGTGACAATGCACCACCTTGAAAACAACCCTTCATTGATCTTATAGATAGTTGCGTACCTCCGAGATCAGTAGAAATTTCCGAGATCAGTAGATCTTTCAACATAGCCATTATCCATGCAATAACGTGTTCATCCAAGCCCCTTGCCACCATTGCTGTGCGCTTGGAGTTATAGAATGCATTATAAAAAGCTCCCTCAAAAAAGAGCTCTCTCTTAAACAGAAAATATTTATTTTACCATTTTTTTCATACAGAAACACGTTAATTTTACACGCTGTATGTAAAAAATTTCATTTAATCACAAAATTATTGTAAGAAAATATATCGATGAAGGAATAAAATGCAAATAAATCAAATTGAAAGGGATGGTGACAATGTCAATGATCGCCACTGAAAGGTCATACTGATATCGAAATTCGTTTTTGAACCAGGGTTGGAACTAGCTCCAACCTGCGATACCCGAACTAACTGTCATTGCACAAATCAATCCGATACGAGTTACAGAAATACACATAGACACTGATGTTTGACACACAACAAGCCAACCTAATTCTGAAACCCGATCCAGTTTGGAACTGGATCTAAAACGAATTCGCTATGAGACTGCTTTAACTCGAGCATCGAAAGCCTTTACACTGAAAGGGGGGAAAAAGGTGTGCTGATCGTTCTACTGTCTTTCATTTTCATATTAGTTTCATGCTGAACGGCCACTGCAGCAATATCGAAATGATGCGCTGTACAGTGCGCGCGAAAGGAAGTACTAATCTAGTTCATTTTGGATTTTCGAAAATGCAAGGCTCTAATCTAAGATACTCTAATTTGGCAAAACATTAAAAAAAGTTTTTTATTGCATTCATTGAAACCTATTAAAAAAAATGTCAACGACGCACCAAAATCAAGCAAAGCATAAGCTTCATTAAACACATAAGCGTCGGCATTGAAAAGTCGGCAAAAATGTGGCTAAAAATGCGAGCTGATTTAAGAATAGCGAAAACAACAGGGGCCCTAAATTACTCTCTTGAGCAGCACTGGAAATTTTCGGGAATACATCAGAAGTGATGTGTCCGCAAGATAAGATAATGGCTCGCGTGATTACGCGTCGGTTAAGTTTATTCAAAAGAATACAGTAGTCCACTCGATCAAATGCTGTCTTCAGGTCAATGTAAACGGCTTTGACTTGCACACAAGAGTCCAAGATCTGAACTCAAAGCGACACGAATTCGGCCAAATTTGTTGTAACATACCTTTTTGGTAGAGGAGTATATAGTTCTTACAAGAGCTGAAGAATTGATTATGATCCCTAATTATTTAGAGTAGCAACATTAAGATGTATTGTTTCTACAGTGTTTAGAGCATAACTTATGTCGCCTTTTATTGTGAACAGGGAACATATATAAAAATGTCCACACCTCAGGAAATTTACTTCTCATATTATATAGCTTCGAATCACCAAACAAAACTTGAGAACGTATTTCATTTATGTAATTTACATTCATTGATTTAATTCACATTCATTTATGTAATTTACATAAAAAGGGTCGAAACACGGAACATCACAGCGTTACTTGATTTGTAGAAGCTTAATGGGGTTCGAACTAATTAAAAGTTGAGCAAGAGGTGGCACTTATCAGATTCAGAATTAGCGGGTTGCTCACTGTTGTATAGCTAAATCAAGATAGAGACTGGAGACTAATTTATTGCTTGAAGGTTTTCCTCTGCCAGCATAGCAGCAGCATAGCTTACTGCTCTGCTACATCTCCCCCTTAGAAGATATCTTACGCGGCCAACCAGGATGGCAGAACTGCTGGAAGCGTTCGCTAGTAAACTGTGTTCCATTGTCCGACACCAGAGTGGCTGATTACCGTAGCGGGCGAATGTTTTTCGCAGCATTTCAATTGTTGCAGTAGTGTTGATTGAGCGTGTTCGGAACACTTCGGGCCACTTCTAAAAAGCGTCCACAGCGACCAGGCCATAGAATCCATCGATCGCGTACTGTGGATTCGGTCCTAGGGCTTGGTAGGAATCGCCAGGATTTAAGAGTGGGCTTCCTCGGTGACTTTGCAGCTACAGCACAGGAACGACACTGACGTACATACTGCTCCACTTCGTCGTCTACGTGTGGCCAATAAACGTAGCTTCGAGTGATGAATTTCATAAGGTCCATGCCAGGATGTCTTCTGTGTAACTGTCGAAGGATTTGTTTGCGGTTTCTCTGAGGAACAACGGTTCTTTGGCCGAACATCACACAATTGTCGACAAGCTTCCATCACGGCGGGTGTAGAATTTCTTCAAGGCTTGGTGGGTGTTGGCCAAATTTGTATTTTTCAGATATAATCCTAAATAGGCTATGAAGTATTTTTCATACATCTTGTAACCTAACGTCCGTGCTCCATCACAATATTTCCTATTGTGATGTGTCCAACTCAATGGGTAAATTGAACTGAAGGTGAGTTTGAAAGAAGGAGAACTTGGAACACAAAAAAAAACTTGGAGTAGAGCACACGTACCCACTGGTTGACACTAAATATTGGCCAACGAGCTTTTGCACATTTGTTTGAGGATTTGGACACAGGTTTCCAAATCCAAAGTTCGGATGCCGTGCTGCATCAGTGCCCGGACTTTTTGTTCTTGAATTTGGATACTTTTAAAATCACAAACTAACATGCAGATATGAGCTTGTAAATTTATCATAATAGCATATTAGCATTAAATCTGAGAGGGTTTTTCCAAGTTGTAACATTCCGCCCACTTGCATGTTAGACGGTGGGAATTTCTTTCGTGATTTGGAATGGGTGGATTGTAAATTTATTATTAGGTTATTACCGGATGCGGAGGGACTGCTTAGGAAAGCATACATTGAGAGTAGCTAAGCGGAAGAGATAAATAGTAATTAGCTGTCAGATGATTTGTTTATAGATCAAACCAATGAATAACCTTCAAACATTATATGTACTCACTAACAATAAAGGGTGACAGTAACAGTATATATAACTCACAGTATATAACTCACAGTATATAACTCACATTTTATACGATATTATCTGTGAAATCTTATACGACTTCTGGTTGTCTGGGTAGACCAGTAACATTTCAAGATTAAGGTGCTATTAAGTAGAACAGCCGACTGAGTTCATCAGATATAGTTTTTCAGCGAAAAGGTTTGGGTATGATGAAGTTTTGGGCTTGGATGGTTAAGGGGAATGCTTGAAGGAGAATTTATTGTTGGCCAATGCAGGGCACCTTCTACGTGTTCATTTGGTTGTTGGAATAAATATTTAATAAGATGGGTTAATGGAATGTTACAAAAACTCAAAATCCAAACTGAATAAATGAGGACATGTTAATCGATCTCATTCTGAAAAGTTTTTAATGTTTATAATATTTTGAAGAATTCGGTATGGAGTTTTCATATTATTATGGCCAATTGAGTGCAATAAAAATTACTACCGACTAGCCGTTTTACACACGGGTTGTCTCAAAACTTTTAAGTAATGATAATTCAGTTGAGCATAAAGATGAATTAATGTACCAAAAACTGGACGGACACCTGCGCCTACCCAGTGGAGGACCCGGATACGACTACCCACTGTGTGTCTAGAGTATCGCACAAGCTGACACGTGCAACGGGAAGGATTAATAGGTTGCATAGACCCGGCGGGGAGTAGTCCCCGGATACGCGTTAATTGAAGGCACGATTTATGCGACTAACAATAACAATAGTAGCATCGGTGAGTTGCTTCAAGTTCGACGGCCAACCATTCAGCAGGAAGTTTGTTATATTCTTGCGAGTTGAATCGACTTGACTTCATTTTCAGCGTGTACAGCCAGCTGCTATTACATGCTTTGGCTTTCCATTAATCGGGAGAGGACGTCAGCATGTCCAAAATTTGTCGTCGAAACGTGCTTGATCTCGAAGTCATAAGACTAAGGGCCCAGCGCTCCCTATTAGCGGTATAGACTGGAATGCCCTTTCTTGACCCGAAAATCTTGAGAAGTTGATGATTCGTCTGCAAAACGAAGTGTCTTCCGTATAACATTTTGTGGAATTTCGTGACAGCAAAAACCGCGGCCAGACCTTCTTCCCCAACTTGACGGTAATTTTTTTTTCTGCAGGCGTCAACAAACGAGATGCATGTGCAATTGCCTTGATCTCTCCAGTTTGGAAACAATGCATTATTACAGCTCCCAATCTATACTTGAAAGCGTCGGCAGCAACAATGATCTCCCTTGACGGGTCAAAATGGGTGAGCAGTAAATCTGGCAGAAGAGTGGTTTCGAATCGATCGAAAGATTGTTGGCACTTTTCCGACCAACTCTATCTTGCGTCTTTCTTGAGAAGATTATCCATGGGGGCTCTGAGATCCTTCATCTGCTTGACAAAGCGGCCGTAATGGTTAACCGCTCCAAGGTAGGACCTGACCTGCTAGACATGCTGCGGTGACGGCATCTGGGAAATGGCTTTCGTCTTGGTAGGATCGGGGCGAATGCCATCTTTGTCCACGATGTGAGCATGAGCATGAGCATGAGCATGATTGACCGCCCACGGATGCAATTCCGTTATTGTCAGAACAGCTATATTTGCACAAAGAACCAACAGATGATGTTTGGGACTAACATACATCTTCAATGTGTAAAAACTGGTGACCCATTATAAAGCAATACCGGCGCCGGCTGTGCCCGAATGCTGGTCAAGTAGGGAATAGGAAGGAACGTGTTGACATGATACTCGCTTTGAAGGAAGCCGAGTAATCCTCTTCACTTCCACGAGAAATCACTAGGATGTTGGATAGTTGGGGAAAGGTTAGTAGCAGGGTTCGTTTTGGTTAGCGATACGCTGAAAGTATGTAGCACTTTCCGCCAAAAGCAATGGGCCGCTCCAATGTGACTGAAAAGAGACAAGCATAACAAAAAACAAAACAAAACAAAATAGACAAGATAAAATAAAACAGTATATTAAAGACTGTATTCGATGAAATTTGGACACACAAAATAGGTCACCAAAAATTTTCCTTGAGCCCGATTCTTTTCAAACTTTCTGGAAATAAAGTACTACTATATGGTTAAGTTTTGACATCATTGGTTTATTGAACCTCTTCTCCCAACCCAAATGCCCGCACCTTTGCCTTGACCCCTTTCATCAAATTTTGGGCAATGATAGGACCGACTTGCTTACTTATTTTTAACCACACTTTCTTTAGTTCAAGTTCATTTTCTATCAGTTTTGGAGTTTTTACGAGCTTTGCCTTCATGATTGCCCAAAATGTTTCAATTGGGCGAAGTTCCGGAGTGTTTGGAGGGTTGACGTCTTTTGGTACAAAAACTACATTATTATCTTTGTACCAGTCTAAGACGGGCCGGGCATAGTGGCAAGATGCCAAATCCGGCCAAAACAGTGTCGGGCCATCGTGAGATCTCAAGAAGGGCAGAAGTCGTTTTTGGAGGCATTCGTCCTTGTAGATTTGTCCGTTGACGGTCCCAGAGGTGATGAAGGGCTGACTCATTTTGCCACATCTGCAGATCGCTTGCCAGACAAGGAATTTTTTGGCGAATTTCGACAGTTTCTTCTTCCGTACACTCTCCGGAACGGCCAACTTAGAGGTGGCGACGTAGTGTTCCTGTCCTGGCATTTGTTTGGTGTCGGCTTTAATGTAGGTCTCATCGTCCATCACAATGCAAAACGGTTTTGTGAGCCACTCCCTGTACAGTTTTCTTGCACGAGTTTTGGCCACCGAGTTCTGTTTATCGCTCCGGTTCGGTGCCTTCTGGACCTTGTACACATGTAATCCAGAACGTTTCATTGTTTTCTGCACAAAACAAACTGAAACTTTCGCCTTTTTCGCAACATCCCTGATCGAAATGTTGGGATAACGCTTAAATTGGTTCAATACCATCCTGGCCTTCTCCGGATTTGATGTGCCACGTTTTTTGCCACTACCATTTTTCCGCTTGGTTGTCTTACGGTCCTTGAACGTTTTGATCACATGAGATATGGTTGAATGTGCGATTCCGAGCTGTTTTCCGATCCATCGATGAGAAGCGTTTGGGTTTTCGAAGTGAGTGCCCAAAATTTGTTGGCGCACTATTTCTTCATTCGAAGCCATCACTGAAATCACTCGACCGATTTTCACGAAACTCATTACACAATTGACACAACACAATGAAAAACATTCAGTTAAAATTTCAATAATTTTTACCCACTCGCTAAAAAGTTACGAACAATTGCGAGTGTCCAAATTTCATCGAATACAGTCTTTAGATACTGTCTTCAAAATATGGTAGAAGTATATTATTTGTTGCTTTGTAAACCAGTTCTTCTTGATTTCCTAGATGGCCAAGTCCTGCTGGACCCGCAGCTGCTGCCGTCGGCACTCGTCCACATCAACCCGGCCGTCGCCAACGTGTCGGAAACCTTCCGGTAGTAACATGATATCTGTGTCTAATACACTCTTTTTGCACCGATTAATTTACAAACTAAGCCTAAGTCAAAATTCACTTTGGCACGGTTGTGGTATTTTCCTCTAAAATCTAGCTCTAGATATGGCACTTGGTTGCAGGAAACAGAATCAATAAGAAAAATAAACTCGCTATGACCTCTAACTTTACACTTTGCAACTTTATTTAACTACTGACGATTATAAGTAGAAGTATTTCCGCGATCAAACAATTATTAATCTATTTACTATACTAGCATTGTATTAACAGAAATAGGAAAAAGTATTGCTCAGCCTAAATATTATTCCTCTCTACATTCCAGTATCAGACAAGGAACACCCATGCTGATTGAGGACGTGCAGGAAACACTTGATCCCGTTTTAGAATCTGTCCTACTGAAACGAGTCTTTATCCAGAACGGAAGACCGATGATCAAACTGGGCGATGTCGATGTGGATTATGATCACAACTTTAGGCTATACATAACGACAAAATTGGCAAATCCTCACTATTTGCCAGAAATTTGCATTCAAGTTAGTCTAGTCAACTTCTTGGTGTCTAGAGTTGGTTTGGAAGACCAATTGTTGGCGTAAGTACAAGTACAGTTTGGATAGATTTTTCCTTGAAATCAACTGTTCCTTTTCAGTGATATCATCAAGATCGAACTACCCGAGATGGAAAAACAGCGTAGTGACCTTATTGTCAGGATTAATGCCGACAAACAGCAGCTGTTAATGTTGGAAGACAAAGTTTTGAAGCTTTTGTACAGTTCCCAAGGCAACATATTGGACGATGAAGAACTGGTGGATGCATTGAACGAATCGAAGGAAACATCAATAGTTATAGCCGATCGCCTGGTTGAAACGGAGAAAACGGAAATGACCATTGCAGCTACTAGAGAAAAATATCGGATTCTTGCGTCACGTGGTGCAGTTCTGTACTTTGTAGTATCATCTTTGGCTGATATCGACCCAATGTACCAATTCAGCCTACGTTACTTCTCGCATGTATATTGTTCGGTGATTGCCAAACCGCATTCAAAAACGAGCCTTCCTGAACGGTTGAGCGCACTGCTGGATGACATTACTTTCACCGTGTTTTCAAATATTTCACGAGGCTTACTCGAGAAACATAAATTGATCTACGGATTTCTTCTGGCTGTGGGAATATGTAAGGAATCCGAAGAAATTACAGATGACCAACTACACTTTATTTTAAGAGGTCCGAGTAGTCGAAACTTTTCAGTCGTACAAAAACCTGGCTTTGTTACGGATAATCAATGGTTTTGCTGCAAATACTTGGAAGAAGCTTTTACGGTCTTTTCCGGATTGTCAAAGATCTTGCATGAATCACTAGTAGTGGAAATTGAAGAATACAAGGAAAACCTTTCACCCGCGCCAAAGCCAACTGAATCTTCCAAAGAGTGGAATGCTCTACTGACTCCAGTTGAAAAGCTCATGGTTGTTTCTGCATTGAAAAATGAAAGTTTGGTCATTGCCATCACCGAATTTATTCGATTCAAGTTTGGTAGCCAGTACATAGAACCACCAAATAATACGAGCTTACCATCGCTATATGAAGACATATCACAAGTAACTCCACTTGTGTTTATCCTATCGCCTGGTTCTGATCCAATGACAGCCCTTATCAAATTTGCTCAAGACAAGGAATACGCTGAGAAACTATTTTCGATTTCCTTAGGCCAAGGCCAAGGTCCGGCTGCAGAAGCCCTTATTTCAAATGGAACCAAACTGGGTCACTGGGTATTTTTACAGAACTGTCATTTAGCCACATCGTGGATGGAATCAATGGAACGTATTGTAAACAACATTTCAATGGGCTTGCAACCAACCCATGATGGATTTCGATTATTCCTTTCATCAATGCCCGTTGAAACGTTCCCTATAAGTGTGCTTCAGAACTCAGTAAAAGTAACAAATGAACCGCCAAAAGGCTTGCGTGCCAACTTGATACGATCGTTGAATGATCTTGATATGGGAAGCTTTGAAATGCACGTGCTTGGTCATCATTGGAGAAGCATGGTGTTCGGTCTGTGCATGTTCCACGGCATTCTATTAGAGCGACGTAAATTTGGTCCTCTTGGTTGGAACATTACATACGAATTCAGTGAAAGCGATAGAGAATGCGCATTGAGAACGCTGGCCATTTACTGCGAGAGAGAATTCAAAGCACCTATTCCCTGGGATGCTTTGGAATACATCAACGGAGAGATAACCTACGGTGGTAGAGTAACAGATAATTGGGATCAGCGTTGTCTGCGTTCTGTTCTGAAAATATTTTCCTCAGAAAGAGTCCTTTCTATTGATTATCGGTACAGTGAAAGTGGCCTGTACTATTGTCCCGAAGCACGATCTTTGGAGGAATACAAAGCCTATGCCAATAGTTTGCCCATCCACGATCCTCCGGAAGTTTTTGGAATGCATGAGAATGCCAATATTATTTTCAACCGAAACGAAACCAGCTTCTTTACAGATACACTTCTGAATAGTATTAGTGGAGGAGATTCTTTGGGCGAAGCTGCTTTAGCAGCAATGGATAAGATTTGCTTGGATAAGATTCAAACTATTCGTGTAGCAATTGCAAAAAATATAAATAGTGAAAATCCGTACCCTGATTTAATGAAGAGGGATAGCAAACATCGAATTCCATCACTGGCGACAGTCCTACTGCAGGAGATTGAAAGGTTCGACAGACTGCTCGGTGTCATTCACAGTAACTTAAATGATCTGGAGAAAGCCATACAAGGATTCATGGTTATGTCGGAGAGTTTAGAAGCAATATACCGTGCATTCACTAATAACCAAGTTCCACAACTATGGCACAGTAATGGGTTCTTATCGGCAAAATCACTTGGAAGCTGGATATTTGATCTACAGCAACGCATAGAATACGTACAATCGTGGATCGATGATGGATTGCCGGTATCATCATGGATTTGTGGATTATTCTTTCCTCAGTCTTTTCTGACTGGTATTTTACAAACCTACGCGAGGAAAAACGACATCCCAATAGACACGTTGCGTTTTGATTTCGAAGTCATGACCTGCACGTTGAATCAGCAGGCAATTTACGAGCGCCGTACTCGTGGACAGAAGGTATGTTGAATATTTAGTGTGTGAATATTTAGCTACGGCGCAAGTGCTCTGCTGCCGGTGGACACATAACTATCCCATGTGACGATTAGGACAATTCAATGATTAACGCGATATTTATATCCATGCAGTTTTGCTGGTTAATTGCAACTGCAACCAAGCAACTAAAAAACAAAACTAACTCAGTTTCGCTTCTTTTTTTTCAAATAGTGTTTTGTAACATAAGACAGTTAAGCGTCTGTGAACAGTCTAGGGCCGATAGCATAAATCAAGAATAAGGGCGAACAAAACTTCATCGACTTCCCCTCATTGAGAAGAAGCGAATTTCACTTTTTTTTTCATCTTAGGACGAAAGAAAACATTTGAAGGTGAAAAAATGCAGTCAAACCCGCTTCTTGTCACATTATTTTGAAAGAGGAGAAGCCAAAGAAGAGAAATCGATAAAGTTTAATTCGTTCTCATGCTCTATCTTGAATTATGTTTTATTACTGTAGAGGACAGGGGAGAAAAGGCTTAGACACTGTTTTACTATTTCTATGATAAAAGAAAAATCGAACAGAACTTAATATTCACTTCAACATTTTTGTCTCATTTTATTGCTGGAGGTTTTCTATCTTAATGATCACTAAGTGTTATGTTTAAGACCTACCTTCCCGGGAAATACGGTCCTGATTCTATTGAAGTATTTTTATTAGTAGCAGCCTGATTGTAGTTTATGGCAGTCATCGAGTTCAAATAGATTAAGTATTCTATAAAGTCGCGTTTAAAAACCCTATGTTTTATTGCTACATCCACAGAGCAATTCATTGTTTGAGGACCTGAAAGTACCGGAAACTGGCATTCTGATACATGGATTATTTATAGAAGCGGGCAGGTGGGAGTTACGAGAGGGTGGCCTTTGCGATTCAAGAGTTGGTGAGCTAACGTCTAGACTACCGGTGGTTTGGTTAAAACCCTCTGTGGAACTGGAGATAGGTCGTCGGTATGAAGCGCCACTCTACAAGACCAGCATCCGCGCAGGGCTACTATCTACCACTGGCCATTCGACAAACTTCGTTGTATCTATACTACTCGACACGAAGAAACCCCCAGACTTTTGGATACTACGAGGCACTGCCCTCGTTACTTCTATTACCGATTAAGTCAGGTGGGTTCTATTCATTGGATTTAAGACGTAATTAACTTATTTACCTTATTTCAGGCAAAGCAGAGTGTCGATGTTAGCTTCAACTTCTTTGACAGCCTTCACAGCGTGTGCCGTACTAGTTATCACCTCGTGAATCATCACTTTTTGTATAGTTCTGAAAATATTTGTTTATAAACTTTAAACTATGGTGTTTCTTAAATATACATACTCCGCTTTTATGTGAAGTGCCCTACATTCGGCGTTCTTAGCTTCAATGTTGTTTTTCTGATAAGGACCCGTTCTCATTTCAGTGCACAGATTCATAAAGTGTACACGGCGATTTTTTAGCTTAATTATTTCTTCGCTTAGCTTCCGTTTTTCAGCTTCTACTTCGAGCATTTGCGAATACTCTTTAAATGCAAGATTTGTTAGATTATTGAAATTGTTACTAGTTAACTTAGACACCTTGTCGACTACAGGCTTGGTAAGAGCAGTTATTTGAGCTTCAAGGTATTCGATTAATTTCATCCGATTATGATAGTTCAACTCCACATTTCGAATACTGTCCAAACCTGTTAAAAGATAGATAGGAAAGTTATTTTTCCTTAATTTTCATAACGATTTGAAACATTTGAAAAGAAATACAACCTAGAGGCAACGGATTGTCATATTTGTACATGCTTAGAAGCGCTCTGTGATCGACGGAAATTGGTGACTGTTGTTGCTTCAGTACTTTGATAATTAATTCAGTTTTGTGCCATTTTTGTAGCTCATTACGAACCTCTTCCGTAAAGGAAGAATTTAAATCACTTTGATTGAGCGGTATTTTAGTTTCGTTCATATTTAAACAATAGCTATGCTACAATACAAACTGAAACTCAAAACTTTTTCAACGGTCTGAATACGTTTGAAAAGTAAACAACGAGAAACTGAAACGCTAAGTCAAAAGTATCCATTAATGAGTAAAAGTAAACCTTTTGAAATTTAATCACAGACAAACGACGAGTCACGCATTTTCTCAAATTTGCCTAAGCTTAAGAGGCAACTTAATTAAAATCGACAAAGATTTTTCATTGGGGCCTAACTTACAAACGTAAACAATGGCTTTTTCCACGAATTTCTCCCCGCATAATGAAAAAAAATTGCTGTATAGTCAAAACTATATTTCGAATGCAAGATATATTATCACATTTTATGTTATTGTTATCGAATAGTTTAATCTCATTATCACCATACAACCTCTACATTAACACATATTGTTAATGTATGCCATATTGTTATTGAAAGGTTTTTTATTATCTGCACTCGGTCTGGATTTATATACCAACTTTTTGACATAGAGTACAGCAACAATTTTTTTCGTGAAAATTTCCATTTTTTTAATGGTAACCTAACTTAACCGCCTATTCAGCATATTGTTATTTGGCCTTTTACCATCTAACATATTGTTAAAACTTTATAGGAGATTGTTAGCTTATAGTTGTCAACTACAAGGGTAAATGTCGTTACAATAACGGAAACGGTCATCAAAAATAAGGGAAATGGTCCAGGAATGGTTTGTGATTATGCGGGTCGTCATTGAAAACTCCCTAATCAATCCACTGCGCCCGCTTAGAAGAGGAAGAGTTTATCTATCCGATAGAATTGGAGGCTTACATGAGTAGTTTTTGTGCCACGAGAAATTTACGGAAGAAGCCATTGTTTATATTTGTCAGTTAGGCCCGAATGAAAAAGTTTTGTCGAAATATCTTTTAAGCTTCATGAAATAACCTTAAGAAAATTAGCCACAAGGAAATGGTTTGCATTTCATAACATTACCTTATGAAATGCTATGGTTGTTATCAGAAACACTTTTAATGGTTCCCAGATAGGCTGCACCTTCACGACTTGAATATCGATCAACTGACATTTGCTCAGTACACGCAAAGAAATCGCTCTGCTATGAATCAACAAAATATTTTGTAGGTATTCAAAACAAGATTTCCATTTGTTGCAATTCATAAAAAAAATCCAAATCGATTCAAAATTTCATTCAAATCAAACCAATAAAATTATTAAAAGTAATCGCCGCTGTGTGATATTAATTTATATAATGTTTGATTCATTACAATCACATTTCTGTTTAAACTCAAATGATTAATTTATTGCTTGAACAAAATATTTTTTCACCCTAAGAAATCACTCTGTTTTGAATCAACAAAATGATTTGTTGCTTTTCAATACAAGGTTTCTGTTTATTTCAATTCATAAAAAAGTTCCAAATCAATTCAAAATTTAACTCAAATCAAACCAATAAAATTATTTAAAGTAGTATTAATTTAGATAATGTTTGATTCATTACAATCACATTTATTTTTAAACTCAAATGGTAAATTTATTGGTTGAACCAAATATTTTTATGAGCGCACATTTCATACTGTCAGCCTGCCGATTGTTATTGTTATTGTTCAAAGTGTTTAAGTGTTGACGATGTGACAATTTTTGGCTCTACCTGTACTTTTCTAATGTAAGCTTAAACAATCAATTATAATATATCTCTTTGTAGATAACTAACAAACCAGTTGACTGCTATCAGTTCACGCAAAGTGGCCTTCCGAATCGGGTGGCCTACATCGTAGTTTTAAGAATACATGTTTTCAACAATAAAACACGACATTCAGTTCTTTGAAGCATGTAGTTCTATTTCAATTTAATGGTTTTGTTGTATTAGTTCATCAATGTTTATTATTTCAGCAAATGCGTTTAATTGGTTTAAGAAAACATGTTGTTTTGAACAATAAAACACGATGTTCAATTCAAAAAAAGCATGAAGTTTTATTTCAATTCAATGGTTTTCTTGAATTATTTCATCATGGTTTATTATTTGTTCAGGACCTACTGGCCTTAGAGTTAGTCCACAGAGAACAGACGTTCATCTTCGGTTTGCTACTTGTGTAAAACTTTAAACCGACATTTCAAATGTATGTCGTTATGCTCCTGGTAGGCAGCACTGCAGTTGTGTGATAACTGTCAGGTAAATGTTTATCAATAAAAAGCCTAGCACATAACCTGAAATTTTTTGTTTGTTTTTCTCTGCACTTGCTTTGTAAAATGGCTGCCCATATTAACTTTTACACACGTTTTTCCAGAAAAGGTATATGGACATCAATGCCTGTTCTCTGTGGTTAGTCTATGGTATAACTACGTATTTTTTTGCGTGTAGTCAGATGTTGTATTCTTTTTTATTTTATTGTTTTGTTTTTATTATCAACCGTTTCAGTGACACAACACCACCCAAATGATTACTGCACGGATTATATAAACCTTAGTTTTTTGACAGTTCAGGGAGCTTGTTTGCAAGCTGTTAGAATCTAAACCGAAGAAGCGAAATTTTACATTGTCTTTTTCCGGATTGTATATTACCTTTCGATTCAGAACATGGTGTAAATATTTGCATTGGTGAATGTTTTCCAATGTACTTCAATAGATCATTGCACGGGATGTATTAACCTCACTTTTTTGACAGTCAGGGAGCTTGTTCACAAGGTGTTGGAACTCGAACCGCACAAACTAAAAGCACAGAGAACAGACGTTCATCTTCGGTCTGCTTCTTGTGTAAAACTTTAAACCGACATTTCACATGTATGTCGTTATGCTCCTGGTAGGCGGCGCTGCAGTTGTGCGATAACTGTCATGTAAATGTTCATCAATAAAAAGCCTAACACATAACCTGTAAAAATTTGTATGTTTTTCTCTGCACTTGCTTCTCATACTAGCTGCCCATATTCACTTTTACACACGTTTTTCAGGAAAAGGTGTATGGACATCAATGTCTGTTCTCTGTGCTAAAAGTGTCATTGCCTTTTTCCGGGTTCTGTATGATTAGATTCAAGAAATAATTTTAAAATAAGCACTGCCCAAGTAACAATTTCAGTTCTATTCCAGCCGTATAGCACTCCTCCCGGCTTTGTTGATGACACTACATTCAAAACTGTTTTATCCACCAACACCTCCTCTATGCATCTTTAAAGCCGAAATGTGTACAAAGTGGCCCACTCTATAGACGGTTGTGAAAACAAATTAATAAAACCTTTCTAAGACCATAAAGATTTTGAAAATGTTCTAGTGAAAGCTGTTATGACCACTTGAGAACCATCATAAAACCTATTGGCCGCCATCAAAACCAGCATAGGGCTGAATGGCCACAGCTGTCAAACTTCACGGTGATATCGTGATTGGTTTTTGTTGTTTTGCTTTGTTGCTCTTCTGATTCTTTCAACAGTAAATAATGGCTAAGAAAAAAGTTCTACTGTTGCGGGAAATTATTATTGATAGCCAAATATACAAAAGAAATTGAGTTTTTTTATAGCGTATCATGCTCCAAATCATATGCGCATTAAATTTTATGGTGAATATTGGCACGATAAGAGCTGAAAATTAATGCGCCTTGGAAATTATGCGAGCTTACAACAACAAAAACAAAATTGAAAGAAATATATTCGGTAAATTAATCATGAAACTCCTGAAAATTGATAGAATTAAATAAGGTTATCTAAACGAATACCGAAGTTTGCCTCAGATCTACAGTTCAATTGTATTACATTTAAAATTTGGGGTATTTATTTTTTCACATTTCAATTATTTCATATATTTCAATATGGCGATTGCAAGAAATCACAGTTTTGCCAAAAAAGCCAATTTATCTTAGCAATGGCTACTATAGAACTATCTGGTCGCTTGGTAGCTTTCCTCAATGCCAGTTAGCCGTTTAATGCATTTACTGAAGGCAAAATGGTTTTAAAATGCATTTTCAACTGACTATAATAAGATAATATGAATGAGTCCTAAAACGGCATTTCAAAACAGCATTTTATGAGTTAATAAAGTCAAAATAAAACCTTTGATAGGAGTAAAAGGAATTTTAGAAGTCAAGGGTTTAAGATTGTTGTAAAGAAGCTGTGTAGGTTCTTATAAACCTGACTAAAATATGAAACCTATTGGCATCTCTTGCTGCCATAATAAAGCCGAATTGATTTCTAGTGGCTTTCATAAAACTTTAATAAAACTTAATAAAGCTGGATGGTTTTGGCAATGTTACTTGGGTGTTGTCTGTTTTTCCGGCAATTTTTCTTCAATCGTAATAGATTTAGAGCGCAAAACCTCAAACCGATCTTACCGAAAATATTTTAAGTCCGTGTAAAGAAGCTCCGTGAACTGTCAAAACTGCATTGCTGACGCCATCGTGCAATGATCTATGGTTAAAAAATTAGAGCACAAAAACTCAAAACCTGTCGGAATAGTCCTTGTTACCATGATCATAGTCAAGAATACCATGAACGTGGTGAATTCGACCATTTCCATGGTTATTGTAACAATCATATGTAACACGCAGAAAAAAAATACCGTCATAACAAACATATTCTAGGTAAATCCATACATAAACTTAGTTTATTCTGGCCACAAAAATAAACTTGCTTTATTTCAAACATATTCTATGTTTAGAACCAAGTGACATCGATGTTGGAAATAAAAATCATGTTATGTTCATTTTTCTGCTGCTGATTCCGCATTGCTGATAAGAATAAACGTAATTAATACAAGAGAAAAATATTATTGTTTCTGAATTATACCTAGATTCTACTGATGGCATTCATAATTTATTTAATTTATTCTTTGAATCTGGGTTATTTTAATTTTGGAATTGGATTGAATGCTAACAGGTTCCAAGAATCGAGCAAGTAACCTACCGATTAATGTGACGATTGGCTCATGTTGCCAACGTTGAAAGCTTGCCCCGGTTGCACATTCTGGAGAGGGAAGTTCACGTTCAAATTCGCCTACCCGATGAATGTATTTTTTAAATTAACATGCTTTGAATTTTATTCAAAATTTTTTATTTTCCTTCGAAACATGCTTTCTATTTACTTGAAATGATTTTTATGTTTCAAGTTGAACATCGATATCTTTAACAAAGCTGTGTGCTGCCAAGGTGTAGATTGAGGAACGGTGCATCACTGTAAAACTCCATCAAAGGCTTGCCCACAATAGAAACGCTTGCCTCCCATTGACGTAACATTGACCGAAAACCTATAGGAAAACTGTAAAATTAACGCAAACGCATCCGCAAAGAATCGATTCGACAAAGATTTTTCATTAGAGCCTAACTGACAAACGTAAACAATGGCTTTTCCCGCGAATATCTCCCCGCATAACGAAAAAAAATATGCTATCTAGTCAAAACTATACTTCGATTGTAAGATATATTATTTCATTTTATGTTATTGTTATCAAAAAGTTAATGTATGCCATATTTTCATTGAAAGGTTTTTTATTGTCTGCGCTCGGTCTGGATTATAAAACAAACTTTTTGACAAACAGTACAGCAAAAATTTTGTTCGTGAAAATTTCCATTTTTTTATGGTAACTAAACTTAACCGCCTATTCAGCATATTGTTATTTGGCCTTTTACCATTGTTAAAACTATATAGGAGATTGTTAGTTCATAGTTGTCAACTATAAGAATATATCGTAACAATAACGGAAAATCGGCTTTCGGTTGTTTTTCCAGTTTTTGTCTGTAACGATAATATCAGTGATTTTTTTTTATAGAAGTTGAGGTTATATTCTTTGACCGTGTACCGTGTTAAAGTTTGACAGATCGCATCCTGCAGCTGTCAATCGCTAGCTATTTTTTTTAATAGTCAGATTTTTGTGATGCAGCGTTTATTATCCCATTTTTCACTGTTAAAATCCAATAAAAAAAGCATTTTCCATTGATGCCCCTTGTGTTTAAAGGTTGAAAAAACTAATTTTCAACAATTTTGATCAGTGTATTTGATGGTTTGTAGTGATTTAAGTACGAAAAAGCATATCACAAAATGCCTCGCGTCAATTACACCAGAACGGATCGGATAGCCCAAATGTCCAAACAGGAGCAACTCATTGCTCAGAAACGGCAGCAAATATTGGAAAAACAGCGGACGCTGCAGATGGCTAAACAGATTGCAGCTGAAGCGTCGAAAACTAGTACTGGGTTAGTATTGTGTAATGGGCCACTTGTGCTCGGAACTTCTTGCACTAGAACCATTTGTGACAGCATCTTACATAATTTTCCCATCACCAGGGTGAATGACGAGGAACCAGAAAAGTCGGGTGGACTTAAAATACCGTTTAGTAATGACGGATCGTTTTTAGAAAATTTCAAAAAGCTTAGCGAAAAATTAGCTAAAACTACCGAAGAGCAGAACAAACGACCAGCAGAAGATGAAGCATCCAATAGGTATATTGAATAATAATTTTAAAATCTATAATTCTAAACGACTCTTTGTTACAGTGAAAAGAAAGTCAAAACGGACGTTGCTGTTCTTATTCCTATACCACCTCCTCCTCCGCCACCTCCAGCTCCTCCTACTCCTCCAGTGTCAGTTCCCGTCTCGAATGTGCTACCGATGGAGATGTCGTATGCCACTTATTACAACATGTCTCAGCTACCAACTGCCATGCCGCTTCTGCAAGCGCCTGCCCCATTACCTCCGCAAATACCCGCAGATGTCAATCAAATTGAATCAGTTCAATCGGTCCCAGTTGCGAGCACAAGCCAAGAGCCAGTTCATGAAATGCCAGAAATTCCTGAGTTAATACCGGAAGTTGGAGCCAATTGTAAAGGTTAGTAAATGTTAGAAATTTGTGTGATAGAATCTTGGTGGAATGGACTTCACTTGCCATGGTTAGGATGAGGACTTTCAAAGACACAGACTAATGCTGTGTTTGGGAGTTGCTGATAAAAATATGTTGTCTGTTTTTGTTACACATTTGTGAAATCTTAGCACGCGATTTTGCTTGTGTTTTTCATCAGTGTTAAGCGTGTATCAAATAGTATGAATTTTTGAACTTAGGCAAATCTAAAAAGTATTGTTTCAAAGGATACACTTAAGGAAACATAAAAATTTGACAAAACCTACCTTCTTTTTTCCAGGTTTGTGAGTAAATTGTTTGGTTTCGATAGAGGATAAGAAAAAGTCCATTCTACTTGCTCAATTCTATCACAAATTACATGGCAGCAGTCTATGTTCTTTTAGTTATAATTTTTGTATAGTATTTTCAGAGAATGATAAATTACCAACAACAGTTGAAGAGTTAGTTGAATTGGTTGCCGATATCGGTGATGTTTATGAAGAAAAATTAAGTTCACGTAAAAATGAATTGCATCCAACGCTTTGGTAAATGTTTTACTTATATTATATCTTTTCCCCTGTTCTCTCACCACAACATTTTTAAAAGCACGCATGGAGATGCCACGAAAAGATTGACACAACGGTGCACTAAGTTCATCGTGACACACTCGATGCTGTGAGACGGAAGTTAGTTCGATTGTTTTACGCTTGAACGCTCTCCAATCAATCTCCGAGTTGTTTGATTTTGTTCGAAAATAATAGTGATTAAAATGTTAATAGTTCGGTATGCATTTTCCGATTGATTGAAGAGCTGTGAGCCTTAAAAAAAAACAATCGAATCATTAAATCAGCGGATTGGTTCAAAGTGCTTTGTGAACAACAACTTCAGCAATCTTTATTGTGATCTATATACTGTGTTCAATTACATTTTTCTGCTTTCATGATGTATCCTGCCTTCTTCTCATTGTGAATAGGTTCTTATTTGACAAACAATCAGAGGCTTACAGAAACTATCGACACATGATTGTAGCTAGGCTATTTAAAACGGCAGGTATTGAGCATGCCTTACCAACGGCGCAGTCTCTTGAAGCAAGTAAACCTCCAGTCACAGACGACTCCAAGTATGATCCCGCTGATGTACTTGATGACACGAATATCGATGAAGATTTCCATCCATTCGCGCAACAACAAAAGCGCGATCAACTTGATGGGAACGACATACCAATTCAAATGCAGCCAAATTATTACGGTGATGAGCGACATTTCTATGACGACAAATCCACGACGGAAACTGATTCCGACACAGAATATGTGCGTGAAGCTCGGAAAAGAAATTTAAAAAACCTTAAACATAAGACAATGACCGCTGGAAATTTGCGTGAAGAAAGCTCCTCGGATTCGGATGATCAATTTAATGAATCTTCGGACGGAAAGATGGAAGCATTAAGTGATAAATCATCTGGTAATAGTGGTGGTAGAACAGCTCGTCAGAAGCACAAGAAAAAAACCAGATGGGATGACCAAATGGATGGGGCGGAAGTACCCAGTGCTGCAAGCGAATGCAAGGATAGCAGTGCAATCACCATCTCTGAACTATCCTCTAATGCCTATGGTGGACAAATTCAGCAGCAAAACTCCAGATCGAATCCGGGGTTTTTGCAGTTTGTTTTCCAGAGTTTCGATACAGTTGAAGTTAGTCCAGAAAGCTGGAAAAAGGCGGAAGAACATTTTAGAATCCGGTTACTTTATGAGGACATGTCAAATAAGATACAAAAACACGAAAGGTTTACTAGTAATGGACTAATGAGCGGGAACAATCGATCGCAAAACGATACCGAGGAAGATTTACGATTAAATGCCGATAAAATGAAAGCTGTGTTGCTATGGATCAACGAAATCACTAGTTTTTATGAAAGATCTGGTTCACCGAGACTGGAAGATTTTCTGTTACGTGATGAGTTTGAAAATTTAATGAACAAATTTCAAAGGACCAACGATTGTATGCCAAGTTTTGAAGACTATAAAAAGTTTAAACTCGAGCAAGCAAAAATTGTTTCTACCAATTCGAGGGGAGAGTACACGTCGTCGGATTCGGATTTTAAGAACAAGAATACAGTTGCACCCAATGAAGTCAATAACCTCAGCTCTTTTCAGGACGACACTGATAAAAATACCAAGCGTCGGAAAAGTCGTTGGGGTGATCAGGCTCCTGTTCAAATAACACAACATCCAGTTGTTACCAATAACAGCACTACTGTTGCGGGCACTCCTTGCAATGCATCCCAAACTCCGAGTACATCTAGCACAAACTTCAACGCCCCAAAGCTGACTGGTGTGAGTCGTACCGATCCGGCTTTACTGGCATATGTACGACAAAATTTTGGCAATACAAATTTGTCGGAAGAAGACTGGAAAAAGGCAGAAGATCATTATAAGATTAATCTGCTTTACCAAGATATGCTCAAAAAGCGACAGGAAATCGACAGGTTAGCAGCAAGTGGAAAGTTCAAGTACGAATACGATTCTGATGAAGATACCACCGGAGGAACGTGGGAACATAAACTTCGCTCCCAAGAAATGGAAGCCACTCAACTTTGGGCAAATGAGCTAACGAAGAAATCGGAAGGAAAGCACCATATCGGTGACTTCCTGCCCCCGGAGGAGTTGCGGAAATTTATGGAAAAATACGACGCACAGAAAAACAACCGCCAACCTAATCTTAGTGATTATAAAGAATATAAGTTAAAAGAGGATAACGTCGGATTTCAGATGTTGCAAAAACTTGGATGGAAAGAGGGACAAGGGTTAGGAGCAGATGGCACTGGAATTGTTGATCCAATTAACAAGTAATTCGAAACAGGGCAACCGAGCTGATGGTCCCGTGCAATTGATTTGAGTTTTCGTTTCACCTTTACAGAGCATCGCAACGTGACAGCAACCAAGGTTTGGGAACTATTGCAGCGGATAATCCCGAGGTGGATGATAACGAATACGATGCTTATCGCAAACGAATGATGTTGGCATACCGATTTCGACCGAATCCTTTGGTAAGTTTAATATAAACACACCCCCCGTTGGAATCGTTAGTGATGATCGTTGATTTTTTTTCTCCAATGTGTCAGAATAATCCCCGCCGGGCATATTATTGAATTAAATTCTCACATACATCGGAATCGTGTGCGGCGAACTGGATCGTACTCTGATCACAGAGGAAGGTGCGAAAAATATTTAAAACAATAATCCTTGCTTAATGGCGCAGTGGAATGCTCAATTAATTTGCTTTCAATTGATTTCGGGCATTGCATAACGGCGTTTCACTTCCTCTTTCTGAATTACCGGTGGTGTAACCAACGGGGCCTGAATGTTTAAATACCTACCAACTATTTAATGTTGTGTATATTTGTTCTTCAATCAAGATCATAAGCGTTGTAGTGTAGATTAATATCCATTTAGGAATTTAGAAAAAAATGCATTACATTTAAAAAATAAATGTTTCAAGTAAATCAAAATACTATTTAATCTGGAAGATAATGAGAAAAACAGACCGCCAAACTTACAACACTTATGTTGCTATGTAGTTATGGTTTTTTTTTTTTTTAACTTAGTTGTTTATTTATAAGGCTCAAGTGCCA